>JAJSPL020000054.1:0-211403 GCA_021272945.2 Cytospora paraplurivora | reverse complement strand
GGGGGAGAGGACCAAGAATGACTGGAAAGAGCAACACGAGCGTGCCCGTTCGTGGAGGGCGTCGAGGCCAAGGAATGGGATAGCTGACGAATGCGACCCGGATACGTTCCTTCAGGCATCGACTCTGCATTAGCTCCGAGTCACAAGCAAGTGTCCTGGCGCAGGTCCGTCACATGGAGAGGCGTATGTTGCTGCTGCTGCTGCTGCTGCTGCTGCCTGGTCATTATGACGGGCGCAGGCGATGGCGAAGCGTGACGATGATTACATATGTTGTAGGTTTGTAGATATGAGAGCAGTCGGAGATTTGTAAGATGCGATCATTTTGCTGTGTATCATCATGTATTTGGGTGGTATCCCCGCGGTGTGAGATGCTGCAGTGTGTGCCTGGAGGGCTGCAGGGGGGATAAGTAAGCGTGGGGGGACGAGGAGGGTGCATATTGTCTCGGTATCACAAGACCCCTCCTCCTACCTAGTGACTGCCACTTCCTCCCGCCTCCTCCCCCCCTCTCATATTCCCCTTCAGTCCACTGGAACATAGTCGCGCTATTTAGTGAGTAATGTCAGGATGCAGGCGGGTAGGGTACGGAATAGTATAAAGAAACAAGCCTCCAGGACACGGCGTGGCTGTGCTAAACCTCATCTAGGACTCGGTGAGTGAAGATGATGGCTGATGATTGCATACCTAGCCAGTCCTTCGGAATCCGGTGCAACATTGGGGACCTTGCACTCGGATCAAATGTACGCCGCCTTATTTGTACGCCGTGCATAGGATGATTGGGCGCTGTCGCGACACATGAGCTACAACCTGATTAGTTGTACCGCAATCTCCCCCCTTCCGGCTAAAAAGCCCTGTAGGGCTTTGATCTCGTATGAGAGACAAAAAAGCAACTCTATTTGCGTCTGCCGTGTCTCGAACGCATCCTCCGTCGAGCTCTTGCGCCGACGCGAGCTTTGAGACCCCGGCACGTCCCCCACAAAAAAGAGCGCACTCACAAACTGTGGATTCTTACTATATCAATTATCAACCTCGAAGTTCTGCCCTCAGTCTCAGGGGATTATCAACTACAAGACAACAAATAAAAATCGAATGTAGAAGACTTTTAAGCTAGAAAGCCTATGCTATCTTCCCGGTGAATTCTACCCTTTTGTTGCGTCTAAAAACGGGGTGTAATCTTTGTGAGT
This sequence comes from Cytospora paraplurivora, assembly GCA_021272945.2. Lineage (NCBI taxonomy): Eukaryota > Fungi > Ascomycota > Sordariomycetes > Diaporthales > Cytosporaceae > Cytospora > Cytospora paraplurivora. Next base: position 210,221 of record JAJSPL020000054.1, on the reverse strand, counting down.
GCGCTCTTTTTTGTGGGGGACGTGCCCGGCTCCTCTTCCTTTCTCAAAGAAGCCTGTCCCTCGGTGACATGTCTCAGATCAATTTTCGAGGTCGGCGAGCTCGTGTCGGTCTGTGTTTCTTTTTCCCTCCGTCGCCGCGGTTCGTGTGACGGCCCGTATAAGGGGCCAAGAATGTCAAAGATAAACATGTCTCTGTCCCCTCCGAGCGTAGGATCGTGGCACGTAGTACCTAGCACGCAGTTAGGCAGAGAAAGATTGGTTCTCGGTGTGTACAATACGCCGATCGCAGAGCCTCAGGGGTGGGTGCTGGTGATGGTGCTGATGGTGGTGGTGGTGGTGGTGGTGCTGGTGGTAGTCGAGTCTTGTGACACCGTTACACTGCCTCCGTCGAATATTTTCTCGGGTATCTATCTCTATCTATCTACTTCTGCCCTGCCCTGCCCTGCCCTTTCTCGTTTCCAATCGGGTGGCTACGGATGCTCTCGTCGGGATGCGGCCCCGTGATACAGGCAGCAATGGATAGCCACAAGCAGTAATCAGGTTGGTTCCTCCTCTGTTCTGCGCCCTCGCGCCATGCCCAATCCGGCCGAGACAGACTTGGGATGAGGATCTACCGGCTGCAGTGGGTGGTGGACGGTGAGATCGGTGACGATGACGAGGCTGTAGGGCTGCAGCTGGGATGCAGATGTCGTACGAGGAAGGATGTGTGCTACACAGGTTGAGGGCATTTGGGGGCCAGGACGCAATATTGAGTGCAGTAGTGCTGGGTATAGGGCTCGAGCAGTCGATGTTGATCACTGGAGCCTCATTCTTAGTGGTTTTTGGCTACTATGTGTGTAATTGTTTCCATTCCGTGGTGGATGCGTTAGTTGCGACGTCATTCTCTGGCACAGTCATTTTTAAGTCCGGACTCCGGACCGCCCCCCTGTCTTGATATATCGAGATACCGATATGTGCCCATGCCGGTTGGTGCGGTCGTTGACCGGCGGCGTGGCCGGGAGGATCAGCAGGGTTGTCAGAGGCCACATGGCAGGTGTGACTGTTTCATGCTGCTCAGTGGCCGGTGTGACTCTTGCTTATGTGCATGATGGGTGTGAGTGTGAGTGTGAGTGTGGGTGTGGGTGTGGGTGTGGGTACGGGTACGGATGGTGTAGGTCGAAGGACGGGAGACAGAGTAAGACGAGCTGCCTATTCTGTATACCCGAGTAGTGTTGATGACACTTGATGACAGACGTTCCGTGCCATAAACGGTTGAGTGCCTGGCGGGCTTAGTAAATACCATATCGTGGGAACGCCGATCGGTCGCGGTGTGAGACTTTGACTAGAGAGACGGGACAAGGCAAGACAAGGACAAGACAATGCCAAAATAAACCATTACAAATAATACTCCCCTTGACCGGTCCCCCGGCATGAGCACGCTGCAGCCCTACAATGTCGCACTATACAACATCAGCAAGCAAGTGCCAGTAATGTATATTTAGTATCTGGAATAGATACTCGCAGCGGTATCCACTTTGTAGATGGAACCCGTGGACTGCAGTTGCAAGGCCCCGTACAACACTACATGCATACTACCACCGTACCTGAAGACGTCAGGGGGGGCACCAATGGTGGAGAGATCCGGAAGTCAACGCAGTCCTACTTACCTGCCAGTTGTTGACATAATTAGTAGTAGAAGGAGAAGCGAGAAGCAAGCCCAAGTAACGCCCGTCGGGGCGATGCAACCAACCAACCAACCAACCACCCAGACAGTCCCACTGCAGCAGTCCCACTGAGCTGGATCAGGAAAAAGAAATACCAAAATAGGAAAAAATGAGTGTACTAAGTCCGGCATGTATCATTGTGAGTGGGCCACAGCAAGGTGCAACAGTGCAACAATCCCGGCGCTTACAGCTTACACCACCATACTATGGGGCCAGTGATAAAGAAAGAAAGGGAAAACGCAAGAGGAAAAAGAAGAGGTACTCAGCCCTACGGTATGTCGATCAGCTGCCGTGACACCCAATTGTAGCCCCCCCCTCTCCTCCCCTCCTCTTCCTTTTCCCTTGAACACCCTTCAACCTTAGCACCTTGGCACCTTGGGAGACCCCCAAGAGAGCCACCTCGCGCTCTGCCCTACGCCGGCCCCCAAATTAGCATATGCCGGGTTAGGGCCCCTTCGATGGAAGTCTTCCATGCAAGTACACTTTAGGAAACAAGACATGTCTCAGCCCGGATTGGCTGGGCTGCAACGCACGCCGCCGGGTGGTGATGGTGTTGGTACCTAGTGGTTGTGTGTGTGTGTGTGTGTGTGTACGTAGCTTTTCTGGATACCTACCTATTCCTGATCTGACCCACCCACACCGGTCTGCCCACAAGGCCTGCTACAGTACATACATACCATACCACATGGCATTTCGAGCATGGGTGGTGGCATCGTGTAGCATCCAGGGCGTGGGAGGCTGATGGTCCACCCTGTGCACCCGAGAGCAACCTGGATTTCTTAGGTCATCCTTCCGCCGGGGAGGCTGTGATGGCTGCAACGGGGGCCCCTTGTTGACAAGTCCTATGTGGTCTGGCGGTGGGGGGCAGGATGAGGCTGACGACGGGAAGGACGGTTAGGGTATGAGTGATGGAGGAACATGGGAGCTATTCGGATATGACTTCAGAACTCTGTTCTTGCTCCCTTTGCCTATAAAGAGCCGAGTCACCTCTGGCCTTGAAATCCAGTCCTCATTCCCATCATCATCAGCATCAGCAACAATACCAACAATCATAACAACCAAACAAGCACAACTTCCATCTCCAATCATCTGCAACTTCCAACATACTCCAAGCCATCACCATCATCACCATCACTACCAACCAACCAACCAACCAAAACACCAAAACCAACCCATCATCACAATGGCTGTCTTCTCCACCATCTCCAACGACCGCCCCATGCTCTACGGCCGCAGCGGCTACAACAGCAAGCCCAAGGGTGGCGACGACGACAACGACAACAAGAACCAGGGCCGCTCCGGCTACAACTCCAAGCCGAACGGCGGTGATGACGATGACGACAAGAACCACGGCCGCAGCGGTTACAACTCCAAGCCCAACGGCGGCGACGATGACGACGACAACAAGAGGTCGCTCGTCTTCGGGCAATAAAGTGCCCAAGACCCCCAACACCCCCGACACCAAGAACGACCAGGTCGCCCATCATCGTGACCTGGGCGGCTCATCACCGTTATCGATCGCAGCCAGTACCGTCCATGACGGCCCGCACCGCCCGGGCCCTAGAGACACCGAGACTGGCTGCTTCCCTGTATACATATTAGAGAGATATACAATTGGCTCACGCAGAGGTCGGCGTTCCGGGTTCTCACTTCACCATTTCCCCCCCTTCACCCTCGACTGGTAACGGTCGAGACTTTGTATCACTATCTTCACCCTGATCCCCCTCGTCACATCACCTTCTTCCTGGGAGGCACATAGATTTCGGACATCCTCTTCAGCACATATAGACGGTTTTCGACGGGTTTAGACGGGAGTTCCACGCGACGGATCTCCCTTGGTCATGTATACCACCTCATGTTTGGAATGGATCGGAATGGAATATAATGGAATGGGAAAAAAGGAGTTTGAGGCAGTGGCAAATATGCACATTCGTTTCTCCCTGCCCCAGGGCCGGAGTTTGGACATTCAACGCCGGATTAGATTAGAACAAAGACAAAGACACAGCAATGTCTGATTATCACAAGGGATTTATTTACCAACGCAGAACCTGCAGATTTGTTAGTGACGTTCCCCGAAAAGCAGGCTTCCAGTGGAAGTGTAGTAGATGGGCTCATATACTTCTCAAATATCACCCCCAAGACCTCCTCTACATCGCCAGCATCGCCTCTCCCCGTGATCTTCGCGAGGCAATCTCCCGCGTAGCGTAGGTGCTCGGCAGCAAGCACGATATCAGGCTCATCACCGTAGGACTCTCCTGCCTCGGATTCCTCCCCGGCTGCTTCCAGCATGAAGTCCTCGAGGTGCCCCTTGCACCGGGCCAGGAGCTGCCGCTGCCTCTCCGTCCCGCCCAGGAGTTCTTGCAGGTCCTCGGGCAGGGATGTTAGGTTCTCAAATGAACGGATGAGATTCTTGGTTAGGTGGTGGATGCCGCCTGCGTCCTTTTCGACAGATGAGGAGGGTGTCTCGGCTTCCTTGCAGGAGATCAGTATGGGCCTTCCAGCCAAGCCTTCGAACTGGTCGAGGACTGATGACTTGAATGCGTTGAGCAGGCTTTCCAGTTCTGTTTTGGCAACCGAGTCGCACTTGTTGACCACGACAATGCGTTGTTCCGCCTTGGAAGCCAACTGGAAGGTCTCGGCGTCGTAGTTGATGTAAGGCTCCCCACCATCCCCACGCGTCTCGATCGACGCCAGGACAACGATCACATCAGAACTAAGAGCCTTAAGCCTCGCCCTCCTGATACCCTCCTCCTCAATGCTCCCGATAGCCCCATCGCTCTCCAGGGCACGCGTCCTGATCCCCGCCGTGTCGGCGAACGTACACAGGTACCCCCCAATATCCAGACTAGCCTCAACCACATCCCTCGTGGTCCCGGCCTCGCGCGAGACAATCGACGCCTCACGCCCCACAACCAGGTTCATCAACGAGCTCTTCCCCACGTTCGGCGGGCCCAGCAACGCGATCCGGACGCCCTTCCTCAGCAGCTCCGTCCTCTGGCCCGCCACCTCGTGCGCACCGATAGCCGCCAGGACGCGCGTCACCATGCGCGCCACGTTGCGCAGCAGCTCCCGCGGCGGCTCGTCGAAGTGCTGGTCCTCGGAGAAGTCGATGAGCGCCTCGATCTCGCCCCGCGCGAGGAGGAGCTCCCCGCGCCAGGCGTCGTACGCCCGGCCGCGGGCGCCCGAGTTGCCGCGCACGGCGGCCCGCCGCTGCTGCTCCGTCTCGGCGTCCAGCACGTCGCCCAGGGACTCGACCTGGGCGAGGTCGAGGCGGCCGTTGAGGAAGGCCCGCTTGGTGAACTCGCCGGGCTCGGCGTACCGGATGGCGCCTGGGCGGGCGCGCGCCCCTGCTGCCGTGGCGGCGCTGGTGCTGGCGCAGCGGGGGATGGCGCTGAGGACGGCCTTGACGGTGGCGGGGCCGCCGTGGGTGTGGAGCTCGAGGACGTTCTCGCCTGTTACTGTCCTGGGGGCGGGGAAGAATAGGACCAGGGCGCCCGAGTCGAGGATGTGTTTCTCGTCTGCGGAGTCTGGGTCGTAGAGGGTCCTGAGGTGTGCATAGCGAGGCTTTGGCAGTGGCTTCTGTGGGCAGAGACTCCGGTAGACGTCTAGACAAGCTGGGCCTGACATGCGGATGACGGCGACGCCGGCCCTGCCCTGGGCGGATGAGAGGGCGTAGATGGTGTCATTCTTGGCCTGGCCTGCTATGGTGCCGATGTCGTCTATGGACTGGTCATTGTGAAGGTGCGAGGTCGGAGCTGACCCCGCGACGCCTGTGTGACCGTATCTTCTTGTGGAAGTAGTAGACCATATGCTATATGTTGCACTCTTACGTGCAGCAGCTGAGATTGACGGCGTGGGACGGCACGATAGCCTTCGAGTTCCGACAGCTACTCGAGCATACCGGAACATTGACTGGCTGTTTGAGCACACCTATCGTCGACAGTACTTGTTCTCTTGAGACGTGAAGAGTTGAAGTCTAAATCTTGGAAATAAATCTGAAAAATAAATGGAATGCTTCAATCGCGATGATCTGCGATATGCTATATGCTGGGTGCTTACATGTAAACATGTCTCTACTTAATATGTAAGTAAATGGCTGGCTGACATCGGAGACTGGCACATGCGAGGGTCCTCTGATGACCCCGCTAAAAAGTTATAGAAGGGAGCCTATTGGTCCTTGGGAACATGCGCTGTGCAATGTTTTGGAAATCCGCCCACAGGGATTTGAGGGTACCAGTAGCACTACTGGTACACTGGTACCACCCAAAAGTCTTATCGATAAGCAATGGGGGTCCAGAAGATTTTCCATTTTTTGAAGCAGCATTTCCAGACCTTCTTTCTCTCGTCCCGCCTCCCATCTTTCTTGTTTACCAGACTCACCTCTTTATACCCCTCTCCTCGTCGATATACCCAGAGAAAATTTAAATCTGTCTGCATCTTCCTGCCCAGGCATACACACCTCTTGCCCGCCATGGCGTCCGACGAGATTGTCTGGCAGTACATCAACCAGAACTTCTGCGCTTTCAAGATACGAACACCGAACACACAGAAACAGACCAACTTCTGCCGTAACGAATTCAATGTCACCGGTCTCTGCAACCGACAGTCGTGTCCTCTGGCCAACAGCAGATATGCATCGGTCCGCCCACACCCCGAGAAGCCGAATGTCCTCTACCTCTACATGAAGACAGTCGAGCGCGCTCACCTTCCGAACCGCATGTGGGAGAAGATACGGCTGCCGTCCAACTACCAGAAGGCATTGGCCATGATAGATGAGAAGTTAATGTACGTACGCGACCGCGGCAATGCGCCTCGTCCGTTATGGATTCAGTCCACATCAGCGCCCAGGAGACATATCATGCTAACACTACGCCCCCGCGCGCAGGTACTGGCCCGACTTCCTCAAGCACAAGGCCAAGCAACGTCTCACCCGCCTTACACAAGTCGCCATCCGCATGCGGAAGATCGCCGCCGAGGAGGAGCGGCTCGGCGAGAAGCTGGTGCCCAAGCTGGCGCCCAAGGTCAAGCACCGCGAGGAGGCCCGCGAGCGCAAGGCCGAGGCCGCGGCGAAGCTCGAGCGGACCATCGAGAGGGAGCTGCTGGAGAGGCTGCGGCAGGGCGCCTACGGCGACCAGCCCCTCAACGTGTCACAGAAGATCTGGGAGAAGGTGCTCAACGGGCTGGAGAAGGAGGGCCAGGGCGTGCGCGACAAGGACCTGGACGAGGGTGTCGACGAGGACGAGGACGAGAACGAGTTCGAGAAGGAGCTCGAGGACGAGGATGAGGACTCCGAGCTCGAGGGCAACGTCGAGTACGTCAGCGACGTCGAGGAGAGTGACGATGACCTTGCCGACCTTGAAGACTGGATGCAAAGTGAGGAGGATGATGACGAGAATGATGACGACGATGATGACAGCGAGGAGGACAGTGACGAGGAGGCGACTAAGGGCAAGAAGGCTGGTGATAAGAGGAAGAAGGCCGCAAAGAAAACACTCAAGGGCAGGAAGAAGACCAAGGAGAGGGAGATGGAGGAGGAGACGAGCAGGGAGAAGCTGCTTGCATTCTAAGGGAGAGGACGAGAATGAGGAGCAAGGACTCGCCCATATGCATGGCTTCGTATGGTTCACATGGCAAGGCGTTGATGGTGTGGTTGGGGAATGATGAAAAAAAATATGGAGTAATAGACACAACGGATACCAGCTCACGAATCAAATGCTATATCTAATCCATCTTTCCTCCACATGAATCACATGCTGTCTAGAGTCAACAACCTTCCCTGACCTGCAACGGTGGCCCCAATTCTTTACTCTCTTCTACATACCATGCGAGGGTCCCACTCACGAGATGGACGTCATATCAATGGGACGAAGACATCCTGGACGATATATATACCACATACTATAGTAGGTGTATACGTGCTCACATTCAGGACAATGGCATACCCTGCTGGCTGCTCACATTTTCCGACCTGACCATATATACATGGCCTGATTGTTCAGTGAAATTGGTCGAAATGCTGCACCCAAAAGTCAAGACAAGAGGTATGTGGGCATGTGGGCAGTTCAGGGGTTACAATACCTAAACTTTGAATAACAGGAGCTCGTTCAGAGCGCGGGGGCCAATGTATTTCAGCCTGAGACAAGTATCGATGCCGCAACACTGCCCGCTCCGAGGCCCGAACCCCTCCAAACACCCCCCAGCTACATCCTAGCATCCCCCGAAGCCTGGCCTCAACTACCCTTCCTTCCCCTGTCAGACACTCTATTCAATACCACACTCTCGACACAACACCCACGACACCCACGACACGCACAATACACGACCCTACACTTACCAAAAAAGTCTCCCGCCACTCCAATCGAGGATAAACTCGTGACGAAATACAGCTCCAGCAGCTCAGCGAGTGCCAATTCGCAAAACGAAATAGGGGGGGAAGCGAACGATCATCTCCCGCGGACCGCACCGTCGATCCGTCGCCTGCGCCGAGCGTAACGCTTCCTACACACTTCCTTCTCCTCCCACACCGACTACCTAGCCCTACGAAGGAGGGAGAGAAGCAAAGAACCGAGGAATCAGAGGCAGACCTGCGGCCTTCACCAGCAAGGCAGCAGTAGCTGCTCGAGAAACACCCTACCCCTTCCACCTGGGATCACCACCCATACATACATACACACACACACATACACATACACACACATACATACAGGGGTCCCGGTAGACCAACCAACCAACCAACCAACCCGCAACAATGTCATCCTGGTACTCCAACATCCTAACCAACACCTCCTCCCGCCTCAACAACCTCCAGCGGCAGGTCTTCGCCTCCGAGGCCGACGGCGACACCGAGGACGACACCCACGTGTGCCGCGTCCTGCGCAGCTACTACAGCGAGACCGGCCGCGGCCTGCCCGCCTGGCTCCCGCCCGACCCCAAGGGCCCGCCGCCCATCGCGCAGCAGCAGCAGCAGGGAGGCCCGGCAGGCGTGGGGTCGCGGTACGGCGCCGCCGCGCCGCCGAACAGCCGGTGGGACTCGGGCGGCAGCAGCAGCAGCCTCCGCGCGGGCGGCAGGGGCGGGCAGGCTGCGGCGGCGGGGGGCTCGAGGAACCCGTTCGCGCGGAGCAACGCCGTGACGCCTGACCCGTCGTCGGCGGCGGGGGCGGCGGCGGCGCAGGCTAGGCCGCTTGCGAGCCAGAGGACGGGGAGCTCGCAGACTGGGGGGTCGGATGTCAGCGTGGGTGGAGGGGTGTCGAGTGCGCAGGATAGGTTGAGGCAGAGGCTCTGGGGGAGCGGGGCGCGGACTACGAGCCCGAATAGTGGTACGGGGCCTTTTGCGCCGCCTCCGCAGCAGCAGCAGGCGCAGCATAGCGGTGGTGGTGGTTACGCGAGGGGCGGGAGTGTCTCGGGTGCTAGTACGGGCGGCGGTGGTGGTGGTGGTGGTGGTGATTATGATCCGTATGGGCCGGGCGGGCAGTATGATAGTAGGCATGGGGGCGTGCCGCCGAGGAGGGGGCTGCCTGGTGGTCCGAGGATGAGGTAGTTGAGGTATGGCGGTGATCAAGAACGGTTATGCATGGTATGCTGTCGTAAAGGCGAGCTGTTGTCTTCAGCCAGTGGCTGGTGCTTGGGCCGGTCTTGTATATATATGCTGCGGGTTGGAGACCTCGGGCCTATTAATCATACAGCTTGCTTGACGAGGAACCCAGTATAAAGAATTTCTCACATCTGAGGACCTGCAGTGCAACACCCATGTAATAATCCTCAGGTATTGGGAGAAACTACGACGAGGTTATGTCTTTGTGGCTTCAACTGAGCCTCGATTCCGGCAAAACCTTGATGATACAAGAAACTGCATCCCTAGATACCCTCCTTTTGGTAGTAAAGCGATTAGCTTCAGTCCACCAACGATGCCCACATCGGATATGAGATGGGTCTTCCTATTTCTTGGAATACTTGTACACCCGACATTTGCCCTTCATATAAAACGTTAGCACTACTATATCATGCTCCGTTACAGTACACGATGAGGTGGGAGATCCATGAGCTTCAATCCGAGTAACAGGATGATATAGTAACTATCCTATATTGGATTCAGTGCTCGGGTGTATCTCCAAGGTCAGCCGGTAAATTGATGTCGGAAAATGAACCAGAGAGCTCTTCAGTTGGACATTTTCGCAATACAAAAGACCATATCTCACCGACCAAAGGGCTCAAGGCTCCGATAATCAAGCGATGTGATATGATTCCTTCTTCGTTTCTCGCCTCTCTTTGTTTGCGTATCAAGCCTCGTGATATCCGGATACGTCCTCGAATCAACTATCTTAGGACGAGCACTTGCATCAAATCAGACACTGTTAACGGCTCGAGGCCGTAGTGAAAAACCGGTGGTCCTGATAGACCAAATTGATGAGGGGAGTCCTCACCATCCCTCACAACTTACTACTCCTCCCATCATCACCACCAAGATACCCATTTGCCAGCCTCAACATCTCCACCGCCTGAGCCACCATCTCCCTCACGATCTCCCCCGCAGGCTGCACCCTCTCAATCGCACCAGCGACCTGGCCCATGAGATGCGGCACGTCGACCTCATTCCCCTCCTCCAGGTCCCACTCGATCGGCACCACCCCCCTCTCACACAACTCCCGTATCCTGTCCGGCCGCGCGTGCCACCCCCGGATATACTCGTTCGTCTTCATCCGCAGCGGCCGCCCGCTCAGCACGAGCGTCCTCTCCGTCCCGCCGAACCCGCACGACACGACCTCCTCCTTGTGCCGCACGCTGCACCCGGCCTCCTCGCTCGCCACGAACCGCGTGCCGACCCAGACCCCGGCCGCGCCCGCCGCCAGCGCCGCCGCCAGCCCCCTCCCGTCGTGCACGCCCCCCGCCGCCACCACCAGCGCCGGCCGCCCGCCCCCCAGCATCGGCGGCCGCGGCCTGTTACCCCCCGCGACGTCCACCACCGCCGGGACGAGCACGCTCGTCGCAACGTCCCCCGTGTGCCCGCCGCCCTCGCCCCCCTGCGCGCAGAGCAGGTCGGCCCCGGCGTCGAGGGCCTTGCGCGCGTGGCGGGGGTGGCCCACCATGTTCATGACGTACACGCCCCTGGCGTGCAGCCGCGCCACCGCCCACGCAGGCGGCACGCCGACCGCGCAGACGAACAGCCGCGCCCCGGACTCGGCGACGATGTCGATCAGCTCGCCCAGCTTGCCGCCCGTGTAGTCGTGGTTCGTCCTGCGGGCGTTGGCGCCGCCGACCTGGGGGATGGCGAGGTCTATGCCGAAGGGGAGGTCCGGGGCGGCGAGGTGGGACTTCATGTCGGCGATGATGGAGCGCAGCTGGGCGGGCGTGTACATGAAGCCGCCTATGACGCCGAGCCCGCCTGCGTTGGAGACGGCGGCGGCGAGGCGGCCGTCCGAGACGCGTGCCATGCCGGCTAGGAGGATTGGGTGGGGGATGTTGAGGAGGGTGGTTAGGGGGGTTGTTATGGGGCCTGTTGGTGCCATTGTGTTGTAGTGGGCGTTTTTCTTCTTCTTTAAGCCCTTGGGGGTGAGTAAGGAGGGAAGGTTAATCGTTTTGCACTGTTTGGTCTGAAAGTATTGATTGTATAGATATCTGGTGGTAAAATTGATTCGGAGCAAGAGTTGTGCTCTACTTTCGCTTTGAGGCGGTGATGAGAATGCCCTTCTCCTTGTTGATACGCGATATCGCCGGTCAGGTAACACTTATCGAAACAGATGTGAGGAAATCTTATAGTACAAAAGACATAAGATATACCAAGGGCTCATCGTCGTTACACTGTATACTTCTCCATAGTTATGGAGATGAAAGTGCGGGGAGGTCGGGGATAACTGCCGAGGTATCCTGGGGTTCCCACACATCATGTGCGGTGTTCCCGTGGGGTGGTGGTCCATTTGAACTTACAAAGGCATACACAGGCATACAAAACCATCCCTCTGTATGTATCTGAGCTGTCGGTCATGAGTAGTTGAGACCGAGTGCGGTGCAGATACGGACCCTTAACCTCCTTTACACGGATGCGTACGTGTATCTTATATAGGATGTCTCCATGTCAAAACACATCGGAATGTCCCCAGAAGATACCTTCGTAAAAGCTGGACGGGCAATTGTCCCGACAGCCAATAACAGATTCCTAGAGAATCGGTTGCCCCTGATTATATTCTGCAAATATTCGTTGTCTTGTCACGTTGACTCACTACGGGATCGTTAGTACTGTATAGTCCACACAACGATAACAATGCGAAAGGGGAACTGATTCCATGAAACCATCTATTGACTCAACACTTCTAGGAAACCACCTTAATTTTGGACAAACACTTCTCACGATTTCTTTTTTCCGTGCTTCGCCGAACGGGGTAAAACGTCCCCAACCCGCCCAAACAACACCGCCACACCGCCTTCTACTTCTATACTCCATGCAAAACACCCCTACATAGCCCCTTCCAGGATCGCCAGAGCCCCGGCTCACTGCAAATGTAGATGACATCATGGCTGTCAGTAAAGCCGTTGAATCGAGTGGCGGAGCACTTGGTGTAAGCGCCCATGTCCTCGAAATATAGCCAATCACCGACATCCAGGGCCTGTTCGAAGCAGACGCTCTCGCTGATGCGATCAATGCCGTCACAGGTCGGACCCCAGATGCTGTACTCGATGCCCCCAGAGGTGAGGGGCTTAGCAGCCCTGGTGTTGTAGAAGTTCTTGCCACCAGCGCAGAGGATGTGGGGAACCGGCTGCTGGTGGTCGAACATGATGCTGCTGAAATTGCCGTAGACACCATCGTTGACGTAGACCATGTAGCTGTTGTCGTGTCCAGCCTGGTTTGCGATGGTGCGGCGGGCAATGATGTTGCAGGCGAGGGTAAAGGCCCTCGTCGCGTAGAAGCGACCAGGCTCGGCCATCAGGTTGATGCCAGAATGCGCCGGGAAGTACTCGTCCAGGGCATCACGGAGAACACCGGCCATGGTCTCGAAGGTGGCGTCGTCGCAGAAGCCACCGCCAACATCCAGGGTCTTCATATCGAAGCCGTACGCGGTGGCCTGCTGGAAGACAGAGTGCGCGTCCTTGACGGCCTTGAGGAACGCCTGGGGGTCGGAAGCACCGGACCCAACGTGGAAGGCAACACCGACGACATTCAGACCAAGGTCGCGCGCAGTGCGCAGCAGATCCTCGGTCAAATCCATAGTCGCGCCGAACTTCAAGCTCAAGCGGCAGAGGCTGGAAGAGTCATCGGTGTGGATACGCAGGAAAAGCTCGGCATCTGGGAATAGCTTGGCAATCTTGCGCAGCTCGTCGGTGTTGTCGAAAGTCATCTGTCGGACACCAGCGTTGGCAACGTAGCGAACATACGAGTTCGTCTTGCAAGGCTGGGCGTAGATGATGCGCTCCGGGCTGACTCCCAGGTTCAGGACCTGCTCAATCTCGGTCTTGGACGCACAGTCAAAGCCGGTGCCGAGGCTAGCCAGGAGGCGCAGAAGCTGAGTGTCAGGGTTGCACTTGACAGCGTAGAACGGCTTGACGCGGGGGAGGTTCAGCTTCCACCGCAGATGCTGCCGGTAGACCTCGCCGAGGTCGGCCACGAAGAAGGTGTCTTCGTCACCTGGTTCGCAATATTCATGATCAATTCCTTCAACGCGGCCGCGAAGGGCCTCGCCAATCAGTTGCTTGGGATTGACATTGACGACTTCATTGTCGTTGTGAGCTGATACAGCGCCATGATTTTGTATAGGTTTGGTCGTAAAGACTCGATTGTTGATGTAATCGATTGGTTTGGGTGTATCGACGAGGGTAACTGCCATAACCATATCCCAACGATTTGACTGGTTGCTGTTGGGACTGACGAGCGAGGTTCGTGTTGTCGAATATTAAATCGATGTCGAGTCTCAGAGAAACCTTATGATTGATTGTATAGTCTCAAATCTTCCGATGCGGATGTTAGGGTGGTTTGAAACAGTGGCAGGCTGATCCCTCAATGGAAAGGCGTGGCCTCGGCGAGTCTCCCTCGGTCAGAGGAAGAGACTGTGAATACTGGGTGCTAAGGCACAGAAGTATCTCCCACGCCCTTTGGAGTAGGAAGATAGTTAAGCGAATATACTCGGCTTCTAAGTAGACTTCATGCGGCAGCTGATTGTCTGGGGTGAACTCGGGGTTCTTTTGGTAGGAGGGGCAGTCGAAAGGGCAACGCTCGGTTTCAGTAGACTTCAGCAGCAGCAGGTGGCGGGACAACACAGAGGATGTGGAATGGCTTGCGCTGGGCGTAATCTTGGTCAGATACGAAGTTTACGGCCGAAGAAGCCGTCGTGAAGGTGGCCTTTAATTAGGACCAAAGGCAGTCCGAATGTTCGATTGGGGGTTGGTAGGAGGATTCGCTGCTGCTCGGACTATTGTTAGTGATGACTCTTATGCGACTACACTAGGTTACCAGAGCAAGGCGTGGACCGAGGGTGTGAGGGAAGAGTCGGATCGTAGGGGCAAGTGTTGCGTTTTATTCGCGTGAAAAGGGCGGAGAGGGATAACAGAATCGATGCGCCGCCACGAGGCAGCGTTCTAGGTGCATAGCCGACCCAGTGACGGCGTGTCCGGACGTACCTGGCAGTTGAGACGGAGCCTTACAATTGCGCAGTTGCTTCGAGTGTGGTGGTGGTGAGAAGTGTACGGAAGACGGACAGTTCAGAAATTGAGAGGGTCGGAGAGTGAAAATGTAGGAAGCAAATGATGAGGATGATGATGATGTGGTAAAAAAGAACTGGACCTTGTGGGGATTTTGGGGGGGGGTGGTAAAGAGCGGGAATTCCTGGAACAGCTGGGCACCTGAACACTTGCCGAGCTGCCTGGAGTGCTCTGGACGGGGAAGGCTTGACCAGTTGACGGGCGAAGTGTGGGGGGGATTGTGGGGAATTTGGCTTACATGTACTTTTAAACTTACTCGTCTTTTTTCCCTGGGATTCCAAGGTCTGGCACTTGTTTGGGTACCAAATCAAAACATTCCGAGGTTCTCATGCACCGGCACAGGGCACACACACACAGGGAAGAGACTCGCACAAATTGGACTCCGCGGATTGGCGGAGAACTTGGGTCTCGACTCGAGGAAGCCCCCGGCCACCTGCACTTATACACACGCACATACCTATATTCATTTGCCCTCGCTTCACGACGTGGCCGCCGACCGTCTGGGCCCCCCTCCCCCTTCATATCTTGTCCGATCTGGAATATGTAACTTCGATCGAAAGGGCTCCCCAAATGATTGTACTCCCCCCCTTAGGCCTGCATTATGGTCTGCATGTCCGCGGCTGAATTCACATCTCCTGCTGATCGCCGTAGACCGCAATTTCCATCAGACACGCAGCTACAGCACACACCTCAATGTATTCCAATATAGTACACACCAATTGCCGGGCTGTCTGCCCTACAGTGAACGGGCTTATCTCTCCGTCTCTGAAAGCCTGTTACGGAGCAGAGAAAATCCCTCTGCATATGCCAAGAAGTGCTAGTTAGAGTCGGCGGACCTTGAACTACTCGTGAAAGGTTCTACTATGTATGAGATCACACCCCGACGATCGTGGCCCATCAACGTTGCACACACGAATACGCCATACGGCATGGCGGCATCGTGTGTGCCGCTATAGGTAGTGTGCCGCCGGCTGCATGTCTAAGATTGGTGTGCAGATGCGCATACACTAGGAGACTGTACGTGTAATCTACAAAATCTACTGATGGCACTTGAGGCTAGCTAGGGCTGAGCTGCTCATGTCCTTCCCACTCGGCTTCTAACACTATCCAAGCCCCCCCCCCGGTCTCCCAAACCGTTCTGTCTTCTTTCTCATGGACGGTGACATACTATGTATCCAGCAACTGTTTTCAGCTTCGAAAACGGCGATATCGGGTACTACCTCTGTATACCTGGTAGTCACTTACTGCGAACGTTAAAAGAATGAGCCGCAGGTAAGCTACAAGTGTGACGTAAGCGGGGCGGAAACTCAAAACTGGACGACCGGTAAGCCGCAGTATAACCGTCCTGGGTTCGAGTTGAGACGAGACGAGAAGAGGTGAGACGCCATCGAAACATCAGTCGAAATTTGTCAACGATTAAGGATTACTCTCGGTTTGCCGCGGCTGGGCCTATAAATCCAGGTCGACCAGCCCGGATCAAAAATAGCACACCGGCAACCAGTGCGGGCGATGCCTATCGGAGATTCGCCCGCCAGTGAGCAAGCTACATTAGCCCAGCGGGAGATCATCCACAACACCTTCTGTGTATGGGATGACTGACATACATTTTCTTCCTGAACTGATACCACTTCTCATGTGTTTGCGAATAACCTCTTCCCCATCGTAAGTGTTACAGACAGGCTTTAAGGCTGGGTTTCAACAAATCTCACATTCCTCTCTTCTGCAATGATACCAACGGCCCAACTTTCCTTGAGAAGTCCGTTCCGGTGTCAGAGCCCGTCCGGTGTCTGAGCCCGTCCGGTGCCTGGACATCGGATATTGACGTTAGGTTGAGGAACGATGTGGATATGAGGCAACTAGTGACCTCTGCCGGTTGCTCCGGCTATGTTGGTTGACTCCGGCCCGTGTGGGCTTTCCCAAGTGGATTGACATCAACAAGATATGCCTATATGCCTTCGAGCTTCTATGAGGGTCTAGATGGGGAGACACATTGAGAGCAGGACCCTCTTGTCGCATGTTGACAGGCACCTCCCTTCCCTGCCCGACTCCACGCAAGAACTGCGTTTTCGGGCGCTGATAGCCATCGCAGCACTCCACCCGCAAGCGCAAATGGGCATCCAGGGCCGGACCGGGCCACCAGGCCTGTCCTGTCACAAGACGCATCCATCCTTCTCCCTCCCTGGGTAAGATACATATTCACATATGTATATTACAATGCTATGTACTCAGTTGTTTAGTCCGCACATCCAATGAGCTAAGGAAGACGGGTCTGAAAAACGAGCAGCGCGTGGCCACAGACGAACCAGCCGCGTTCATCAACCGCGGTTCGTGCTCCCGCCAACAGCAATAACTTGATCTCGCGTCGGGTTGTGGTCTCAGTGCCATGGTGAGCGAGCTCGGCAAGAAGACGTATCGTAGTAAACGCTGGAACATGTACCTGCCTTGCCTCCCCTCCTGGTGCTGCGAGACGTTCCGTGTGCCCAGGGGTCCAAGTCAGATGAAATGCGGCGGGACCTCGGGAGAAGGGTATCAATTATCTATGTGTCTTTCGTTGGATATGTTGTACAGATGGTGCATGTACGGCAAGCCAGGCATGTTGCCCGGGCCCTGCCATTATTGTTGTACAGTAAACGTCATAACGGTGTGTCGGATCTATTCCTCTGCCTCCGCCTCTGCGCCGTTGACGTTCATCTCCTCCACCTTCCACTCACCATCAACCCACGCCTGCTTCTCACCGAGGAAGACCACGCTCTCGGCCTGCTTGTCGAGAGCCTCGACGACATACTTCTGAGCGACCTCGCGCACTTGATCCTTGGTGACATCGAGCAGCTGCTCTCTCCTCTTCTGCCTCATCTCCTCATCGACACCGTATAGGAAGCGAGCCATGCCCTCCTCATTGACCGAGGTAGGCGCGTCCACGGATTGGAACACACCAATCTTCGCGTCCTCGAGGTCCCGGTCGCTCCACTTCTTGTCAACCGCCCACCGGCCCGCGTTGCGCATGATGCTCAGCGTGTTCACCGGGTTGGGGTCGCGGTACGAGTAGAACCCGAACAGGCCGTCCATGGAACGATGGTACGCACCTCCGCCGTAGGCACCACCCTTCTCGCGGATCTCATGGTGAAGGTGCTTGTGGGTCAGGAGCTGGGAGAGAATCTGCAGTGGTGCGCCGTTGGGAGATGTGTATGATACAGTGGGTAGGGCTAGCGCGCCGTAGTAGACCTGATATGGCAGAGGGTAGAACGTCTTGAGGTTCCGTTCGAACTTCCGTGGTGACTGTGCTGGGAGGTTAGCAGGCTCGGGGGAGAATGACTTGAGGAAGCTCGAGAAGGCGGCGGTGTTGGCTTGAACGGACTCGCTTCCGCAGGTGATAGCTGCGCGTAAACGGCCGCCGGCCAGTACCAGCTGCTGGATCTGCTTCAGTTTCGCTATGACGTCCTCGAGCTGGTCGGACTCTGGCCGGCCAGCAAGTGAAGCCATCAGTTGCACCTGCGTGAGACCGCCGATCTGCTCCGAGAGGTAGCCATGGGTTGTTAAGTTGGCTTCTGCAGCCCGGCGGGCATATGAGTGGCCAGACGAGGCGATGTCGTTGACGACGCCATCAGATGATGCCTGGATCAATTGCCGTATCTGCTTAACAGCCTCGGGGCTATCGAAATTGGTCTCGGCCACCAACCTGCGGAGCAGATCAAACACGTGAGGGACGTTGCGGTCCAGGGCCATGCCCGTGAAACCAAAGCCCTCAGTTGCGCGCGTGTAATCCGTTGGCGAGGAAGCCAAGTGGTGGCTGACTGACACCCCGCCTGTCTTCAGCTTGATCAGATCTTCAAGCTCTTCCATCGTCATGTTCTTGGTGCCAAGACGGTTGATGGCCCCGGTGAATAGCGGAACCAACAACCTCAGCTCGTCGGGTAGGTTGTCCAGCTCGTTGATAAGACGGAAGTAAGTAAGTCCATTGGTCGGTGCCTCATACCACTGAGTCTTCACCCCGTCCACAACGTCATCCCTCAAGACTGCTGGTGTCTTGCGCCTTGGGATATCCTGCACATGTACACTAGGCAGGCAACTCAGGTCCTCCGTGTTCGTCTTGCCCTGCTCGACAAGCAGCTCAAGCTCCTTCTCTTCGAATGCCTTCTGGGCAGCCTCCTCGCTACCGGCCTGCTGCCTGGCAGCTTCGACCTTAGTAGCGAGCCGATCGGCCTCTTCCTGAACCAAGTCTTGCCCAAAGGTAGGCGAGGGTGTCATGGTAAAGGTCAACGTGTTGTCGTTGAGAAGATACTTCTCCAAGAGCCCTTCAAGGTAACCGCCCTTTGCCAGCTCTGCCTCAAATGCAGCGAGAGTGTCATTCCATGCAAGAGAGTCGAAAGGATCAATGCCGTTGAACCAGCTCGGCTTCAACCTTTGCAGCAGAGACATGCCGAACTTGGCGGTCTTGTGCTTGAGGCTAATCTCAAGCTGGTGCAGATAGCCATCGATCTTGGACTTGTCAAAGCCCTTCTGCTGCACATCGCGCAGGATGTTCTGCAGTTCAACTTTGACCTTTGGAACATCGGCCTCTTGCACGCCGCTCAAGCCGACAGAAAAGATGCCTCGGGAGTTGGAGTTATCGTAGCCGGTATTCGGGGACCAGTCGAGGCCCAAACCCGACTCGATCAAACCTTTGTAAAGTGGTGAACCGTAACCGTCCATGAGTAACGCAGAGAGAAGAGAGAGTGAAAAGGACTCGACAACGTCGGTAGTCTCCCCTAGCACCCATGAAACAGAGGTTTTGAACTGCCTGTTCGCATCGACCAGCGGATCCACTGGACCCTTCAGAGTGACCTCCCTTGGACCGTCACTGAGGTCGATGGGTTGATGGATAGTTGTGTCCCCTCGTATCCTCTCGAAAGCACTGAGCTGGGCATCGACTTCCTTGAGATGGTCGGCCAGTGGCATGTCGCCGTAAGTGAAAAGCTTAGCGTTGCTCGGGTGGTAGTGCTCGTTGTGGAACTGCTTCAACTGCTGCCAGGTCAGATCGGTGATCTTCTGTGGGTCACCACCAGAGTTGTTGATATCCGGAAAGATATGGTCCTGGAATCTGATGTAGTATAGATAACCAGCGTCGGACATCTGGCCCTTCATCTCGTTGTACACCACACCCTTGAATACCAACTTGCGATCCTCGGGCTTGGCATCCTCGCCGCTGGCGATGGCCTGTGGGTTCTCCGGGCCAACTCTCCAGCCTTCCTGCGTGAAGTCGGTCTCCTTCAGAAGAGGGTGCAGTGTCGCATCGAGGTAGACGGACATCAGGTTCCTGAAGTCCTGGGCGTTGGTGGTGGCAAAGGGGTAGAAGGTGTGGTCTGATGCAGTCATGGCGTTCATGAAGTTGGACAGAGTACGGGGCAGCATCTTGAAGAAGGGGTCTCGGATGGGATACCTGGAGCTCTCGTCAACATCCCGACTTGGGCCATAGGTTGTGCTTGAAGGAAGATGGTCATTGCTTACTTCTCACTACCACAGAGCGTGGTGTGCTCCAGAATGTGTGGCACGCCCGTATCGTCTGGGGGGTTCGTTTTGAAACCGATCGAGAAGACATTGTTGCTGTCGTCACGGGCGATATGTAGGTGCTCGGCGCCGGTCTTGTCATGCTGGAGGTGCAGGGCTGTCAACTCCAGCTCGGGGACATGCTTGCTACGAAGCAGGGTGAAGCCGTGTAGCTTCTCGCCAGCCTTGGGATACTGGGAGAGCTCCGTGACAGCTCTCTGGGCTCCCTTGACGGCGGCATGGCGCAATGCCTTTGTCCTCTGCATCTCGACCGGTGTATCGGGAGATCTGCCAGCTACTACCGTAGGCGGGCTGGGGGAGGGGGTAACTGAGGGGCTGAGTTGGAGGTGAACCGACAGTGGACAGAAAGTTAGCCAAGAGTCAGGTCATTTGAAATGCCAAAGCCACCGGCCGAGCCTCGAAAGCGCGTTCCGGCTTTTCGGGACGACGGATGCTGACTGGAAAATCTTATTTTAACGGGTGCTGCCTGGTGACGTATTTAGCCGTGTCGGGGCCGGACTGTTGTTAAGCAGACTTCGCCGAATGGTCTGCTCTGGTGTACCTAGGTATATTCAAACCTATAGTATGTATAAGTACCTGGATGACCACGCGGGTGCCAGCAGTTCTGGAAGTCCTGTGGTACTTTACAGAGTACAGGTACTCAGATTACAGGACGGAGCATCCAACTGCTTCAGAATGTAGGTACCTAGGTACCTGGGTAATTTGTCATCATTAATCATGGTTCTCCTCATCCATGATTACCAGTTCAATCTCAATCTCAATATCAGTGTCAACATCAGACAACTTCAATATACATATCAACATATTCCGCTGTAGGTCTAGGAAAACATGGATTGATCAAAAGGGAACGACCTCGGGAGCTGTAAGCAGGCGGGTCAAGCAAGACTCTCTGTAACTCTATATGCACTACCTAAGTACCTGGAACTACCCAGGTTTAAGTCCCTAGACATACACCTGGGCACCCACTGAATTGCAGCTCTTGAACATGTCTCCAGTGGTCCTGCCCAGGTGTTCATGCTAGTTCCTCGTATCCATGCCCAATTCCCCTGTCATCTGCCCTGCTACCCAGGTGCTATCATGCAGTTCCAGATTACCACTTCCTTCTGGCTTCTGGGCTGGAGAAGTAGAAAACACCGAGGTGCCCCGTTGATCCTAGTTGATCCCCGGTTGAATGTTAGAGCAGCCAATGGGTCCGTGCGCTGTGCCTCTGCACCACACCCACTGCGCCCACCCCCAGTGAAGGTCCATTCCGCCCGTCTTAACACGCATTTTTTCAACCAAGAACCAAGTCAACTTTAGACCACAACCCAGATCTTAGCAAACGTCGACACCACCCCAGCTGCCTGACCTACCTTGCCAATGACACTCTGGTCACTGGTGAAGGAAACATAGCTCAATCCCCACGTCGCTGTCGACGTCGACGTCGCTGTACCCCAGGTATCCTGAACCTGAAAGGAACACCCCAGCCCCGTCTCCACGACCGACGACTGCATGCACCATGTCCACCACTGCACCCCTCGCGCCCCGAGCAAATAGTTCGCCTGGCAACGGCACTCCCCTTGACGATGCACCCGCTACCAACGGCAATCATGTCAACAACGAGCCCCGACCGCCCCCAGCACCCCCTGCTGCCGCTGCGCCAAACAAGAAAGACCGCAAGGCGAAGAAGGCCCTGGACTCGACCGAAGCCTCCAAACTCGTAGCACAACGAATATCACAACTCGAACACGATGCTGCTGGGGAGAAGGACCAGGAAGCGGAGATTGGTGCGTGTGCTATTTTCCCATCTGTGAGGTTATGAGCATCGATTGAAGTCTGCGTGAGGGGCACATGTGCATGCAGACCTGGAGTGGGGGGAGGGAGTTAACGGAGATTGCTGTACGGCGTCAGCCCAGCATGTCCCGCCTCAGCAACCACCCCAATTTCAGTGAAGCAAAAGCCTAAGAGTCAAGAGCTACCATCCCCGGCTTGGGCTTGGACTACGGCTGCATGCAATGCCCGCCTGGAAGCGTTGGCTGATGTTGCGATCATGGATGCGCAATGTGCTGACATGCTGGTTTATCAGATCGCGAGGTGAAAAAGGCAAATCGCGAGCTACAGTCCCAAACGGCCCGCATGAGCGAGATACAGAAAATCGATCACCTCACCAAACGATGCCAGGATCTATTACGCGACATGAAGCAACACGAGCGGGAGAGTATCAAGAACAAGAAGCGGGCCGACCAGCTGCAGAAGGAGAAGGACCATGCGAGGAACGAGCTCACGAAGCACACGGGCCTCCGGGAGAAACTCGAGAAGCTGTGCCGAGAGCTGCAGAAGGAGAACAACAAGCTCAAGGTATCTTGCTACTCCTCGCGCGGGGGTGTGCACTGTCTGGTGGGGCAAGGCTGACGGTTGGGTCTTAGAACGAAAACAAAACCTTGACGGACACCCAACGGCGCAACGAGACGGCTTGGGACGACAAATACAGTGCTCTGTTGCAGACATTGGATGACTACCAGGAGGAGAAGGACAACCCGCGCAAGCAGGTTGTAGATATGGACCTGGAGGAGCTGTGGGTTCCACCCCCCAATCCTTGCACGTTTGATGCGCCTCTGACAATGCTGATGATTGGCAGGTTCAAATCACGCTTCAAGAGCCTGATCGACCAGTACGAGCTACGGGAGCTACATTTCCATTCTCTCATGCGGACGAAAGAGCTGGAATTGCAGTACAACATGTCCAAGTATGACAAGGAGAAGAAGAACGCCGAGGTGGAGTCGGCGAGGGCCAAGCAGCTCAACACGCAGGTGCAGACGTTTTCCAAGACCGAGGCCGAGCTGCGAAATCAGCTCAACGTCTACGTTGACAAGTTCAAGCAGGTGGAGGATACGCTGAACAACAGCAATGACCTCTTCCTTACGTTCAGGAAGGAGATGGAGGACATGTCAAAGAAGACGAAACGGCTCGAAAAGGAGAATGAGAACCTAAAGCGAAAACACGAGAAGATGAACCAGAACATCTTCAAGATGGCCGACGAGCGCAACAAGCACCTCAAGGACATCGAAGATCAGAAGAAAAATAACGAAAAGCTCAAGAGCATCATCACGCAGATGCAGCAGCAGGGACGAGGAATACCACAGGGATTGCAGGGCACTGTGGAGAGCTGTTACACGGAGGGTGAGGGCGAGGTGGACGGCGAGGAGAGCGAGTACGAGGACGATGAAGAGTACGAAGAGGGCGATGATGTCAGCGAAGAGGGCGAGGAGTACGAGGAGGACGACGAGGAGACGGAGGACGAAGCGCCGCAGTGCCAGCCGGTAGAGCCTCAACAGCCTCAGCCATACGGTCCCGAGCGCCCGCCCCCTCCAGCGACGACTAATGGAAACCACTAGGAGAAGCCGCCCGGCTCTCTGTGGTGTTTTCTAGAACCTTTTCGTTCTTGTTTACAACGACGCTGACACCTCGCCGGGCGTTTGAAAGCCTTTCCACGGCTGGAGCCGCCGCCTCATCTCGATCGGTGATATTCCAAGCTGGCTGTGTTCGTCATGTCTCAGAGGCCAGGCGGGTCCATGGCCAAGTAGCCTATGCAACAAACCCCCCGACCAGGTGCCTAGCCCTGAGTTCCGAACTGCACCCTCGCCTTGGGGACCTATCCCCAGGGATCAGCTTGAATATCAAACACACTCGGCGAGTTTGCCGAGGAGGCTGAAATGGAAACGCGGAGGAGGGCCTCATGAGTTGCATAGACGACGGATAGTCACATGGCCAGCCTTAAGCATTGTAGGATAAATACTCAACGAGACAACTGCGTTGCGACCGTCCCCCAAAGAAAACCACTTCACTTCAAATGAGGGCCAAGCTGTTCCTTGCCTTGCTGGCCCGATCATTTGATTATGACAATTGTGGCGGATGCATGTTTGATGTTTGGCGAAGACATGAAGCATGAGGTGGGGTTTTATATTTTTCAGCCTCATTCCTCCTCTTTCAGCCTTCCCCGGTCTAAAGACGTCTAAATGCGGGTAGATGGACTGGCCGCACTATCGTACCTAGGTACATATGTACATATATGTACGTATGTACTCAAGTATAGAGTACCTAGGTACTTAAGACACCCCCCTCTTCCCCACCAACCACCAAAAATAGTGGTGACTGTTGGTCCTGTTCATTCACCACAAAGCACGCAGGCTCGCTCAACCTTGGGAATGGTAGCATTGATTCTGAGGTGGACTCCTTGTGGCCCCAACATTTGAAGCTTTGGACTCCCACTGGGCCCTGCATGCTGGACTTGACAGCGATAAGCTCGCAACGCTGCGCACCCTGACACTGCACAGGTCGACAGGGTCCTTCTTACTGACGAGAGACTGAAACAATCCTGGTCCCATCTCATCTTTTAATGCTGCACTCCTTTCATTCGACGTCCATTATATCATATCACCGGCTTCTTCCTCTCGCGGGGCTTTGTTTGCCAGCCTCGTCCCGAGGACTTTGGCTTACACTTACAATCCACTGCTCGATGCAGTATTTGGTATACTGTGCCTGCCTGCGTTAGTGTACCAAGCGAGCAAGCATCACCGAGTCGATCCAGATGTCGATAAGACCTGCTGCACTGTACGTCATTGTCGATATCGTCTCGCGGGCTGAGCCGCTCTCAATTGAAGATCCCCCGCCAAAACAAAACAAACCCGAAGACGCCCGCTGAGGGCCTTATATGACTACGGTGCCTACCCATTTTGCTTCGCCGTTATTAAAGCCGTTGTTACACGTACACATACACGAGAACCACTCATCCCTTCCTCCACGGAACCGATGACCAGACGGTCCAGCTGCTGAGTGCGGCTTGTCCCTCGTTCCAACCCAGACACGCACACGCGCATACAAACACAACAAGGGACGACGATCGCCCTATGCTACACGATGGCATTCCTCGAAGACCCGCGCCTCCGCCAGCGCTGGAACCAGATCTCCCACAACGCCGAGACCGTGACCGAGAGCGCCGCCGAGGGCATCTGGACCTTCCAGCACCGCTTCATCAACCCGTGCCTCGGCACCATCGTCGAGTCGATCGAGTCGTGCACGGCGCCCTGCACCGGCCGCGAGGAGCGCGCCCGGCGCGCGCGCGCGAGGGAGCACAGGGCCGAATACACCTTCGACTTCTACGACGACTGGGACGATGACGACGAGGTGCTCGCCCGGGGCGGCGGCGGCGGCGGGGGCGGCGGCTACGGCACGGGCCTCCTCGGCGGCTGGGGCTCGGGCGGCGGCGGCGGCGGCGGGAGCTCGAGGGGCGAGGACTGGGACCGGCTGATCGGGGGCTCGGGCGCGGGGCCCAGGAAGGGGAGCCTCCTCGCCGCCGAGGTGGCGGACCAGCCGAGGAGGAAGAGGGGCATGAGCTACGGGACGCGCGGCGTGAGGAGGAAGACCCTGGCCAGCGAGGAGGAGGACCCGACCATCATACCGAGCACGGCGCCGCTCGGCTTCCTGGGGCGGCTGCCGTGGAAGATCGGGGGCACGCTGAGGTACAAGCCCAGCACGGCCTTCCTGCAGGACCACCCCGGCGCCGGCGGGGCGCACCCGGACGAGCACCTGCCGCTGCTGGACTCGGACGCCGACGAGGACTTCCACGCCCATGTCTCGGCGCACATGAGGCAGCGCAGCGGGACGAGCGGGTCAGGCGACACGTCGGATTCGTTCAGGTCCAGAGGGGACCTGTTCCCCAGCGACGGGGAGGGCGAGGAGGATGCCGTCCCGCTGGACGACGAGTTCGCCATGGCGCTGAACAGGGTGGACGACCGGGCCAGCAACAGGACGTGGAGCAGCAAGGGCAAGACACCTGCAGACGAGCTGGAGGTACCACACGGGGCGGTGTCCGGGACGACGATATCATCCCGGACGTCGAGGTCCTCGCTGAGGGCAGCTACCAGGAAGAGCTCGCTCGGGTCGGTGGTGCAGACCAAGCCGGCGGCGGACTCCATACACCCTGTCGGGGAGGCGACACTCGAGGACCTCCAGCGCGAGGAGGAGGAGGCCGGGAGGCGCGAGGACCAGGAGGTCGCCCGCAAGAGGGAGGCAGCCGCCCAGCTGGCCCGGCGGCGGGGGCTGTCTGCCAGTGAAGGTAATTTTAATACGGGGGAGGAGGAGTCGAGGGCGGCCAAGAGCGCGATGCTCGGCGTCGAGGAGATAGCGGCACCGCGAACACCGAGCCCACGAGGAGGGACCGACCATGTCAGGGGTGCGGACCCAGATCCAGAGATGGAGTCAGAGCCGGACACGGAGGCTACTGCACCGCCGAGGGCGCCGGACGATGCGCAAGGCGACCCGCACGATGACCACGATCGCAAGGAGGACGAGTCTAGGCAAGGATATGAGCCGAGGCTACCTGAGGATGAGGATGACTTCGTGCCTGCGAGGCTACCCAACTTTCGATAGCGTCTGGGGGGTGTTATAAAGCGTCGGAGTTCGGGTTTGCGCTTCAGGAACGGGGTGCCGCCTTCCTGGCTAGATCGGGGTCGTAGTGGTCGTCGCCGTCGTTCACGGGGAGACATGTGACGGACAGGCATGTGACAGGCACGGGTGACGCCGTTGCGGATTACTTGGTTTATAATGTTATTACGATATCCTACGTGTTCCGGTCGGTATGGTCGAAGGTGCCATTGATGGGCGGAGTAACGGTGCAGATTAATGATTAGAGGAATTGCTGTACTATCTCGGGGGCAATCCGATTGTCTCGTGTGTCTTGTGCTATATACATAGGGAGTAACCCCCTTTTTGGTCAAGCGAATTGAAAGATATTCATACATGTATCTGATTACCTTGGCAGCGAAGTATATCAGGAGTACTGAACACAGACAATCATTGAACTTGTACAAGCTCAATATGTCTTGTCGGTACGTAGGTAGCTATATATGTAGGCAGCAGGAAGTTGCTGGTCCTAACATCTTGAGCCTCAAGCCTGCGGTAAAGACTGAGCTTCTTCCTACAGTAGGGCTTATTACAGTAGGATTCTGTAATTATTCGAGATCTCCTGATAAGGTGTAGATGGTGGGTAGTTGAATAGCAAGTATGCATCTTCGATAGCTTCGCTTGCAAGCGTACCGACTTACCAGGAGCCACTATACCTTTGAGGTCAGACTGTTATACGCGCATAGCAGTTTGTTGTATCTTTCATAAGACTCCAAGTGCAGTAAGGTATAGTTATGCGTCATATGTGTAGTGTTATTTGCGAGACTACCTGGGTATATAGTAGGTATATAATTATACGTTCAAGTCTTCTATGGATGATATATCGAATCCTGAAGTGCAAAAGCGACCCATCAATATACTCCTCCATTAGATTCTGTCATCCGTGAAACAGAGCTATGAAATTACTAAACTATTTTCTACACATGAACTGTATATGTAAACTATTCGTTATGATCCTGAACTACCTAAAGCTGTCCCTAGTCTTCATTCGGGCGAATCTTGCCAGAGTCTGTTTTCCTCTCTGATGGTGACTTTCAATGCATTTCTTTCATAGCAGTAGGCATATGTACTCCCAGGGCTGCTTCCTTTCGGTTAGTTCAGGATGCATGCCGGAAACTCTACAGTAGGCCATCCTGCTTGATCAGAGTAGCAGGTGTTTCATACTAAATTACAGTTGTGCTAATCAGCTCCTGCTGCAACCACCGAGTCAAATTATTCTATGACAACACCAATGTCCAGGTGCTGATATGAGTGGCCCAAGTGCATGTACAGGCAGGTGTACGTCCAACCAGCGCCAGTGCGGGCTTTTTGCATGCACATGTATCAAGAGAATCCATTTTGCCGAGCCTTGCCCATCATCAATTCTGGACAGGTTCATGTGCATATGTTGGCCCTTGGATGATCACGAGAGTTTGCACCTTACTATCACTGCCCTGCTCGCTTCCGCTGTTATACACCCCATTTGGGCCGAAGATTACTGTGTATTTAGATATATATAGTCAGGGTGTGGCCCTATTCCATCCAAGGCAATTTGTGCGTCTCGGCTAAATATGCTAGGCGTACTTGTGGCCTTCGATATCAGATAACGTCCCTACCATCTGCAAGGCCTCATCCCAAATCCTCATGAAATTGCGCCCCCCCTAGCTTACTGCAGATTTGCGGCGCAGCACCATGTTGCGATCCTACTTATGCATGTTGGTCGTGGTTGTGTGTGACCTTCATCCCCCGGTATCCCCACCGGTATCCCCCAGCCTTCGCCCCTTCGCTTTTTTTCAAACATACAGCAGCAGCTCTTTTCCTCGTGAAACTGACGTCCTCGTCCACCCTTTGAGCGACATGACGAAACTCAAGAGGCTGATCTGTTGCGTCAATCTGTGTCTCTATTGTGGGACCTCTCAACCTCAACCTCAAACAACGCCATAATAAACACTACACCACATATACGACCAAAATCAGGATGGGCGCTCTGGATCCAGACATCGCCAACGGCACATGCTATTACGCCTACAACAAAGCAGCGGGGTCGGAACTGGTGCCGTGCGGGAATGCAGGCATCGCGGATGTTCCCTGCTGCTTCGCTGGGGACTACTGCGACTCCAGCAATACGTGCTATGATAAGGATAGTAAGTAGATATCTAATTGCCAACCAGCATACAAGCCTACAAGAGAAGAAAAAAGAAAAAGCAAAAAACAAAAAGTGCAAAAAAATGAAAACCCACCAAACAACCCAGCCCCCCCCCCCCATCCTCTCATACCCCTACCACCCCCCCAAAACCACAAAACTAACACCGAAAGCAAAGCCGGAAACACCTACCTAGCAGGCTGCACCGACCCGGAGTACACATCCTCCTCCTGCCCCTGGAAGTCCGACGACTTCGCCTCGCAGGAGTGGGTCGGCCTGGTCCGGTGCGGCGCCGTCAACGAGACCCAGGACGAGTGGGCCTGGGCGGGCTGCTCCGTCCCGGAGTCCGCATACACGTCCCCCCGGCGGCTGGGCGGCTGCGACTGCACCGGGAAGGCGACGCTCTTCGTCGACGAGCAGGCCCTGCTGCGCCATGCGAGCCTGCCGGGGGCGGTGGGCGGGAGTATCTCTTGGGTTAGTGGGTATGAGGTCACTGCTGCTGCGAGCGCGAGCGCGACGGGGGAAGGGTCAGGGACGGGGACGGGGACGGGGTTGGTGACGGCGACGGCGACGGCTGGGTCGGCGGGCGATGCGGGCACCGGGGCGAGTACGGCCGCGGCGTCGTCGGCGTCGTCGACGGGGGTGTTGGTGCTGGAGACGGGTAGTGGCAGCGGCTCACTCTCTGCAGGTGCGAAGGCCGGGATCGCGGTCGGGTCGGTAGGGGCTGTACTGTCTGTCCTTGCGGTTGCGGTGGCGGTGTTTCTTCACCGGCGGAGGAGGAGAGGCAACGGCGGCGGCGGCGGCGGTAACAATGATGGCGGGGTGGATGGGTACTCCCCGGTGGTCGCGGCCGAGCAGGCCGTGGATGGGGGTGCCGGGGCCATGGTGGCACCTCCAGCGTATACTGGCTTCAAGCCGGAGTTGCCGGCTAATGAGCCGGTCATGCCCAAGGGGGTGCAGACACAGACACCTAGCCCTTTGCTGCTGGGGGTCACGCCGGAGTTGGGATCTTCTGAGTTCAGGGGTAGTGCTCCGTCTATGGTGTCGGAACTGTCGAGCGATGAGGGGGCGGATAGGAGCAGGTTGAACAGTCCGGTGTATCCCACGATGGTGTCTATTGCTGAGCTTCAGGGATAGGATGGGAGGTCTTTCTGGCGTATTTGGATACCCGGAGTTTCGCTTGTTTGCATCGGTCAAGAGCCAATCTTCAGTTCAAGGGAATCTGTGTTAGTAGCATGAAATAAATGAGATCAAGATTGATTCGGTCAGATATCTGCTTAGAGTCACGAGGGCGCGAGGTGAAGTATAGAGGGAGCAGGCCATCGGCTATTAAAAGGTGGTGTTTTACTCAGCGGAGTTGCCTGGCTGTAGATACTTGACGATTTCCAGTGAGAAGTCTCACCAGATTTGTTGAGTCTAATCTCCTTACAGGCCTGGACGCAATTGTTCTGGCGATTGAGTTGTTAACCCCAGAAGACGTGCCCTCGGGGATGGTGGTCTTGATTTGTAATACCACAGGGAGACCCAATAGTATCTAGTAAGTGCTTCAGTCCTTCATATCATCAGAGTCAGACCCATCCTCGGAATCATCTTCCGCTTCAGACATATCATCGTCCTCATCATCGTCCTCCTCCTCCTCCTCATCATCCTCCGCACCTTCCTTGTCATCCTCATCATCGCCCTCGAGACCATAGGCGTCGTAGAAGTCGGCCAGGGAGCGGACCTGGGTCTTATATCCGAAGCCTTTGAAGGCCTTTTCCATGTTCTGCAGATAGACCATGTCAGTACACTCTCATCCATTGCGCATCGAAACCGCCAGCAATACAAACTAGCCCGATCGCAAGAACGGGGACTTACCTCCTGCATGATCGGCGCACAAGTCACCACGATGTTGCTCTTCCCAGGCTGGAACACGGGCAAGATCAACTCCCTCATCACCTTCTTGATATCCTCGTTCGTCACGTTCCGCACCTGGGCCAGGATCTTCTTCGTCCAGTCCGGATCCAGGCCCCTGATCACCCCCAGGATGTAGTTCTGCTGCGCCGCGTCCGCCATCGTGGCCTGCTCGTCCGCGAAGCCCGAAACGATGGTGCTGACGGCGCCCTGCACGAGGTGTTTGTCGAGCGGCACCTGGCCCGTTGCGATCTTCTCGACCGTCTCGCGGGAGATGTCGATGGCCTTGCTGGCGTCTGGAGACCTGTACACCCGGTACTGCAGGAAACCCCAGTCCAGGTCCCGGCCGAAATGTGTGCCGTATGCGAGACCGTTGCCCCGGACGGCGTTCCAGAGGGGCCCTTCGACCGCCTCGAGGTAGCCGATCGCGACGAACATGGCGGGGATTCGGGGGTCCTCGTACGAGGTAAGACCCTTGGCAGTGCTGACGCCGTAGGAGCTGTCAAGGGTGGTCATGGGGATGATCACTGCGCCCGTGTTTCCGGGTGCTTGGCCTTCAGTGTTGAGCATCGTGTGGGTCTTGACGATGGGAAGTAGGTCTTTGTCCGCGCTGCCACCCAGAGACTTGGTCAGGACGTCCCATGCTTGCACTGGCTCCTCAAGCTTAGCGATGTCGGCGGTGACCAGGACTCGAACGTTGTCGAACGAGAAGAGGATCTTTCGGACCTGCTCAAACATATCCAAAATCTTCTGTGGTTCTTGCTGGAGCAGCTTCTTCAGACGGCGGAGGTATACCGCCTTGACCAGCGTCCTCTTGGTCATGGGATACCATTCCTTCTTGATGTGAAGGGCCCAGTCAACCTCGAGTGACATAGCTCTGCCGTCTCGCTTGGCCTCGGGGATGTCAGCGAGTGCTTTCGAGATGCATGCCTTAATCCTGCGTAGGTCGAAGACGCTGTCAAACATCAGAGCACGGATCCATTCAATGATGGCCGTGTACTTCTGTGGCTCCGTCTGGAAGCTGATGAGCATGCTCTCGGGGTCATAAACCCTGCCCCCACCGTTCAAGGTGTAGCTAATCGTGTCCTTCTCAAGCTCCATGACCACGTCTTCAAAGTCGACCAACTTGCCGTTGCGCTTGATCGGTGTGTTGAAAAAGTTGTCAATGAAAAGTGAGAGCAGAGGCTTCAGTTCGATAGGGACCTGTGAAGTACCAATATGAACCGCAATGTTGACGAAGTTGCTTGGCACGTCCTCGAATTGGACGAATAGTGGCAGTCCCGGTTTCGCGGCATCGATTGTCTTCTGGGCCGCATTGTCTCCGAGGCCTATTGACCTTGCCTTCCCAGACCTCGCAGTACTAGACTCGATGAAATGGATAGATCCAGTGCCTGGGACAGGCCACTGGTCGATGACGGATGGAGGTATCTTCACGTCGCTCTTGGCCTTGGCGGCCTCGAGCTTATCTGCTAGCTTCTTCAGACCCTCAGGACCGAGCTCCTCCTTCCTCTTCGCAATGCGAGCCTCTTCCGCCTCCTTGAGCTTAGTTGCTAGGGCCATGGAAGGTTTTCCGAGTATGGAAACGTGGTGGGCGTCAACCAGCCACTTCTTCAGGTATGCCTGCCACTGATCCTCAGTCCACTGCTCCAGCACGTCATACTCCTTCAACGTCCGGAACTCGCCGAGGGTCGAGCCATCTCGCTTGCCAAAGAGGTAGTCGGTGATGATGTTGCTGGAATAAAATTGCTCGGAGCTTTCTGCCTGGAACTTGACTTGTCTTCGCTCTCGGCTGATGCACTCCTTCATGTACTGCATATCAAGAGGCTTCGAGGAGACCTCCTTGAGCAAATCGTGCAATCGTTTCTCTACAAACTCCAGCTTCTCTGTGGCAACACCTGTTGGCTGGAACCAGATCGTGGTATTAGGTCTGCTGTCCCACCAGTACGAAACGGAGCTGGCAAGCTCTTCTTTCTCCACCATGATGTTCTCAAGAACGGAGACTGAAGAGCCGCATAGATAAGTCATTAGGATGTTGAGAGCAGAGGCCTGGACAAGGTCGGTGCAGTCGGGGCCAAAGAAAGAAATAGTGATGTCACCAGTCGACTCATCCTCCTCGGGAAATTCAACTGTCTCGACCACAGTCTCCTTCAAGGGAGGTGGTTGCGGCGAGTTTATCCAGGGCCTGGGAAGCCGGGTCAGATGAGTAGGCTCTAGTAGCGTTTTTGGGGGAAAATAACTTACCGCCTGAATGGGGTGTCGAGAGGAGGTATGCTGTCCTTAATGCTCTCTTCAAATTTGTCGAGTGTCTCCAACAAATTCTCGTGGTCGGTCTCTCCGACGATGATAATTGCAAGATTCCGCGGCTGGTACATCTCCTTGTGGAACTCACGAATCCGGGCCGGAGTCAGGGCACGAAGCGCTTCCATCATGCCACCGGTCTCATAGCGGAAACCAACGTTCTCCGGATAGAGAAGACGGCGTGCCCGTAGATCCATGAGCTCAGTCATGGTGTTCTCGAGAGCCTGCATCTCGGAATAGACGACACCCACATCATTGCCTTCGCCATCAACATGATGAACCTCGGTTGTGCAAGCCTCGTCGGTGAGGGTGGGAAGAATGATGTGCTCCAAATATACTGGCAGGATCTGGCAAAAGCCCTCCCAGCCAGCTGTCTCCAGGGTGTATGCTGTATGGTCAACAGCAGTCCAAGCATTAGTGTTGGAGTATGCCCTGGAGGCCAACTTGTCGAGAAGCCCCTTGTACTGGTAGCTCCGGGATCCCATGAAGACCAGATGCTCAAGGGTATGGGGGGCACCAGAATCGTCGAAGATCTCGGTCGCCAGAGTGAAGTAGCCATTCACCTTGGGCCCCTCTCGGTCGGCCACGATGACCTGCATGCCACTGCGCTCAGATTCATACTGAGTGATGGTAGTCGGCGCGTAATCAGTCTTGAAGCTCTGCACCTTGCGGAACCATGACTTGCGGGCGGGCGCCATTGTGAAGGCGGTGCGAAATTGCAATAAACGTCTTATGCTCCTAGGGACTTGATTAGAAAAATGCGGCAGACACATACTAGTAATATCGAACGACGAATTCGAGGGTGCTCATTGCGGGGCGGTGGAGATGGGTATGACGGGCACTACTCCCTCTGCTGCTGGGGCGGTCCCTGAAGGGATATGGAGATAAATGGGCATGAGTCCCGAGAAATGTCCTCGGGGCCTCTTTATATACCCACAGCAACGTGTTCGTACCAGTAGTTGTCAGAATGATACAGGGCAACCGCAAGCAAAGCCCCAACAGCTGCAAAGACCAAGGCTCTCGGGGTAGACCAAGGACGAGCCATGATGAGACTGGTCTGCAGCAAGACCCTAGACTGATTCTTGTGGTGCAGTAGGGGGGTTGCTGACCACGAATGGGCTGGCCAGGCTGCCTCGTTTTGACCCCATCAGTCTGAAAGTGTATTTGAGAGTCGGCAGCTAGACGATTCACCGCTGTGATACTGCCAGACTGCGAGACGGTGTAGAGGGGAGCATGACCCTTGAATAAGAGCAAAGATGCAGCTCGAGGGGCACAGCAGAGAGGGGAGAAGGCAAGGTAGGTAGATGATGTTGAGCAGATTGAGATTGAGACACCTTTGCTTACATACCTACTGCCCGTAGGCTTGTTGGTCCGCCTTTCAACCCTTCAACGTTGCTATTTGTGAAGACACCAAGGGGGGACGGGATCGAAGACAGTTTTCCTTGGCTTCCAAGATTAAGCTGTCTTAGTATATAGAGCCGGTACTGACGTAGCCTTGTTTGGATGAGGGTGAGTGCGGTGTGGGTGTAGGTGTGGGTGTGGGTGTATGGCCCAGGGTCAGGATCAATTTCTGAGACTTGACGAACCTAAAGCAACTGTTTGTAACTAACAGAGATTTCCGAATTCAGGCCCAGTGGCAGAAGATTTCATATACATAGCAATTGTTGGTTTGATGCTTTTGGGAAAAGGAGAAGAGGGAAATCCACCAGTAGCTTATATGATGCGAGAGTTCTCTTTATGCGGTAGCGTATGGCCAAGAAGATCCTTCTCATGCCCAGGTGTGCTTGGACAATTAGGCCTATATATACACATCCATATTATACAGCTCGCTATATTAGGTCGCTTAGCAGGACCAGAGGACCAAAGGCCTGCATCTTCTTCACTCATCATGCATCCCGAGAGATCTGACTTCAGTTGTATATGCCCTTGCTCCTTAGCCCGATCATCGGATCCATGGCCAACTGGAGGCCAGCAAGGTCTTCTCAACAACTCAACCTTGGAGGGGCATCTCTGGCTTACCCCACGACGATAAGACTGATAAGAGGCCTGATGGCGGCGTGTAACAAGCGCTAAGCGCTGCTATGCAAGCTGTTCCAAGGTTAATACTACCGTAAGCCCGTACCGAGGTACTGACTGTAACTGGTAAATATAGTGGCACGTGAGTACCCAGGTACCTGGGTAGGTACATACGTCAACTGGGCCCAGCGTCCTCGGATCCACAGTAGTACCAGGTATGTAAGCACAGGTCTATTGCCTGGCACTGCCTGCCAGCTGCCAGAGCTTCGGTCTTCAATGTCCCAACTTCGCGCTGTCTTCCATCGTCATCACTTGGAACCTCTGTTGTTACATGTGCAACTAAAACAATAACCTGGAGACGTGCTTCTCTCCGTGTGATATTACCCCGTTATGGAGCTGTTAGCGATATCATAGCCTGCAGAAGTTGATCTTAATACTCTGCTAAACCCCGACTTTGCGACACTGCAACCTGGCATCTCCAATCCGCTCCTACTCTTCACTCTTGAAACTCATCGCTTGGTCGTGTATTCTACTTCGAGTGTCAACCACTTATCGCAAACATTCTCCGTCAGAAGGAACGAAGCATGAGCGGCCAAGATAGATCAGGTGCTCTTGGGCAAGCACTTGTCGAATTCACAACCAATGGCGCATTCCCGGAAGAGGACGTCTCGTCCCTGGCGCTGAGCTCCCATGAGCTTCCCCCAGCTATACAAGCCCTGTCCGAGGCCAGATCCAAGCTCGAGGTATGCCATGCCATCCTGCCGTGTGACACTCGATATAGCGGGTCCTGATCCTGAATCATTGTGAGGATAGGCCGAGATCCACACCATCAACCAAGAAAGTGCGCCCGACGTCTCCTCGTGGGTGACCAACGCTCAGTCCCTGCAAGACGACATCACCC
The DNA here is from genome assembly GCA_021272945.2 of Cytospora paraplurivora. Taxonomy (NCBI): domain Eukaryota; kingdom Fungi; phylum Ascomycota; class Sordariomycetes; order Diaporthales; family Cytosporaceae; genus Cytospora; species Cytospora paraplurivora. Next base: position 174,619 of record JAJSPL020000054.1, on the reverse strand, counting down.
GGTCTAAACAGATCGCCAACGATATCCTGCGCCAGGCAGAGGAACCTGTCGTCTCCGGACAGGCGAGACAAGAGGCAGAAGAGAAGGTCGCGTTCCTGCAGGCGGAGCTTGCCTACAACCGGCGTGTCAAGGAAGCGCTCGGGGCCATACGGGATGTCAACTTGATCCTGGACCAAGTGGAGGAGGCGCGCGACCAGCGGCGCATCCTGGACGCTCTGCGGTTGCTGGAGAAGTCATGGGCTGCTCTGGATGCACTCCCGGCCTCACAGAGCGTCAGGGTCAGGAGGCTATTGGATCTCCGAGCCTTCGAGCTCAAGTCCAACGTGCATGATGTGTTCGACCATGTCTGGAAAACCCTGATTAGTATTGACATTGATGCAAGGTCCATATCAATCACGGAGAGCAAAGATGGTGAGGCAATGAATCTCTCGGATGCTGTCATCGGTCTCCAAGCCTACAAGGAAGTCGACCAGCGCATGGCACAACTGTGGCACGATATTGACCAGGCTATTGTCGGGCCCCGGATGGATATCGAAAACACGGCCCTACCAGCCATTACGACCGATGGAAATATACTCCGAGCTGAGGGCGAGGCAGGCAGGACGATTGACGCACTCTTCGCCGACATGGACCGTGTCTTCTCATTTTTTGCGGAGCGGCTACCACCGGACTTGATTGAATCCGTATCAGCTCTGATGATGCCCGAGGTTATCTCTAGGATTATCTCGATATGGCTGGACCTAGCTGTGCCTGCATCCCTGGAAGAAATGGACAAGTTCGAGGGTGTTATGGCAAGCGCAAAGCAGTTCTGCGCCAGGCTTACAGAGTTGAAATTCTCTGGTTTCAACGAATTGCAGGAGTGGGTTGACAATGCGCCCAGAGTTTGGCTTGTCAAATGCAGAGAGACTGCGCTAGATACAGTCCGTACGCGCCTGTCAGGAGGACTGGGCGCCCCGAAGCAGGTCGAGAGGATTGAAAAGCAAATGGTGTCTCGCGCTGAGGGCCAGGAGATTGCAGCCGCCCCGACAGCAGCTGCAGCTGCCGACGACGATGATTGGGGAGCTGCATGGGATGGCGGAGCAGACGAGCCGATGGAAGAGGCAGCACCGCCCAACTCAGCCGGCCAAGGTCAGATCGGGACAGGAGAAGAAGAGGACGCAGCCGATGCATGGGGCTGGGGAGACGACGCTGAAGCTCAGGAGGCTGCGGCCCCGCCCGCCCGAGAAACACAGCAAGAAGCGCAGGTGGACGACGCTGCTGAGGCGTGGGGATGGGGTGACGAGGAACCCCCTGAGACAGCAGAGAACGAGACTGCGGCAAGACAGCCCGTCGTAGGTTCGGAGCAGACGAGGGAGATGACTCTGAAGGAAACTTACAACATCTCGTCCATGCCCGAACCCGTCCTCCAGCTGATCTTTGCCATACTGGAAGACGGCGCAACGTTGACTCAGTCAGAGTATGTGACCCCTAGCATTAGATTATCATCGTCCCAGCTGACAGGTCGCAGTCACGAAAGCAGCCCCGTAGCCACAGCTGCCTCCGGCTTGTTCAACCTACCAACATTGGCGCTAGCCATGTTCAGGGCAGTGGGGCCATACTACTACGCTCTCGATGTTGGGGGCAATATGTATGTATCACTTCACACCTATCTTGGGGTCCCCTGCTGACGTTGCAGGTATCTATACAACGACGCCACGTACCTGGCAGAGAAGTTAGGGGACTTCGCTGCAGCGTGGAAGAAACGGGACGACTTGAGCACGAGGGCGCAGAACTCGTTACGCCTCGATAACGATGTGAAGACGCTCCAGAGCTTTGCCGCCCGGGCGTATGGAAACGAGATGAACCTTCAAAAGACGGTCCTGAGAGATCTACTTGGTGGCGAACAAAGTCTACTTCAACAGGACGACCTCGAAAGCAGCGTGGACGCCGCCGTCACCCGTGTGCGATCCATGGCCGTGGTTTGGGAGAGCATTCTCGCCCGGTCGGCATGGTATCAGGCCGTCGGCTCACTAGTAGACGCCATCTCGGTCAAGATCATCTCAGATGTGATGGAAGCACCCTCCGTCAGCCAAGACGACGCATACAGTATCGCGAAATTGATCGTGAGCGTCACGGAACTCGACGATCTTTTCCTGCCAAGCCGCGCGACGGGAAAACGACCATTGGATGCAGAGGAGGAAGTTCCGACGACAATGCAGTACGCGGGATCATGGATGCGCCTGAAGTACCTTAGTGAGGTACTGCAGTCCAACCTCAGGGATGTGCGGTTCCTGTGGATGGAGAGCGAGCTGAGCCTGTACTTCACGGTGGATGAGGTCGTGGACCTGATCAACCTCAGCTTCGAGGACAATGCGAGGACGAGGGAGATCATCAGGGAGATCAGGAGCAATCCACTACCCCGTCAGGAGGAGCAAGGCGGTTGGTAGCCAGCTAGCTAGGTACTAGTGAAGCCCAGCCCTGTGGTACTGTTCAGCTTCCTCAGCCTCGGGGAGAGTATTTTCGTTCCCCGCGAGCAGACGAATATATAATGCAACATGTCCGCACCGTCACCGTCTTACGGCAGCACAGCTTTTCATGACGTGCATGAGCCGCTGTTCTGGCAGGACACCTTGGGGTCACATTCGGATCATAAGTCTGGTGTCTATTGGCAAATGCCGTTCGCTCAGCGCCACAGGAAACCATGTAAGCCACACACGTAGTGAAACGAGAATAGGCCTCCCAGCGGGGTGGGCGCGTCGAAAAGACCCGAGTCTGAGACGTTAGTGATGGGGCTAGCAATGCGCGCGTTATGCGTCGCCCCCCATGAAGGAGGCTCTTTGCAGACAATGCAGATGGGATCGTCGTCCTGAGCCGCAGGAGTTTCGTGGCACACCAGCACAAGCACATACAGAGGTGTCATAGGTGCGCGCGTAGTATAGAGCAGATAGAGATATTGTTGGTGAGCTTGGTTTGAACGACACGACGATGCGATAGGCTCTCCCGCCTGGGCCCCTTACTTAGCTGATTTCGGGCAGCTCGATGTATCACCCACACACCGTCCAGGAGAGACCTCGCGGGCCAGCACTCCAACTACATCTCATGTATTACTAGCATTTCCGGGGGGATGGATAGGAAAAGAAGCATGACCGTCGACAAGAGGTCGATTTTACCAAGCCTCGGAAGTCGTCGCAATTCTCGCGTGTTTCTTTCTTTCGATTTACCCTCTCGAGCGAGCGGCCGACCGTGCGCTGCGTGCCTGGTCGTTGTGGGATCTTCCGGCGAACGCTGCGTCGACCTGGCCCGGATCGGGAAGGGCGATTCAGGGGGATCGGCGGATAGGGTCCGGGCATTGGATCCCAGTCGGATGATAATGCTGGCAGGCAGACTGGCAGGCAGCCTCGAGTGTGGGATTCGGGGACCAGGGCATGCATGTTGTACATACCAATGTAGGTACAGCACATGGGGCTGGTACGGTATGGATGCCGGGTAGTACTTAAGGTCCGTGCTTTTTGTTTTCCTGGACCCATGTGATGGTGGTGGTGATGGTGGATAGCTTTGCTCCCTGACGCCTGGCGTGCTGGGCCACACACCCGCATAGCATGGTGGTCTAATCCTCGCCACACGACCCCATGCCCCGATAGCGAGAGTGAGGCTTTCGGTTTCCCTTGCCTTGAGCTATCCCCGGCGACAAACTACTAACAGGGGATGGTGTCGTCGAACCCCGGACGGAGGATTCCGACTCGGAGAACTCGGTTGAATTTGTGATATAGGTCGGAAGATCATAAAGGAAAAAAATGGGTAAGCATATGATCCCTCTCTCGTCCATGTTCCCGAAACTTCAGACGGGAGAACAGAAACAACTGCCGGAGCCTGCGATCCCGTGAACGATCGTTTTGTCCGTGGCACAATACGTAGCAAGCACATTGCGGCCAGAAAGACGACTTGGGACGGCCGCACGGCCAGCTGGCCATGCACGGGAGGAAAGACCCTTGGTCTCAACGGTTGTTGCTGGCCTGGCGCGTGCCAATACCGAGGCACAAAAGCAGAAGGAACATCGGACTTTAGAACCCTCCCTGGTGGGACTCGGAGAATTTGTCCCTCCTCTGAGCTGAAAGAAGCATTAACGTGCATTTGCGAAACGCTTATACCTAACTGACCAGGGCCAAGTGTCCAACCTGCATGTAAACAAAGATATGTATAAACTTAGGCTGTTCTTGCGGGAGTGTTGACAGGCTCATAGGGTTCCGAGACCGCGGACTATGGGTACTTAGCAAGTAGGTAGTATGTTTTATGGTCCTTTCGAGATCACTTATCGGATGACCTGCTTGGGATATTAATGAGGGGTCCCTGATGGTCTGAGCCGCCCAATGGGCACTGCCACATGCGCCACCGTCCTTGGGCTACCAGTAAAGCCTGGCTGGCGGCATCTCTCATGTCAGGCCGGATGGATACTTCCCCATTCCAGTCTCGCGTCTGTGGAAAGAAAGATGAGCCCGCACGCTTCAAAGAGCCAAGGTTGACCCTCGACAATCTGGCTCGCGGCGGCGGGACGATCCAGCCCGTCAATCAATCGATGAAATATTGAACCAGGGTTTCCCATCTATTCGTGATATCTCATCCGCCTCGGCCCGCTGACCCCAGGTTCTTTAGTACGATATCCGAAGCGGCTGCAATAGATCTTGGTGGACTTATGAGTCTGTATCAATCGCAACCTGTGCAGCAGACTTTGATATGTACGGGGTACCTGATAACCGGATCCTTACGGTCGGAGGATGGCTTGATATCATGATAGCAGACTGAAGCTCTTGGCAGAGCAATTACCATTGCTCTGTTACCTGCGCGAAGCACTCGAATATACTGCATCTTCTTCCTGAGCGTATCGAACTCACTTTAGGAATCTGAATGGAGTGCTGGGCTCAGCCAAATACTCGGGGTTACACACCGTTACCGGCGTCACACTTTACTACCAAGCAAACGGGATGGACCACCCACAGCCACAGCACTAAGGCTCGCCACTGTGAAGATCGGCATCCTGAGGTAGTATCAAGTTGTGACAACGGAATCCTGTGTCCTTCCTGCTTCACATCATCTGCCCAGGGGGCCGGTGGACACACGAGGCTCTTCACCACCCAGCTACATGAATCAGGCGAATCCATATATGCGCACTGCTGTCGACAGACAAGAGGCAACCGACTGACGTGTCATAAGTCGCGCTTTGGTTGCGAATCATGACATCTGCCGAATCGTCGGAAATATGATCAATGTTTAGGTAGGCATTTTCCAATTGCCGCGGCCGCCGCTTTGTGTTTGCGAGTGCGAGCGAGCTCCGTCGACCATATCAGTCGGTTCGGTAGTTTCGAAGATACTCCAAGGGACTTCCCGAGGATTGCTAGAGTCCGACTGACTTGTGGGCATCGTCAATCTGTCTTGGCAAGTTTGCGCTGCCCCCGTGCCACGCCCTTTCCAGGGACCGATCAAACAGAAAAACGGATATGGTCTCAAACAGCTGGGAAGATCGCACTATGCCATTTTAGGGTGTATGATGTGCCTCCCTCCCCCCCCCCGGCACGTTTTCGTCTGAAGTCTGGGCCCACTCTTCCAGGGGTAAAGGGTTGCATCAAGCACGCAGGGTACACCCAAGATGGAGAGGTCTAGCATAGGCATGTTGTCACACTGTGTCCATGACGGCACAACCGAGATGCCCTGCGGTGCCAAGTTCTGGCCAGGTGGTATCGTCTCGCATTCTTCCTTGTGGTCTTCCCCAGAAGGCTGTGCATCTGGAGGACACAACCTGTGGCTTCGCGGTCGTGCAGACATCTCCGAGTTACGAACAAGTCGATAAGTCCAACGGGAAAGGTTTCCGTCGATACCCCGGCGCCGTCGAAATCTACGAGGCTCCAGCCCATCGGGCCACTATTTATGGAATCAGGGACCCGCCTCCTTCCTGAAAAAGTTGTTTTGGCGGCGCCGAGCTATAGATCGTCAAGGGCCGGAGCCTCAAGCGTACTTGTTAGTATAGAACCCGCTGTTTCAGCAGAACCTGCAAGCACAGAACTACCGCTAATGCCAGCTCAGTCCCATCTTTTTTTCGGAGTTCGACGTCCTGTCCTTGTCCTTCGGCCTGGCTACTGGACACACATCTGTAACAAGCTGCTGTCGCTGCGCATTGTAGTGGCAATGAAGGCATCGTGTTGACTGACGGTACCAGGTGTTGCGCATCGGCTCGTCACAGTATCACGGACCAATAAGATGCTCTCCCTGCGAGTCACGGTATGTCTTTGATCGAGTAGCACGCGCTCGAGCTCGCACTCACACAGCAGATCGAAGCTGAAGGAGCTCGAGGCAAGAACGGCGAGATGCTTGTAGACTCGCTGTTCCGGAGGTCGAGTCGCTGTTGGAGAGAGACTCATGGAACGGTCGAGGTGTATAATCCGTATAGCCTTTAGCGCTAGTCCCAAGACACGTAGAGGGTCTAGCTGCAACTCTTTTTTCATGCGGGCGTTATGAACGCAAACGGTGGTCACTGACCTCGCAGACCAACGTTGTGGTTTGTTCGACAGAGGTACGACATGGGATCAGGTCCGACCAACTGCTTCCAGCCGTGTGTGACTGTGACCGATGCCAACGCCACTACCAGGTGATGAAGGTTTCGTTACAACGAAGCACGTACATACCTACCGTATAGCTGAGTGGGTAGTAAGTAGCACAATCGTGACTGTGCAGAAGTAGTATCGTACTGTGTACTTTGGCGTGGAGAGCTCCATGGATCTTCAGGAACGAGCTGCGGGTGGCCAGTCACGCTCTCACGTCGGCAGGCTTTCGTACAGGTCTTGGCGCGTTCCCCCTTTTCAGCTTACCCACGTCCCATTCGTGGAATGCGGCAAGGAGCGAGGACGATTCGTTCCAGGACGCGCCATGTCGTTCAACGTGTCGAGGCTGATCCTTTGATATGTACTGGGAGGTGTACAGACATTTAGACATGTAATCTGTGAGGCTCAAGGCCGAAGACGGTTTGACGGTGTTTTGGAAGGATGGTGCACTCCAGGGTTTGTTGTTTTGAAAGTCTCGTGCACTACCTAGGTAGTGTACTATAGTAGGTGGAGAAAAGCCGGGAACTAACTTTCCTGCTTTCTTGCTCAATACGCGTTGACATAGAAAATGTCGGGTCGACCCTTCCATTGACGGCAGAAGAATCCAGTGCTCCTGCACATGGTCAAACCTTGGCCAGGCGCGAGCCGCGCGAAGCCAAAAATGCAGTCGCATGACGGAGTTTCAAGCTCCTGCCCGGCAGCGGAGCTGCGATGATGCAGGTGTCAGGGACAGCTCGCTGCAGGTGGTGCAGATGATGCAGGTGGCGACGCGCGTGTTTCGGAGCATCGGGGTGGTTTGGGCGTATATCTACCCAACTCTACCATACCAGTAGTATGTACCTGAGTAGGTAGGTACTAGCCCCGTAATCCATGGATGTAGTAGCTACACGGTTGAGGTTAACGGGCTACGTTGACGGGCTACGCGCCGTCATTGTCCTTCATTGGGCCGGCTCCTCCCAAGCTGTTTCTGATGACGGGAAGCACCTTTCACCTTTGTCCAAGCTCGACAAATGAATGGTTGAACCATGGTGGCGGGCCGCGGGCCGAAGCATTTGATCGCCTCGAACATTAGGTAATCGGTACCGGTGACAAACGACGGGAATACCCAGAAAACAGACCCTCGACTCCGGTTTACTACTACTATTATCGGTACCGGTAGTAGGTGGTTCGGTATTCCTGGCATCTTGAGCCTCAACACCTCACATGCAGCATTTCGGAGACCTGCCCACTCCACCGCATATGCTCGAGTGATCGAGAGTCAATTGGGTCAATTGGGTCAATTGAGTTTGTTGGTGTCCTGTTGGTCAGGGTGTCATACATAGTGTAACTGTCTCCTCTTATCTTGGCCGGCTATTCTCCGACGCGGCATGACGCCCACGCTACATATCTAGTAGCCAGTCCTACTACACTTTACTTCTGTTCAGTGACGTATGCCACACCACAACCTTTCAAGCTTTCTTCTGCAGTCGATACTGGCGGGGAGTAGGTACGTGTAGGTTCCGGTCGGTCTGACGGCAAGCAATGGGCTCTGTCTGTCTAATTCCAGGACAGACACAGAGACACAATGGTGCTGTATGTGAACTGGTCATGCGGGTGTGGTCGACTGGTGTGTGTGCGATGGTCTGCTGTGGCGTTTAGTGCGCGACACTAGTCCATTTCAGGAGCAACGGTCCCCTGACACTAATGCAGGTACGGGGAACGAAGTGCACAAGCAGGGATCGCATGGAGGTTACATAGTACGATTGTAGTGCACACTACGATTCGATTGTGCTCCGCTGACTGCCCAGGCACGCCAGGGGTGCTCAGTATGTAGTAGGTAGTAGTCCAGATACTCGTACACCGAAAGTACGTACTATAGGCTAACTGTGTAGGTATGGTAGTGGGTAGTCTATCCACACCCACAGGCAAGCAAATAGGCATGGGTAATGCTCGGAATATGGCCAAGTGGTGACGAACGCCGTATGTATTTGACGCTTTTTCAACGGACCGGTCGGCTTGTCGGATGATCAGTTGATGGAGCAGAGCAGCATGACATTGTTCCTTTGTAGTCGGCTCGAGCACTTGTGCGTGCATTAACCTTTCTTGGGTGATGGCGAGCCATCTCGATGTGCCTGCTGCAATGCGATCTGTTCAGCCCATCATCGACCTGCCTGCCACTTCGTTCGTTGGTCCATTCAACTAAGCAGGATCCTGCATGATGCTCGAAATGGCGAAGGTAATTCTGGTCTTTGGTTACATAGAGCGACAACCATCCACCATCCTTGAACGCTTCGTGGTGCCAAGGTCGCAGCCAGCGGACAGTAGTAGCCACGCCTGAATTCCAGCCTAGATAGCGTAAGTATATAGACAGTGGACACTTGCGATGCAGGTCACTCACTGATCGACAACATGGAGTGCGAGAAAAAAAAGCAAAAGGGAAAGAAGTGCGCCGAAACGGGGGCTGTCCCCAGGCACAGGTACCTAGGCAATGTACGGATCCCCAACATACATACTGTACATGGACTTGTACCAGGATACAATGAACAGGGGCTTGACTTGTGGGTGCGCAGGTGGGTACTTGGGTAGTTCAAGAGTCAGGACCCAGGGGTCCCAGGAGGGGGTCCCCCGCCCTTTCCCTGCTTCCAAGTGCCCAAGTGGCCAATCGCAGCCGATAACGAGAACCAGGGATGTCCCCACTATCCCACCGTGTCGCCTTCCAGCACTCAACTGGTTTCCCTTTTCTCCCTCCAGCACGTCCAGATGCCCAGGCTCGCTCTTCTTCTATGTACTGGCCCCCCCGTCCCCTCTGCGCCGCTCTCTCCGTCTCCTTTTCCCTTTTCCTCCTCTCCTGTCCATCGTGATCACTCCACCGTCAATCCACCTCGAAAGCCCGTCGCTGTATTGACAGACTCCCTCCTATTTTCTCTCTTCCCTCTCCTTTTCTTTCCTCCCCGCTTCTTCTCATGTTCTAACCACAGTCACTCCCTTGGACCCCCATTGCTCTTTTTAGCCAATTCTCGGGTCCCCGTTCAATCCTTCCGGGCGATTCCATTTACATTCTTTCGGCTAACGCGAATACCACCGTTGACCTGAGCCCGCTTTTCGCATCTACCAAGCCAAGCCCTCAGACACACGAGTCCCCTTTCGACACGATTTGTCTCTTCACCTCTTCAACCAACCCAACCTATACCTCCTGCCCTCTGCATTGCATCACCTTGCCTTCACTCCGGCTGTATTGCAATTGGTCCAGGACGACACTCCTTTACCCATTTGTCTTTGCTACTTCTATACACTCATTATTCACTATCAATCACTACATCGAGCCCCGAGTCATTCCGACGATCCATCTGCGATACCGTCGCATCACTCATACAAGAGCTATAGTCTCTTAAAGCATACTGCATCACTCGATAAGTGGTGACACGGGTACACGCGCGCGCACCAGTACCGACTACATCATTTCGAAGGGAAAGACGCCCAAGCATATTTTCGTTTGTGTGTAGAGAAACCAGCCTGGCCTGGCCTGGTACATCACGACTGTCACATCACGATTCTTCCTCACCAGCCCGAAATGGCCTCCAAGGTTGAAGATTCGGGCCTAGCAGCCCAGAGTGCTGCTTCCCAGTCAGACTCTGCCAACTCGCCAGCTTTAGTACCTACTCCTGTCTCAGCCGGCAACCCAGGCAAGACGCAAACGCCATCACCTAATACCCCCGGCTCTCATAATGCGGGTTCCTCGTCAAAACGTCCGCCCCGGAAAAGTACCTTGACGCAGCAACAGAAGAACCAAAAGCGACAGCGGGCGACGCAAGACCAGCTGTCGACGTTGGAAATGGAATTCAACAAGAACCCGACCCCCACAGCGAATGTCAGGGAACGGATTGCGGAGGAGATTAATATGACTGAGCGTTCAGTTCAAATCTGGTTTCAGAATAGGTACGAGTTTTTACCGTTTTCTTCATCGGCAATTCTGAGACTAAGTAATTATCTAGGCGCGCCAAGATCAAGGCGTTGGCGAAAAAGAGCCTAGAGACGGGCGAGGACTTTGACGCGATACCAGAGTCCATGCGCACCTATCTGGCTATGCAGGCCATGGAGTCCGGGAAGGGACTTGGAGCAGGGTTCCTCGGACGCGGCCTGATGCCCTACGGTCACGGTGGTATGCTAATCGGCGGAGAGCAGAGTGGACAGGGCAAAGTTTGTAAGTCTAAGCTCTAGTGCAAAACTCCTCCGGGTGTGCAACAGCCTATCTAACATCTTACAGTGATACATCACTTAACCTGTCGTTCTCTCAGCATTGGCAAGTGGACTCGAGTTGGTCAGAATACCATGGACCTGATCATATTCTACTCACCCGACAAGTGCACCATGACCTACTACATCAACAATGAGCAGGCTGGCTACAAGATCGAGTACCCCTTCGCTTATATCAAGTCCATCTATCTCGAGAACAACGAGGGCGACCCCAACAAGCTTGGCGGCATCATCATTGAGTTGAACAGACCACCAAATTTCTTCATGGATTCGTCTCCCACGACCAATGGCTTCTTCCAGTGTGGCGACTTCACCGAAGACCAACAAGCTTCACAATGCATGGTCCACCACTTAGGCGGCAATCCAAAGGTCCTCAGCGGCCAGCTGGCTAAGCTGGTGTCTCTCGAGGCGTTCATGAACCGTCACCAAGCCAACCCCTTCGAGGCCATGCACGCAATCTCCATGTCAGCACCTGTCTCTCCAAACCGGCCGTCTTCGCAACCAAACTTCGGGCAGCCTCCTCATGTGGGCATGTACCAGGAGAGCCAGTGGGGAGCTCCACCGCCACTGCATCCTGGAATGCAGCGCGGTCATAAGCGGCAACGTAGCAGGTCCGTGCCGATGCCTGTTGACTTCTCGATGCTTCAGACCCCGATGCCGTCGTTCTTCATCCAACATCCTGGCGAGAGTCATGGGCAGCACAGCCCAAACATATTCGCTCCCGTTCCTCAACAACCAAATGCGGGTGGCTTGGGACCCAACCTGCGCATTGATACGCAAGCCGGCTTTGGACTCGATATGCGGCAGTATCCTATGTCCGCTACGACTGCCCCATCCCCTTCGGACTATTCCAGCCCGAACTACTTCACTCAGCCCTCCGAAAGCACGCCCATGCCCACTTCCAGCTACAACACACCTTACGGCGGTGCTTTTCTCTCGCCAATGGTCAACCCGTCCAGCCTTGTGCCACAGTCCGTGTCCCCCCTCTCATTCACAAGCCATGGGGACCCAGCCATCGTCGACCAGTCACCGCCACTGTCGATGGTAGGCCGGCCTGGGTCGTCAGACCTATACCCCGTGCATGAATCCGCTGTCTCGGATGACGGCACGAGTCTGAATGAGATGTACTCAAAGCACACGATAAATCTACCCATGCACCCACCCCACTCGCCGGTGTATGTCGAGACAAGTCAAGCGGACCTTGATATGAACTCGCTCGTATCGTTCGACCAGGTTGAACCGGCGAGCCTCTCACCAGAGAGTATGCAGCATATGCCCATCAACGACTGATGATGAGGCTGGTCCGCATTGCCGTTTCAGCGCCTGTTTCAAGGTCTGAACCACCTGGATACGGTGTTGGGATCTTGACAGGAATTGTCGTATATACCCAGGGATTTTTGCGTTTCAGCCATTTTGGGAAATTGGCGCCGTCGACAGGGACCGGCGTTCGAATGATCTTGTCCTATACCACACGCCTTCTTTTGGTGGCACTTGATTGTGCCATCTAGCCCGTCGATATATCTTGTTTCCGCTCTTATCTTCGTGTACGCCATCTTTTTTTTTGAATATGTTCATGCTCGCTTTATCGGTCGGCTGCGATCTGTGTGACGATACCTCTTGGCGGATTTTCGATCCTGCGTGTCTGGCACAGCGATCGTTCTATTTTCTCTGCAATTGCGGTTCGACTTTGCTTTTCGCATTGCCCTCAAGGTGGCGAAGTTGATTGATCAACCTCTCGACTCATTATTATGGGCCCAGAGGTACCTAATAGCTAGTGTCGAGTACATGCGGGAGATGCTTGTGTCTATCCCTCAAGGCTTGTTGATCTTTGACACCTCATTATTATTTGTCGACACAGAGTCCTGCAGGAAGAGACAATTATGGGGTCAGGGGCCCAGGAGGCTAATTCTGATTACTGCCGTGGGATTACGCAGGGGAGAGGCCCACGGAATGTCTCGGCGTTGTCGTGGGAAGGTCATATAATCCCTGAGAGATGGGATTGGAGACAATCCATTCTATGATTGGGATCATGTATCGGGCTTGCGTCCTCGAAGGGATAGCAGTCCGTCTTGTCTTTCTCCGCTTTGGAAGAAAGGAAAGGACGAGACTTGATCTCAGACACTTTTATTTCAAGGAAAATAGGGTAGTTGTCGCGGGCCAGGGCGTTCTTGGCTGGAATGGAGAAATGTCTTTGAGAAATTCGCTGGCCCTCATCGCAACGAGCACCATGAATGTGACAGGGTGTAGTCCTACGTATGTGTCATCCGAAGAGGTCCAATGCTTCACGGCGTCGACAGCGCATTATGTGAGTCCTAGAATAAATTGACTTATATGCATCGCCTCTGCCACATATGCTGGGTGCCTGCTGTGACCAAGTAGTTCTTGGAAGGGCAGAAGGAAGAACGCCGAGACCCTCAAGGGAGCTCCTAGTCCCGGCGTCTTGGCATAGGAGCTACTGCTGGATCGCTAGTCGACGCATAGCAGCTAGCAGCTAGTAAACCTCAGCCTGGGAACATTGGGGACGGCTTCGTCATCTTCCTGCCGTTGCGTAGTGGGGCTGTACCATCCACTCGGATCCCCCAAATTGGGAATCTACGGACCGTTACGCTAGGTACTATGTACCCTATCATCGGGGCCCCTGACAGACTCTTGATCGGGCCTGAAGTTTGGAACGATATATTAAGTGGACGGCGAGTACCACGGCGGCACTGCTGCGGCATGAGATCACTGAGCTGGATTGTATGCATCATTGCGGTGAACTAATCATCCAGTGAATAGACAGAGTACCCGGACCTGGGTAATGTAGTTGTTGAAGCCTACTGCATCCTTGTCTTCAGTACTACGATTTCGCGACTGATAGTCAGATGCCGTATCCTTCACAGGGCAACGATACCTCTACGTAGTCTCTTCTCACATATTATAAAGGATCGCAGGATGTTGGTCGAACTTATGCTCTGAACTGAACTTGAATTGCAATTAGCTGTATCTGCTCGCAATCCTTGACACAGGCTTCTAGCCCGGCCAGTGCCACCCCTTCTAGACCATCCATCGCTCGGTTTGGCGCGGAGGAGCCGTGAACAATACGACGTACTTAACTCATCAAGGTTGCCAGCTCTCAAAACCCGCAAACATTAGGACTGGACAATGACGAGTTGTCTCAGACGATAAGGTAGAAAACATCCTCCCCGCTCCACACTAGCTATTGGACGAGTGCTACCGTTGATGCCACCAATCCTGGAGGCGTTGCCTTAAATGCAGGGGGCGAAGACGACCTTAGTCTTCACATGAACTTGTCATTATTGCACCCTCTGTTTAGGTGGATTCTATGGAAGAAGAAGAACAAGCAGCCAGCTGCCGGAGGAGCAAGAGCGGCGGTCACATCATCAAGCTTGCGAGGCGAAGGCCGTTTCGATATATCTGAGAATTGAGATATACAGCTACGCCTATCGAGGCCATTGTTGATCTTACATGGCGATGCCAACGACCCTGAGCTACTTGTGTATTGGTACTGGGTTCTGCGACTACCTACGAGGCCATTAATTTGGTTCCCAACTTTAGGGAGGAGTGCAAGAACCGGATGAACGAAGACTACAATGTCGCTCGAAACCCCTCGAGTTATGTCTCGTTGTCTCCCTGGAAGTTGTAATGTTCGGGCCCGTCATGCTACTCGGCAAGTCGACTTGTATGACCGGGAGTGGATATTCTCCTGGCCGCAGGCACGCCCGCAACCCTTAAGGGGGCTACGATAGACTGGTCTTGTGGTTGTTCAGCGGCGAAGAAGTCCAACGGCAACATCTAAACCTCAGGCAAGCTCGTCCGATGAACTCGCCCTAGCTGAGGCGATGTTGAATCTTCGGGTCACCTTGTCCAAGATTGGCTTCCGCAAAGCACCAAGTTGAAAGTTTCCAAACAAGGAGGGTAACTTGACGACCGAGCAGTACGAAGTTTGATATCGGTTCCAGCAGTGGCGAACGAAGGTTAGCACTGAGTAGATACTGTCGATATCAGAAAGGTTGAAAGCGATAATGAGCACTAGACTATCAATCCAATACAAATAGTATAAGGGCCAACCTGGGTTCCTGTAAGCATTACACGGACAGTTGATCTTGAACACAGGTTCCCTACTTTCTCGGATAGAGCACTTCGTTGAGATCGATTGGGCGGTGGTGGTAAAAGTGGTGGTGAAAGTGGTTACAGTGGGTACCTGTCTGCCTGGCACAACGCACGGACCCGGCCCACTGGTTGTCAAACTCCCCCACACCAGTTGACGGCAACACAGAGGATGACCCCACCATCGCCATCACCTGCAGCGGGCACCTTTAATGTCCACTTGGGCAAGCTCACTCACTACACTACCTAGGTACTGACGACCTTGCTGCCTTGGTCTTGGAACACCGTCCACTTGTTCTCATCAACCCTTCTCTTCCAGTCTTATTACCCTCCACCCTCCTCCACATTTCCAGGAGGCAAGACACGGAGGACATTCCGTAACACCGTAAACAACTGGTTCATTATTCCCTTTCACTCCGAATAGGCCTATACACTCGGTTCTCGCAACACATCTCCCCGCCGGGGCATCACAAGTCCACCATCACTCAAGATGGCGACGAGCATACCTCCAAACCCGACCTCCCACACGGTCGTTCAGCTCCTCGGCAAGCTGAATGATAACGACCCTGACTTCCGTTTCATGGCCTTGAATGACCTGATCGCCGTCTTCGCGAATGCCAAGAATGATATGCTGTACCACGACTACAACACAGCCGCTCGTACAATCGATCACGTCGTCAAGGCTTTGGACGACCAGAACGGCGAGGTTCAGAACCAGGCAATCAAATGGTCAGTCCCCCGACCTTCCGCGTTGCCCGTTGCTAACACCTCCGCAACAATGCCTTGAGGCTAACATGGTGCCATACCCCCAGTCTTGGGCCCCTCGTCGCCAAAACACCTGCCAACTTGATCGCCCCTCTGATCGAGAAGCTTACTACCCTCAAGCTCCAGAACTCCGTCGACAACTCCGTCCCTGCTCTCGCCCTTCGAAATGTCATCGAAGCTCTACCACGCCCGCAGCCTGGCGTGCCTCCTACGAAAGACGTCACCGAGGCATACACAAGCATTAGCAGGGTATTGATGCCGCGTCTTCTGGGCCGCACCCCTCAAGCTGTTAAGAATAGTGGAAGTGTTCGCCTGCCCCCTCCAGAACAGGGCATAATCGATGGCGACGCACTTCTCAATCCTGAGACAGTCGACGTCATCATCGAGGTCGTCAAGTGTTTCGGCGTTATGCTATCACCTTACGACGAGGTCCAGGCCTTACAGGATGTCATAATCACACTCCTCGACAACAAGAAGGCCAATTCTGCGGTCAGGAAGAAGGCTGTCATTGCACTGTCGATATTGGCCGTCTATCTTCTGGACGAGCAACTTGTTGCTTTCCTGGACCGGGCCGTGGCAGTGCTGAAGGATCCGAAGTCCGATCCTGTTACCCAGCGCCTGTACCTGACCATACTGGGCTCCATGGCCCGTTCGATCCCTTACCGTTTCGGAAAGCATATTGGAAATGTTGTCCAACTAACTCTGGGGTTCTTGGCCGAGCAAGACCTGCAAGACCACCTAGAGGAAATGGGCGAGGGTGATGACGTGGGCCTGGAGTTTGCCGAAGTCCGTGAGGCTTCTCTAGTCGCTCTCGAAGCTTTCCTTGCTTCTTGTCCCTCTGAAATGCGCCCCTACACGGATGACACAATTGCAGCCTGCCTCCGATATCTCAAGTACGACCCGAACTATGCCGTCGACGACGACGAAGACATGGATGAGGAACAGGAGGAGGAGGAGGAGGAGGATGACGACTTTGGAGACGACGACGAGTTTGACACCGGAGGAGCTTTCGACGACGACGACGATGCCAGCTGGAAGGTTCGAAGGACCGCCGCCAAAGCACTGCACACTCTTGTTGCCACAAGAAGCAATGGAGATCTCTTGGATAATGGCGTACTATATGGTCAGGTAGCCCCCCCGCTGATCAAACGCTTCGATGAGCGCGAAGATAATGTCCGTCTGGAAGTTATATCCGCTCTCTCGGTACTCATCAGGAAGACGGGGGAGGGCATCGTTCCCGAATTTCTGCTAGACAGCTCACTGGTCGACGGTCATGCCCAGCCGCCTCAGAGCCGCAAGCGGAGGCGCCAGAGCAGTGTTGTTTCTGCCTCTTCGCGCTTCGATGGGACTGGCCTCGTCTCCCCAGCCGCAGAAAAGATTCCTCCGACTGGACCCCGCGCTGATCTTGCCAAACTGACTCCCCAGATTGTGAAATCATCCACCAAGCTGCTCAAGAGCAAGTCCATTCCTACCAGGCAAGCGACTATGAATCTCTTGGACGATCTGATTCTCGTTCAGCAAGGTGGATTGTCCGATCATCTTGACCAGATCATCGATCTCATTATTGACGCGGCCAAGACTGCTGCCGCCTCGTCCAACTCGACCTCGTTGTCTGGAAGTGGAGGCGCTGCGTCTGCTACACCTGCTACACTTCGAGTCGCTGCTCTCAAGTTTGTCGGTGACATAGCGAAGACGCATTCGTCGAGCTTGCTACAGCCTCATCTGCCGAAGCTGGTCAACGGAATCGTCGGGGCTGTGAATGACCGTTTTTACAAAATCTCATCGCAGGCGATAGTAACCGTGGAGGAGATCGGCAAGGCAATCACACCCCCAAGATCGCGGAAGACCGCTCAAAAGTACAAATCAGAGCTGTCCAAGTTATACGACGTGATCGTTGAGAGGGCCACGGCAGTGGACGCAGATGCTGAGGTGCGGCAGAAGGCTATCCATGCGCTGGGAACACTCCTGGCACGGACAAGTGACACGGAAGATGCGAGTCTTCTACCATCCGACAAACGGAGCAAAGGTCTGTCCATTATCGCGGATAGGCTCAAAAATGAGACCACGCGCCTTGCTGCGGTTCGTGCCATTGAGGAGATATCAGCACATCCGTCGCCCAACTTTGACCCTGAGTGGGTCCGAGTCGTGACCTTGGAGCTTGCGGCCCAGGTACGCAAGGCAAACCGAGCTCTGAGGGGCTCTAGTATTCAAGCCCTCAAGCACCTCTCCTTATCTCCTGCGGGACAACAGGCACTTGATCAGACAACCATCAAGACCCTTGTCGATGCTCTCTTACCGATCATCGCCAACGCTGACTCTCATCTGCATGGGGCGACATTCCGCATCTTGGCCTCTCTAGTCAAGGTCGACCCGAACGGTGTTGTCACGCCGGAGTTCGATACTGCGATCTGTGATTTCGTCCAGCAGAACGTGGTTGCAGCTGTCTTGGACTCCCTGCTTGATATCGTTACACAGATAGGCCAATCTGGGGTAGGGGAGGATCTGATGACGCGCTTACTCAAAGACGTCGGTGTTAGTGGGGACCCCTTGACGGTGGGCAAGGTCATTGGAACTCTCTTGGTTGCCAGCGGCGGCACTGGTGGAGTGGACATAAACAGCTTCATCACGGAGGCCGAGACTGCTGAGGACAAGGCTCGAGGAAGTTTGGCGCTGAGCGTTCTTGGTGAAGCCGCGCTGAGGCTGGGCGCTAAATCCTCGCTGAATGCCGAGATCTTCACAAAGCACTTCGGTGACGAGTACGACAAGTTCTCGCTGACTGCCGCAATGGCTCTAGGCCGCGCTGCTGCGGGAAGCGTCGAGGTGTATCTGCCAGTCATCTTGCAGAGTTTCCAGGGCGCGGGCGCCAAACAATACTTGCTATTGCAATCGATCAAAGAGGTCCTCCTGCAGAGTGTCGACCTCGGCGAATTTGCGCAGCCAATCTGGGATGGCTTGCTGGCATCGTCTCAAGCCGAGGACAACAAGGCAGTTTGCGCCGAGTGCATAGGACGCCTCGCGATCGTTGACCCTGAGGCCTACATTCCCAAATTGGATGTATGTTACATCGTTTCCCGGTTCTCCATTGTTATGATACTGACTAGTCATTATAGAAACTCTTGGGCGACCCTACGCCAGCTGTACGAGGAATTGCCGTTCAGGCCTTGCGATACACCTTCGCAGACAGCGGGGACAAGTTCGACGCTGTGCTGCAAAAGTATCTCGTCGCCATGCTCACAGCCATGTTGCAGGACACAGATATGGACATTCGACGACTTGCCCTGACCACTTTCACGTCTGCAACGAATAACAAGCTCGACATGGTAGTTGGCCACCTGAATAAGCTGATGCCCTTTGTACTGCAAGAGTCGGTCATCAAGCCTGAACTGATTCGCGAGGTCATGATGGGCCCATTTAAGATATTGGTCGACGACGGTCTTGAGCTTCGCAAGGGAGCATACGAGTCACTCTACGCCTTGATGGAAATAGCACTGCCCAGAATCAGCATCATTGAGCTCTATGATCGTATTATCGCCGGCCTCACGGACGACAATGATATACGAGCACTGAGCAATCTGATGCTCTCTAAGCTAGCAACCATCGACCCACAGGAGACGATCCGGCGCCTGGACACTATCGCAGAAGCTTTCCGCGCAACACTCTCGACAAAATTGAAGGAGAACGCGGTGAAGCAGGAGTATGAGAAGCAGGAAGAGGCGGCCCGTAGCGTGCTGCGAACGACCTTGTTGCTGTGGGATAGACTCAAAGGATCTGTCGGCAGCGGTCAGTGTCAAATCTGGATCACTTACTGGGACTGGGTCAACAAGGACTTCGAGCGGCAGCTTAGGCAGCTCCGCGAAGAGAACGACAAAATCGGACATACGTATGCCTAGAGGGAAGAGGAAGGCCCGCGTTGCAGCTCTTGGGCCAGGGGAGGGTCGTTCAAGGCCTGCGAAACGCTCGCAAAGCATGAGCCTGTGCTGCAGCACCCAGCCGGTAAAAGACGAAGCGAGGCAAATGCGCGGCCAACGGCAAGGATTTTGGGGAGGTACACGCGATATGGTACCAAGGTTTGAGGATTCTTGAGAAAAAAGCAATAGGGGTCGAAAGAGAAGGCCCTCATCGCAATGATTATGATAGCTTAGGATGCTCCATCCGAATGAAGTAAAACCACTACAAAGGCACTGATAAGAACCGACCCTACTCCTAAGTCTCCTCGGCCGCCTCAGCTGATCACAACAGGCGACGGAAACAGAAGGATCAATTGAGTATCTATGGTACACCCTCTGGTTCGAATTGTTGGTCTAATGCAAGGTAAGACATGCTCTGAGTCGTCAATTGCTGTCTACGAACCGGGAATCACGGCAGCTTGGAGTAAGCCGCGGTGGATTGTCGTCCCGGCTTGTACGCCATGCCCCTCACATATGAGCTTCGAGCTGCAGAAACTCCGCTATCTGCAAGGGTTTGGGCCATAGAGGCCAGGAATCACCTCATTCTCATGGATATATAAGTTGGGATTGCTATTGCCTACCAATTCTCCTCCTTCCTCACTTTAATGTAGAGGTCTTTGCCTTCACACGTCCGAGCACTATTCATATCTGGGTTGTGCTGGTGATATGAAGTTTATATAACCTGTTTCATCACCGTCCAATTCCGAGATACGCTGAAACACTTATACTTCATAATCGAGGGGCACATATCATCATACAGCACATCATGCTGTCCACCTCATTACTAAGTGTGGCAACGCTTGCCCAGGTTGCGCAGGTAGCCCATGCTCAGTTCCCACCGCCAAGGGAGGGCATCAATTGGGTGAGGTCGAAGCACCACGAGGGCATCTCTATCTCCTACAAGGACCCGGGGATATGCGAGACCACCCCAGGCGTCAGGTCTTACAGCGGCTACGTCCATCTTCCTCCCAACGCCATCAACGAGACGGGTGAAAGCCAGAACTACCCCATCAACACCTTTTTCTGGTTCATCGAGTCCCGCAAGGACCCTCACAATGCGCCCCTATCAATCTGGCTGAATGGGGGCCCTGGCGGCTCCAGTCTGATGGGCATGCTCGCAGAGAACGGCCCCTGCCTGGTCAACGAGGACAGCAACAGCACGAGGCTTAATCCATGGAGCTGGAACAACGAGGTCAACCTTCTTTTCATCGACCAGCCGGTGCAGGTCGGCTTCTCTTACGACACCTTGAATAATGGGACATTTAACCTACTTATGGATGACCCCATGGACGAGTCGGGGGACTCGCCGCCATTTATCCGGCTGCATGACTTCACAGACGGCGTGCCAGAGTCCAACGCCACCCACCTCGTGGGCACGTTCGCGAGCCAGAACGTGTCGCAGGTGCCAAACTCTACAGCGCATGCCGCGGTCGCTCTCTGGCATTTCGCCCAGACGTGGTTCGAGGAGTTTCCGGAGTACAAGCCCCACGACGAGAAGATCAGCCTGTGGGCCGAGAGCTACGGCGGACACTACGGTCCCGGGTTCGTCCACTACTTCCAGAAGCAGAACGAGAAGATCGAGAGGGGCGAGATCTCGGGCCCGGGCACGCATTACCTCCACCTCGACACGCTGGGGCTGATCAACGCCTACATAGACGGGGTCGTCCAGTCAGAGTCGTACTCGTTCTTCTCGTGGAACAACACCTACGGCATCAAGGTCATCAACGAGACCACCAAGCACAAGCAGCTCTACGACCTGTACCGGCCCGATGGCATCCTCGAGCGCGTCGGCGAGTGCCAGCGCCTCTCCAGGGCCGTGGAGGCCTCCCGGGAGGGGAAAAAGCCGGACCCGGACGCCGTCGACATCGACCCGAGCTACGTCGAGGAGTACTGCCGCAACGCCTCCTGGTACACCTCCCAGGCCCTCACCGCGCCGTCCCTCGAGAGCGGCAAGGGGAGCTGGTTCGACGTGACGCACCCGGCGCCGGACCCCTTCCCGCCCAACTTCCACATCGGCTGGCTGAACCAGCGCTGGGTGCAGCAGGCGCTCGGCGTGCCGGTGAACTTCACGTACCGGTCCGAGACGGTCGCCCAGGCCTTCCAGCACCACGGCGACATGCCCCGCGGCGGGTACCTCGAGGACCTCGCGGGCCTCCTGGACGCGGGCGTCAAGGTGCACCTCGTGTACGGCGACAGGGACTACGCGTGCAACTGGATCGGCGGGGAGGCGGCGAGCCTGGCGATACCGCACCGGCACCAGGAGGGCTTCGCGAGGGCGGGGTACGCGCCGCTGACGGTGGCGCCGCCGGACAGCCCGCCGTTTGTGCCGTACGGGCTGACGAGGCAGCACGGGAACCTCAGCTTCACGAGGGTGTACCAGTCGGGGCACATGGTGCCTAGCTACCAGCCTGAGGCGGCCCTGCGCATATTCGAGAGGTCGTTGTTCAACAGGGACATCGCTACGGGCACGGTGGACCTGAGGGCGACGGGCGGCTGGGCGGAGGGGGTTGATATCTTCAGGACGGACGGCCCGAGTAATACGTGGTGGAAGAGGAACGAGGTGTTGCCTGCGCCGCCGGTTAGGTGCTATAGCTTGTTGACGTCGACGTGCAGCGATGAGCAGAAGGAGGCGCTTAGGAACGGGACGGCTATTGTTAAGGATTATATACTTGTGGGGATCGAGGGGGATGGAAAAGGTGGGAGCACTGTGGAGGCCCAGGAGGGGGCTTACGGGGGCGCTTTGTATGAGGATGACGGGCGGCAGGTTGTCTTTGGCGACGCTGAGGAGTTGGAGCTGTAGGACGAGGGTTGGGCGTGAGGGTAGCCTGGGATATGCTGAAGGGTCTGAAGCGTGAAGACGGCGAGGATTTCTCACTACATACTCGGACTGATACAACCCATCAATGATTTGGGTTGGAAAGTTACCTCTTGGCGAGTATCTCTGCGCAGCACCATGCCGTGGTGGAATGGGGGTTTCATTTCTCATGATTTCCGGGAAACGGGTCCGGATCTATTGTAGACTCTAATTTTAGAAACCTGAAGTTGAACAGGCAAAACCAAGGTTCGGGATTTTGTAAGACTGCCTGCAACGAAGAATCAACCGCTGCACATCGACTTGGCTGCCTGTAGCATCTGCGCAACTACAATGCAATCACCACGCACCGGACATTTAAGAGTTCTGGTCCCAGTGGCATCACATCGCCTCTCACCCTGAGCGTTACCTGGTCTCAGCTATCTGCAACGGCTTTTGCTCGGGAGGTCATCCACGTCCCTTGCTCCCTCACCATCGTGGAGCTCGGAGTTTAGAACAGCAAGGCTGATTCATGAGATGGGAGACAAATGTGTATGGACAGCGCTGGACAAGCTATGCAATGCTAAGCGAAACGTGCTATACAACACTCTCTCATGGCAGCCCGGATGGTAGTGGAACTATGGCATGTGGAGGAACCGACTGACCGATCCATCTAACCCGTCATCACCACCAGCAAGCATTATTTGGGTTCTCTGCGCCATTCCTCTAGCACCTCTTGCGGGTTTACCCCTTCCTCCTTTGACCTGCCCCCCCCCCCAAGCCCCCATCAGCACCACGTGAAAGCATATGACCCAGCCGGCCCTTAATACCTCCACCTCATCGCGGTGGACTGAGCGGCCTGTTGAAACCACCGTTACGGTTCATATACTGGCGATATTCCGTCTTCTTCTCCTTCCGTATCGCGCCGACATTGTTGCCCACAATCTTCTTCCCCTTGGTCGTCCCGAACCCGCCAAAGCCCATCATGGCCGCCATGGCGTCCAAGCCGTCGTCAGCAACCTCGACATCATCCTCGCCCTGGTTGTCGTCCCGGTCCATAGGCTCCGCGCCGTCGAGCCCGTCGCCGCCGCCGCCGTATTCTTGTCCCCTGCGCTCCTCGCCTCGGCCCTCGCGACCGACGCGGTCATGGTCACGCTCCTCGTGGTGGCTGTCCTCCCGCTCCCCAGCTCGACCATGCTGGTCCCGCTCCCGGTCCTTGCTCCCGACCCTGAAGGACAGCGAGGCGTGTGTGCTGGAGTGATCGGCGGGGCTGCCCCGACCCCTGTGGGGGAGATCCGGAATGCCTCTCGGACTGCGGCTGTCGCGCCCGGGTGATGCAGATCTGCGACGGTAATCTAGGAAGAGGTGAGGCGTGGTGTCAGCAAGAATACTCATTCCCTCCCGGGGTTCTCCAAAGCTCTACATACCATCCCTGTTATGCCTAGGCGTCCCATCGCCCTTGACCCTGGGTGCGTCCCTGCCGCCGTCATGATCTCGCCCGCGCCGGGAGGTGTTATCGGCCCGGTCGCGCTGGTTCCGCGGTGGTCGCCCATCGCGCGGCTGCTCCCCACGCCTGCTGTCCCTGTCCCTGGGGGGTCTCCCGCCGTCCCGCTCCCTGGATCTGGACCTGTAGCGTCGTCTATTATCACGGTCGTCGCTGTTTTCGTCGTCGTCGTGGTAGCGCCTGCGATCACGATCACGGTCGCGGTCATGGTCGTCTCGTCGATCGTCCCTGTAACTTCCTGCTCTGCGGTCGGATCCGTGGTCGCGTCCTCTAGGCGGACGGCCACCGCCGCGTCGTGGGGGTCTGTCGGCCATTGCGTTGTGTTGTATTATGTTTGGTGTATAGGTTGCTTGCGGCGGCAACGATGTGCAAACAGCAGTTGTCGTCTGGCTTGGCTCGATAGAGGTCGCGCCGACAAGGAACAGTTTCGGATACAGGTGCGTAGCGGCGATGTCACTAAGTCTTTGGGGAGGGGCGGGCAGAAAGCAGTTGCGATTATGATAAACCAGGTTACGGTTGCGGCTGAAATAAGGCTGGGGGCACAGGCCATCCTGTAGGGCTGGATCCGAATTTTAGCGGGTGGATCCGCTGGAAAACACTTGGAAACCCCTGCAGTGACGCTGCCGTGTGCACTGACTTTCAACGGCCGGCTAACCTCGGAAGCTCTCACATGCCTGGGCACTCAAATTGTGTCTTATATACATTTCTCGTCTCGATAGACCAGCCATATTTCCTCAAGCCACCACCATCATCAAGATGGCGCCGTCAGCCCAAGCTCACAAACGGTCTCATAGCCTCTTGTTGCTTCAGAAACTGCTCAACCTCAGAGACAGTGCAAGTCCCCTAACATTGGTGCTCGATACGTTGGAGCAGAGTGCGACTCCCCTGATAGATGAGTTCATCACGAGAGCAAAGGTATGAACAATTCTCAGTATATCATCCGTACCACTTACCCCTTCTCATGTGAACTACACTAACAGACAAGTTTGCAGATATCCCATACGAGGATAGTTTTCATCTCATTCGCCACAATAAAAAGACCCAACAATGCAGACGTCTTCATCAAGGCAAGGGGCAAACCACTCGAGAGGCTCCGAGCCGAGGTCGCATCTCACTGCCCAGCACCCACGGCCCTCACAAGCAGAGATGCCGCCTCGTCACAGAGTAAGAAGCACACGCCCGCCATTCCCCCTCTCCTACCTCTTCCGGATCCAGCCCATCACCACCCAAAAGAACAATCCCTCCCCCGACTAACCAGAATCCCCCCCACAGAGACCCTCCTCATAATCGACACCCTCAACCCCCTCTCAACCACACACCCCCGCCTCCTGACCACCTTCCTCTCCAGCCTGCTAACCCACCCCGCCATCTCCCTGGTAGCGACCTACCACACCGACGTGCCCCTCCCCCCGTCGCCGACCGCCCCCAGCGAGTACGAGCCCCACCCCCTCACGGTCCTGAACCACCTCGCCACGGCCGTGCTGCGCGCCTCGAGCCTCCACCAGGCCGTCGAGCGGCGGCGGGCCCGGGACAGGAGCCTCCCGGAGCCGGGGTGGGGCCTGCACGAGGGGCGCGAGGGCGTCCTGGTCGGCGTCAGGGGGCGTGCCGGCGGACATCAGGAGGAGGGCGGCGGCGGCGGGGTCGTCGTCGAGATGGAGCTGAGGCGGCGGAGCGGGAGGGCTGTCGTCGAGAGGTTCGTGCTCGTGCCCAAGGGCAGGGCCGGAGGCGGTGCGGTGGTGACGGCGGCGACGGCGACGGGGGCTGTGTCGTTGTTGTCTGATCACCCGCTCTTCGCTGCGCCTGAGGACGTCGAGGGCGGAGGGGGCGCTGGTGCTGGCGGGGGCGAGGACGATGAGCTGGCGGGGAGTACGTTCAACCTTGGCCTGACTGAGAAGCAGAGGAGGGACAGGGAGGGCATCGTGTTGCCGTATTTCGATGCGCAGGAGGATGTTGGTGGCGGCGAGGGCGGGAGGATTCTGTATGAGATGGGGAGGGAGGATGACTTTGATGATGAGGAGGATGAGATATAAGATAAATCTACTGTCTGCCTTTGGTTGGGCTTCTAGTCTAGCACATTGGCGTCACTGCTGGAGATCCCCCCTAAGACCGACACATTATACTTAGAGACAAAAGATTGGAGCAGCAGCTGCTGCGGCCTCTCTACAACACTTCGTTCTTTCGCTGCAGTGAAACTGAAGGCGGACAACCTCGAGTCACTCAAGAGCATGATATTGAGGAAGTCTGCAGAGTCTTCGACTCCGCTCAATAAATTTGAGTGTATGGCTGCATAGTATCGAGCCCACCGTCTGCATAGCCCTCTGAGCCTCGCGGGGTAGTTGAGAAAACTCAGCTTGTGTTCATCGAATTGCTGTCTTATGGTGAAATCCTAGCACGTCCAGCCTACCAGCTTCACCTCCCGATACCGAGAAGCTATGAATCAGGTGATGCCAACTGCCATGTCATCCCTCAAGGTCTGTCTGCTGTCACTCGTAGCCAGTCTGCATCTTGTCCGCATCTCCATCGTTCGTGTCGTTATCCTTGGCATCCGAAACCGTCTCGATACCATTCACAACAATCTCAAGATTGCCTTCCTCAGCATTGTTCTTGGGAAACCCATTGCTGGCTTGCTCAACCTCCATGTCATCATTGCCCTTGGCATCGTCTTCCGTAACAGCGGACCAATTAGCTTCAGTGGACACCATGATAGCATCAGTCTCAATGTTGACAGCTCCAGCACCCTCCTCAGGCTGACCAGCGTCCAACGAGTCCTGGTCTGCAGGAGGAGCGGGACGAAGGTGCTCTGGTTTCATCTCATCGGGGATAGTAGTCTTCCAGTCGGCCTCAAGCTTTCGGACGTAGTAGTGGTCGAAGTTACCAGCGGCACGGCTTCCATGGGCTGCCCAGGCATCCTGCAGCCAGGCGGGATCGTGCATGCCCCTGTAGAGGTTCGACACGTACTCCTCGGTGTCGTGCCGAAAATTATCGTCGTTCTGGAGGGAGGCGACATTTGGGCGGGCGTTGGGTGTCCCAGCATCCAAAATGTGTTTGTTGTCGGGGAAAAGTGCAAGAACTTCCTTCTTGTCGTCCTCTTCGAGGAGATCCCATGCCCGTGGGTGCAGCAGCAAAGCCTGAGATAATTCTTGTCAGCCAATGAAACAATCCAGTGTTGTTTTGTTGTAGTAGGAAGATGCTTACCCTTAGGTCTCTGCCAACCAGAGGAGACTTTGAATTTTGGGTGACATAGTTTGGCTCCCACTTGTTGATTTTGGTCTTGGGCCTCTTGGCAGCAGGCTGTCTGGAAGAGGTCGGCTTGGAGCTGGAGAGCTGGCCCCTCTTGGAAGGAACCCTGCGACGGGTTGCCTTTGGAGAGACGTGGATCTCAGCTACAACTTTGTCATCGTCGTTGCTGCTGGACTCGATATCACCGAATCGCTTCTCGGCTGCTTCCTTGCTATCGATTTCGGGATCATCGTTGGCGGGGACATTGGCAGACTGTCGACGAGTGATCGGAGCCATGTTGACGACTATTTCTCTTGTCTCATCGTCGGTAAATTCAGGCGGGTCTGAAAGGTCGGAGGTAGACAATCGACTACCTGGTGCCGGGGTTTTGAAATTGGTAGACATGGTGACAGACTAAGGTGGAATGGAAACTAATATCGAGCACGGTTGATCGTTGTTCAGGCCCGTATATCAGATGATTATTGTGCAGGCAACGATACAATAAGTGGAAGGCGGTAAATACGAGGCAGCTGACTGGTATTTCTTTCCACCTTAGTCGAACAGGCCATAAGTATCAGGTCACCTCAAAATCTGATCTGCCCTGATATTGAGATTGTCACGGGTTCTTATGCTCTCATACTTAGTATACTTTAAACAAATCCATGAAAACGAATGCTTGGCTATGAATGAATTTGTCCCGTTTGTGTTTGAGTTTATGTGGTTGTTAAGAAAGAGAGGATATCGAGAAGGAAGGGGAGAACAAGTGCTGTTCCTCACATGTGATTGAGGAAGGAGGTTGGAGCTTGGGGACGTTGAAGTGAGACTACGGGTAGGAGCAGGTACATAGGTACCCCTGCAGGACCACAACAGCAATCATTGGCCAGCCTCACACGTGTAAGTGGTACTGATCTCCAAGGGCCAGACCACCTAGACCACCTACGCCATCCCGGCCCGGACCCCAAGCGCAAGCCGCCCGGACCCCTGACCTCATACCTGGCCAATTTCAGGAGTTTCCAGGTTGGTCTTGATCAACTTGTAGTGCTACACATTCTGGTAAAAACCACACATCAAGACTATCAAACATCGTCACATTACCGTGCTCCCTTCGCCAGCAAAACCTTTGACAGCTGAGGCCATTCGATTGCAACCTCCAGCCAATCCCGACCAGCAGACCGGGAAACGACATTTAATTACTTTTGAGGACACGTCTATCGGACAAATATATCCAATCCACCGAACTGATAACAAGGTGCGGTTAGCTGCAACCAGACGGCAGCACCTCGCCAACAGCCTCTGGAGCGCATTTGTACCGGCACAATAGAAACTCAGGACAGCAACAAGATAAGATGATTCGATCAACACAAATAGCAAGGCTCGATGGCCTATACCTCTGCGCGTCCGTCGACGACGAGGCAGTATGTTGCCTCCTCTTCCAGTCCCTTCCAACCCCCCGGTCGTACCCCTCCCTGCCTCTTCGCAACATCAAATCCTCTAACACATATAACCTCAGACCGAGTCCTCCCTCGCCGAGATCAAGTCCCAGATAAAACTCGTCCTCCGGCGCCTGAACCGCAACTCCGAGCCCCAAGCGACCATCGAGTCGGGCGACCACACGATCCACTACCTGATCGCCAGCGACATCGTCTTCTTCTGCGTGACGGAGCGGTCCTACCCGCGCAAGCTGGCCTTCACCTACCTCTCGGACCTGGCGACCGAGTTCTCCACCACCTACCCGCCCGCCCAGCTCCTCAGCCCCTCGCTGCGGCCGTACGCCTTCATGGAGTTCGACGGCTTCATCT
This sequence comes from Cytospora paraplurivora, assembly GCA_021272945.2. NCBI lineage: Eukaryota > Fungi > Ascomycota > Sordariomycetes > Diaporthales > Cytosporaceae > Cytospora > Cytospora paraplurivora. The sequence goes on along the minus strand of JAJSPL020000054.1, from coordinate 145,682 downwards.
CCAAGACCAAGGGCACCTACGGCGACGCCCGCGCCACCCAGAACCTGGACAAGCTCAACGACGAGCTGCGCGACGTCACCAAGGTCATGCACAAGAACATAGAGGACCTGCTCTACCGGGGGGACAGCCTCGAGCGCATGGGCGAGATCAGCAGCAGGCTGAGGGACGATAGCAAGAAGTACAGGAGGGCGGCCGTCAAGATCAACTGGGACTTGCTCTTGAAACAATACGGGCCGTTTGGCGCGCTGGGGTTCATCATAATCGTGTTTCTGTGGTGGCGGTTCTTTTGAGGGGCGGAATACAAGTTGTGGTTTGGGGGGAGAAGGGTTGGGCATTGGCCAGGGGCGGGGGGTTTGTGGCTTCCTTTTGGATTTGGGCGTTAGTTGTCCTTGGCATAGCGTCAGGCTTTACGGATCTGGTCGACGGCGGAGGCGGAGGGGCGCGAAACAATAATACCTGGAATCTTTTTACGACTTACTTCCTCGACAATGCTCTCGTGGAGTATGGGTTGACTAGAAGCAGGCCTCACAGCGAATCGTGGCGGATGTGCTTGGTACACGGCTTATTGCCCTCTGTATACTGTCCCCCCACCCCCAACCTCTCCTCACTGTCTTCGACCAGAAGGTATGATAAGTCAGAAGGACATTAGTATGTAGGACACGAGATGGTCGGACATGAGGTTTGCGAGCCTGGCTTATGAGAGCCTAGCAGTAGGCTGGCAGCCCATATGAGGCGAGCACTGTCTCTAAAGGTAACCTTTCGCGAGTGGTATGAGGCCGAGAAGGGACTTTAAACGCTGTGCTATGCTTTCTGACCACAGAGTGGGATCCCAGGCCACGGGGCCCAGAAGCACCCGACTTCTACTTAATCAGCCCATGCACCAAGCAGGCTTGCCCAGAGACGCATATCAAAGTATTGAACAAACCCCTTTATTATGAGGAACGTCGACCCTTTTCTGGCCCATTTCATTCTTTCTCTGTCTCACTTAGAGTAGCGGGTATAGGCCTCCCACCCGTTCGCTATGCCTTCCCTTCGAGTATCCCGAAAACGCCAATGGTCCTGTCCCAGACCACAATATAACCCTATATGACACCGCCCAGCTAGCTCGCCTGTCTCAAAACGCCCTAAGCAAACGATTGTAAAGGCCACTCACTCACTCACTCACTCACTGCTACGTAACCCCCCTTCCAATCTATTCGGGCCGGTGACTCCGGGGGACGGGTCCGGGTGCTACATGACCACGCAGTTCTTGGCCGACGGCAGGCCCGGCATCGCGGTCGAGGTATGGTACCACTCCAGATGCGCCTGGAACTCGTCCAGGCTCCCGAACCCCCGCTCGTCCTGCACGTACTTGGTCTCGTCCTCCTCGCCCTGCTCGTAGTAGTTGTAGTCGTCGCAGTAGGGGCACAGCATCCTCGCCTGCCAGTCGCCCGGGTCGGGCGGCACGTGGTTCGCGATCGCGAGGGGCGCGAACACGACCGTCTTGTCCTCCGCCGTGGCCAGGCTCTTCCCCCTCGCCTGCCAGTTCGGCTGCCCCGTCACCCCCGCGGCCGCGGCCGCCGGGTCCCGCTCGCTGGGCATCCGCGCCAGGTCCTCCCAGACGACGAACCCGTCGCAGAAGTCGCAGGCGAAGGCCACGTCCCGGTCGCCGAAGCGCTCGAAGTGGCCGACCAGGTTGCACGCCGGCACGAGCTCCTCCAGCGGCGTCGTCTGCGCCGTCTTTGGTATTGCTGTCGTCTCGGTCGTCGTCGCCGCCGCTGTTGACTTCCTGGCTCCCTTGGGCCCGCCGTCCGGCTGCTGGCTGTACTGCTGGGCGTTCCCCAGCTGGCCCATCTCCACCGCGTCGGCCATGTGTGCGCCCATCACCGGCGTCCCCTGTTCCCAGCTCTGTACCCTCTGTGGTTTTTGTCCTTGTTGTCCTGCCAGTTCGTCCCGCGTGGACTCATACCTCGAGTTCTTCTGTTGATCTTCGTATTCCCTCCGCCGCTCGTCAAGTAGCCTCTGCCTTCGGTACACCTCGAATGCGCCTAGACATCGTTGGTCTGGCCCGCCTACTACGTCGGCCCGTTGAGATGCGAATATTCGGGCGGCTGCGCGGCGCTGAGCACGGCGTAGATTGCGCTTCAGTCGGGCCGTCTCCCTGATCCAGAGGGGGTCTATAGGGCCCCCTTGACGTATCCAGTGCTTGAAAGTCTGGGCATGATTCAAGAAGTCTGTCCGGAGAGAGCTAAGCTCATCTATGGATTCGGCTATCGGTGAAGGTACGTTAGCGAGCTGATCAAGCGCATGTATGCAAGATTGTATAATCCATGGCGCGTCCACGTGGTCTGGAAATGATCCCACTGTATGATGTATTGATACGGGGTGCGACGATGGGTGCAGCAGCTCAGATCCCGCGGGTTTCCATGGTTGAGTACGAGTATAGAGCAGAAGGGTTGTACATACGCCTCCTATCATTCTCGTAGTAGAACGACCCCTTCAGCAAGGGTCCCAGCTGCTGGAAGTCCTCCTTTGCCTCGTCCAGTGCGTCCTCGAGGGCGCGGACCTGCTCGAACTCGTCGGGACCCCAGTGCTGCCTATCGGCGAAGTTGAGGGTGCGTATGGAATCGTCGAGTGCGATCGCGATGTCGGCCAGTAGGGAGCCGACCGTGACGTTGGTGGTGTCGTCGGCGTCGGCGCCGTCATTGTTGTTGTTGTTGTCGATGGCTTTGGAAGATGAAGATCCCCGTCCCTTGTACGGGTCGCCACCAATGTTCATCGTTCGGTCAATGGGAACCTCCAGCAGGTGGCGGCGGGTCGGTCCAGGTCCAGGTCCAGGCTGAGGCTGGAGGTAGCAGCCGTCATATTAAGGGGGGAGGGAGAGATGCGATAGGGGTCCTGATATGGATGTCGTCAATTCAAGATGGAGAGAGGGAGGGAAGCACAAGCTTTTGGCCCCGGAAAGTTGGTCTCGAACGATAGATAGCTGTTTAGGTACCGGTTGATCGGTTGCTTGGTTGATTGATTGATTATCTGACTGGCTGGCTGGCCGGCTGGCAGGCTCTCTGCACCGATCAGCCCTTTCCAGGGTTACTCTTGGGGGCTGCAGAGTGACGAAGTTTGGTGACGAAATTTGGCTCTGCCCTCCAAGCCCCGGTTCACCCACGGTACGAGCCCCTCGGCCCGCCCGAACCTACCTAGGTACCAAGCTGCACAGCCCACGCAGCCACGGCACCTGGGCAGCCCTACCCCGAACCACCGGGGGAGCTCCCGCGCCGTTAACACAAGGGACCTTGTGTCAGAGTAGTCCACGGGTGGCATTGCTGCTAGGTTCAACGCTTGCTTTCTAGATTGTTCGTCGGCCAACAGGATCTTCAGGTTTCTCCTAGCCTCTCAAGCTTCTTACTACCTTGGTAGTTTTCATCTAACCTACCTGCTGATAATTACTGTCTCCTAGCAAACACGAGAACCGGAAGTGAAGTAAAGTTCATCTGGGCAGATCAAGGCCCCAACAAGTCCCTGTAATTACAGGGTGCATCCTACCCAGGAGGGTAGAGGCCGCCCGCAAGCGTACACTTCCAAGGTTAGCCTTGGGAAGACCCGAATACGGCAGTACGGCAGTGTACGGCTCAGCCCAGAGAAGCCCCTACATCCACGGGTGACAAAAGTGCCCCTACTAAAGCAGATGTCGGGACCGCTGTGCCGGCAGTGCCCCGTTTTGGAGACTGTGGCTCAGTGCTTTGATCACCGTGGGGCGCCCCCAGCGATCCATTCCCGAGGCTCAGCTTCTATACCATGCTAACATTATTTCCCCAGAGCACGTGGACCATTGCTCCGTTGACGTACTCGCAATACGACTGGTTCGATTGTAAACTCACCGTATTTTATTCCCTGCACTTCCAACCGTGCACGGGATATTCTCTCGGGTAACATGGCAACCTCTTATACATACACATGCTCCCGTTCGAACCGAAATGCGGAACCCCCCCCCCCCGACCTCTCTTTTACTTCCTCTTAGTTGCGCTTCCCTTGCTGCTGCTGCCGGTCACCTTCGCAGTCGATGCCTCATCTCCCGTCGTTGGAGGCAGCTCCTTCTTCTCCTTCTCCGTCTTCTCCTCCTCGACTTCATCATCACCGCCCTGGCCAAACTCGTTGACACGGGTGTAGTCCACCGCGTAGGCCCAGCGCTGATAAATATACACGAAGAAGATGATATCATCTCTGAACGTTGCCAGTCGGTGCAGGAAGGGCATCTTGATCGTCCAGGCGAACAGATCGTCGATGAAGGTGTTCAGGAACTTATACATCATCGCTCTGGCAGGCATGTGTGCCACGCTCTTGAGACGGTAGTTGATGTACAGCGAAGGCACCATCATCAGGAAGCCATAGGCGTAGACAGAGCCTACGAGAGTAGTGAGGATGTATGAGTACCAGGACTTGTGCTCCTCGTACACGAGCGAGTAGATGGCGTAAGCGATGAGCAGTGGAACCGCGATCCAGTATAGGTACTTGAAGGCAGCTTCGTCGTACTCCTTCGTCTTCTCCTCGGTCTCGCTGAGCTTGTGCTTGTCCTCGAAGACAATCCGCTTGGGGAACCACGAGCCGGGCGGCGCGTCGCGTACCCGCACATCGACAATAGTGGTGATCTTCCACAGCTCTATCACAATGCCAACACCCTGGGAGCCAAGGATCATCCAACTGGTGTTCTGTGAATTGTCCACAAGGTACAAGAAAATTACTGCCTGCATGAAGACGTTTGCCAGGATGGATCGGACAGAAATGCCCACATTGTCCTTCTTCTTGCGGTAGTGTGCGATGTCCGAGCCAAAAGCCAGCGTCTCGAGGATGATGTGAAGGATGCTGACGACAATGGTGATGCTCAGCAGGATGGGATTGGTATCCAGGAAGATCTCCTTGATCATTTCGATCTCGCTGCCATCACCAGCGCCTGGAGCAGGGGTGCCGAAGGCAGCTTGTCGAGCAGATTCCCGCCCACCGAGCTCGATAGTCGACATCAATTGGAACTTCCACTGGGCCAGGTTGTTTAGCTCGATGTGGACAGGCAGTGTCTTGACGGTCTCGTTGACCGGATTGTATTGGTTCTTCAATTGCCAGAAACCATTGACGAACAAGACGGGGTAGTACCATGAGTTCTGGCCGGAGCCATCCCGAGCACCAGTACGTTCCAGATGAACGAATTCGCGAACAGCCGGGGGGAGATTCGGGAAGTCCATTGTGCCGGCCTTGGGGATGAAGGACAACGAAGTGTTTGGGTGGTAGTAGTTGCCAACAACGATCTGACCAGCCTGCTCCTCCTCCTCAATCTCAGCCTCGGTAAGGTTTCCGCTTGCCAAGAGACTTCGAACTTTGGCCACCTTCTTTCTGGGAATGTACTGGGTGAAGGGGTAGACGAAATAATAAGCTGTGGATGGATCATAGCCCGGCTGCGTCGGGTCTATGCGCGAGTCTCCATGGAGACCGACGTAGAAGTGACCCCACAGGGTGCCATTGTTCTGGACAGCCTTAGGAACGGTGATGGTTGTATCGATAGTCCGCTTCTCACTCCAATTGCCGATCTTGAAATTATCCTCCTGGAATACAATCATGTCCTGTGGAGTATCCTTCAGAGGCGTCGGCTTGACGGAGGGCGACAGGGTGATGACAATGTCGACCGCACTATCGTCGGGCCATATAGGCGCGATTCTCAGTGGGACCGGGCTTCGAGTCGCGCCATCGTCGAGCTTCGCCGGCCGCAGAGCAAAGGGAGGGATATCGCCGGTGTTGGTGGGGACTTGGACAGTCTTGCCCGTAGCATCGGTAACGGCCTTGCTTTGAGGGGCGGGCGTGAATTGCTTCACGGCAAATTGCATTCCCATATACATCATAACTCCCCATCCAATTTTCGTCATTATCGAGGACTAGAGTCAAGAGAGATCAGTCAGCTCATGTCTCACTCTCCTCTCTCTGAGGCCAGATGATGTAGAGAAGCCAACTTACGCCACCTTCCTCTTGCTGCGCAGCAGGCGCTTGGCCTGCTGCTACATTTGCTCGAGGCATGTCGAAGCTTGGTTTCGCTCAGGAGAGCGATGGAGCTTGCGACGGTCAAAGGCTGTGTCAGACAGGTCGACGGTGCAAATGGATTTGACCGGCCTATGTCGTGCGTATCGAAGAGAAACGTCGTTGAGGGTTGCAGCCGCACTGGCCACGTACCTAGGTAACTGACGGGCACTTGCTACAAGGGTCGCCTCCTGCAAGGTTAAAGTCCGCCCCAAAATGGCGGGATCGCCTGCACAGCGAATCAACGGGTTGCGGATACGGTACCTGGGTAGTAGTCACTCAGCCACGCTTGGCCTTCATGGAATACATGGATCTTGAGGTTTGACATGTACATCTTTCTTCCTACCATTATCCTACTACATATTTTGACAAATATACAGAGTTCATATCGACCTTTTCTCCGGTCGACACGGTAGGCTTACCCTCGCTGCCACTGCTGCTGGTGACGGCTGAACAGCCCACGATGGCAGCGATGTCTGCTTTCGGGCCTGTGTGCTCGGTAGGTACGGCTCGTCGACCCAAGGGCATGGGATGTAGCTCTCGGCGTCATATCCCGTGACGTTCTACTTCCTCAGCTCTTCGGGAACTACCACCGATCGGAACACAAGTGAACCAGCTAGTTAGCACGTGAAGGCCGAAATTTACGGTATTCACCGGCACCGGCGTGATAGCGGCAGATCACACAGTGTTCCCAACCGCGCCGGCGCCGGCAGACCCGTTGGGTTCCAGGGATCGCACGGCGGTCCAGCGTCACTTGCCTCTTCATCCTCCCTACGTAACATTGCGCAGCAACTATACATTCCCGAGTACAAAACGACCGAGTGGTTCTCATTGCAATATACTTTTGCATCTCTCAACTGTTCATTTCGACGTTTGCAGACACAACAACATCGTGCTTCTCTGTTGAACATTGCCGGCCGGATTAGCATCCGCCCCAGTCTCCGTCATACCTCCTTCCCCGTATATTCCATCACTCCTGACTGAATAGCGGTCCAACATACGGGGCGTCCTTGATTCTACTACTATACCAACTCTATACACCGCCTCGCCTCTTCACTTCCTCGACATCACTTTTCTACGGCCTCTTTACCATCAGCAACCACACCAGCCTACAGACAAGATGGCTGGCTTGGAGAGCAGCGGGACCTCGACACCTTCCAATCGCAAGACCAAGATCTGTGTCTACTGCGGCTCCTCGCCCGGAAACAAGCCGGAATACCTCGAGGCTGCCCGGCAGCTCGCGAGGGTGATGGCAGCGAACGACATCGGTCTCGGTAAGCCACCTCCGCAGCCGCTGTCCCCAACCCATTCTCTGCGCCCTGCGCCCGAGAGTCGAGTCTAACACAGCATCCATACAGTGTACGGGGGCGGCACGGTCGGTCTCATGGGCGAGATAGCGCGGACCCTCGTCTCCCTGTCCGGCCCGGACGCCGTCCAGGGCATCATCCCCGCGCCCCTGGTCAAGTACGAGCGCGACCCGACGTACACCTCCACGGTGGCCGACAGCAACGGCTCGAGCCTCGCGATCCCGGAGGAGGCCGTCTTCGGGAGGACGACCATAGTGCCCGACATGCACACGCGGAAGAAGATGATGGCGCAGGAGGTGATAGCCGGCGGCCCGGGCTCGGGCTTCATCGCGTTGCCCGGCGGGTACGGTACGATGGAGGAGCTGATGGAGGCGTGCACGTGGAACCAGCTTGGCATACAGTCCCTGGGTATCTGCCTGCTCAACGTCAACGGTTTCTACGATGGGCTGCTGAGCTGGATCCAGAAGAGCGTCGACGAGGGGTTCATCGCGCCTGCGAACGCTGGCATACTCGTGAATGCGACGACGCCAGAAGACGCCGTGAAGGCGTTGAGAGAGTACAAGGTGTCCGAGTCGCAAATGAAACTGCAATGGGGCAACGAGTAGATACAGGAGGGTACTTTAGGGGTTTGCTTTACGGGCGTTGATTGATACCAACGGGGATAGACTCGGTGGCAACGCCTCCTGGCTGCAGGGGCTCTGGGCATACACGGGACCATATATATATATATATATACTTGGTGGATAGATTGCGATAGACAGATAGCATGTGCAATCAGCAAATAAGACATTCAGTCTTTCCATGAAATGGGCATTTCTGTCCTGTCTGTCGAGGACGCCTTGTGACCGTCCGCATATCGTCTATGCTTGTGAGTGATGATACAAATGCTCTGCTTGCTTCCGCCTAACATGGTGGCAGAACCCCTAGCTATGTCAACCGCCCTTCGGAACTGGTTCAGACTTGCACCTAGCTGTCGACATCCATGCCCTCAGCAGCCGGCGCACTTTCCTCGGCCTGGCCCTCGCCCTCACCCTCTCCCTCCCCGTCACCACCACCCTCCTTGTCGTCTGCCACGGAGTCAATCCACGCCTTCACATCTTGTCCGTCAAACGCCTGGAAAGGCTCGACCTTCTTCACGCCATCCTCGCTCTTCTGGACTCCCACGACGGCCACACTCGTATTGTCCACCGTCAGCTCCCGGTCCTGCACCAGACTCTCCTTCAGGGCCAACAGGCCGTGCTTGATCAGCTCCTCCCGGCCGGACTCGGTGAACTTGTCCACGTTCTTCTCCAGGTACGTCCTCGCCATCTGGGACCGCGCGCCGATCGCGAAGGCGACCATCTCCTCCGTCATGCCCGAGGGCTGGAACTCGAACAGGTGGGGCCCCTTGTCGTCGACGCCGGCCACCAGCAGGCCCACGCCGTAGGGCCGCTTGCCGTAGTGTTGGGTGTTGATCTGGGCCTTCTCGCCGATCATGTCCACCAGTGACCGCACGGGCATGTCGCGGCCGTACGTGAGCCGGTGCCCGAGGCACTGCTGCTTCATGAAGTTGGAGAGGACGCGTGCGTCCGAGGTCAGGCCGGCGATGGCGATGCCGACGTGCGAGTCGATGGGGAAGAGTTTCTTTTGGTAGGACGAGAGTTCTTCGGCGTTGCGCTGGAGTTGGGGGGGTCGGCAACTGCTTAGTTCACTTGTGCGTGGAGGGGGGGAGGGGTGGGCGAGCGCGAAGGCTGACATGTATGCGTATGGGTGAGGAAGGAGGGGCGGTGGTGTTCATCGTACCTTGATGGCTACTAGGACGGCATGTGTCTTGCTTGCTATTCCGACGACGACTGAACCTTGTTTAACCGCCTCGGCGGCATATTCGACCTGGAATATCCGGCCTTGCGGCGAGCTTTGGGGTTCCGGGTTAGCTGAGCACTGGCAAACGGTCGCGACGGCGCCTTGGAAACCCTTGGGTCGCTCACAATGTGACGGAATCGTTGTCGTAATTGTTTCTGAACATCTTGGCGACTCGATGGCGTGAATTAGAGGACTGTATGCAGTGGTAGGCGTGAAGGTCAGGTGGAGGGATTGATGGGTTGAGGTAATGGCAGGTAGAGTCGCGGGCGGCAGAGAGTGTCGACGATGTTCAGAAGCTCCAAGGCTGAGTGAGGATGATGCAGCAGCAGCAACGGCAACAGGCAGCTAGAGCTTCGTACCTTCCCACTACCTACACTGTGCCAGCCAATGCTGCAGCTGAATTAGCGGTGCCAGTTATCGCTTATCAGTGTCAGGGTTAGCCAGGGTTTCTTGAGACGTCCACGCGGCTGACGAGTTGCATATGCTCGGTTCTGGGCAAGGCAGGCAAGGCACCTGGGAAGCTCTCTTACGACATCACTGCCCAGCCCCACGGATTCATCCTCGCTGCTCTGCTTCCCGCACGACGACGCACCCACGACGCAACACTTCCGAAGCAGCCTGTACTATCCTGACAAGTACGATTTCAGTACCTATCCCGGGCTCGGCGAGGGCTCAATCCGACTTTAATAGACCAGTATTCCCCGAAATACAATCAAGATGGCTGCCGCCGGCTTGAAAACAATCATCGCCCTCTCCTTCGTCCTCGCCGTCGGATTCCTCCTCGTTATCCTCTCATGCGCGCTATGGAAGGTCTACTACCCGCTGCTCGTCGTGGCGACATATGTGCTCGCGCCGCTGCCCAACTGGATCTGCAGCCGGTGCGCCAACCCGGACGACTTTGAGAGCTCTGGCACTGCGCTGTTGGACCTCGGGAGGTTCTGCACGGGGTTCTTCGTTGTGATGGGAATAGGTATGCTTCTATAATGCTGGAATACATGCTGGATGGGGTCTATACGTTGATGCTGACTAGATATGTGACGAACAGCACTTCCGGTGGTTCTCTCACACTCGAACTTGATCTCCATTGGCGCCCTGTTAATGTCTGTCTCTGGCGGCTTGCTGATCTACGGGACGATCATCTCATTCGGCATGTTCTTCCAGGAGGAGAACGATTTTTAGTGTAGGGGCGAGCGGCGTGCCATAACGATAACGAAGGTATGAGGGAGGTGGCTCAAAGCTGCGGGACAGGGCGGATGGACCTAATATAGGGAGGTCGAAGATGCGTGTGCTTCGTTCCCATCCATGGTACGAGTGGTTTAGGGTGCAGCTATCATGGTCTTCCCAAAGCGGTGCTCTTTCGGTTTCTGGGAGTCGGGGTTTTGCCGGGGTCTAGATACCTAGCTTTAACGCGGTATGGGATTCAATTCCTCTTTGTACTAAGAGTTGAAGCTCTATTGTTTGAATTCTATCCGTTGAGTCTAACCACCCTGAAATGCTTGGCAAGTCAAGCCGATATGTTGAGTATCATGCGCCCTTTCCGTCATGCCATCCAAATGCAAACAACGCCTTGCTTCGTAACCCTGGCCGTGGTAATGCCTCCGGTCTTGATTGGCCCTCCAATATCGATCCATTGACCTGACCAAGAGGAGGTAGCTCAGTAGCTTACCATTCATCCGTAAAGATGCTCAGAGGCCTCGCAAGCTTCACGAACATCTCTTCCCTCTCGCCTTCGGGTGTGCTCAATATAGTCACCGCACCGCCTGCTCCGATGTGCCAGACCTCTGTTTCCTCGGGAACTTCCTCCCTATCTTCTTTTTGAGTCTCATCATCCCACCGGAACATACTTCGTATGGTGACGCTCCAGTCCCCCCTGCCGGAAACACACATGTACCCGACCACGCCCGAGTAGAGACTCCTTTCCTTTCCGTTCTCAATCTGCTGTAATAACTCACAACTCCTCTTCTTCGGTGCCCCAGTCATGCTCCCCGGCGGAAGACTGGCAGAGAGGACATCGAGGCCTGAGTATCTTGAACGTGCGCCCCGTTCCCCAGCATACGGCAGCTGTCCCTCCACCGTTGTGATCATCTGGTAGACCGTCTGGTACTCCTCCACCTTCAGCAAATCCGGTACAGTGACCCGGCCCGCCCCGCAGATCCCATGGAGATCATGTCTGACCAGGTCCACGATCATCAGGTTCTCGGCTTCTTCCTTGGGGACGTGCAGTATCGCTTCGGCCTCAGCCAGGGTCGCTGCGCAGCCGTCGCCGGCCTCGGTTGACTTCCTTACCGTGCCCTTCATGGGCTGCATTGAACACAGGCCGGATCGGTTGTATTGAAGGAATCGCTCTGGTGAGGAGCTTATGATGGTGGCCCCGCCGAGGCGAATGTATGAGGCGAACGGTGCCGGATTGCCTGTCCGCAATTTGTGGTAGAGGTCCCAGGAAGTTCCATGCCGTGAAGGCAATTTGGCAGCAGTTGTTCCTCGTCTTCTTTGGGAAGTTCGTGTTTTCTGATCACCATCACCACTCGGCGTGATGGACCTGATGATTTCGGTCTGGTCGGTGAGGCATAGCTCATACGTATCACCGGCTGCGATGTGCTCCTGACACAGGCGCACCTTTGCCTCATATTTCGCCTGGTCAGGTTTCTGTACGACTTGTCGTGTCTCGGGTGAGCTGCAAAAAATGCTTCCGTTACGCCCTGACGACCGCTCTTTGTGCCACAACGCAGTCTTGAGTTGACCAGCCACCGTCTGCAGCCACTCGAGGTTCCCCTCCAGATCCTGGACGTGCAACTTCCTCTCCCGGTGATCTACAACAATCGATTTCGTAACCCACGCGAGGCATACGTCTGGTCTTTCATGGCCCCGATGCTGTGACAGCGTAAGGCCGATATCGCTGAGACCCTGCTCGTATGTCACAAAACCGACGAATCCACCCATGAACGGCACTTCATCCTCAACAGTAATGATTTGAGGCCCGTCATGCCTCAAAGATAGGCGCCTCGATTCGTGGAAGTCGGCTAGAACGTGCCATACAGTCTGTCCGATACGTAATGGTACCTTGATCAAAGGCGAGCCATTCATCGCCCCAATAACGGATACAAAATCATCACCAGTATGATGCTCGAAGCGTAGGCATGTGCTGACTTCCAGCGCTAATATGCTAAACCGGCCACGGACGTCCACACCAGCTGAGGGCGGCGGCTGATTTGCGTTGGACGAGTCGAGGATAGCATGTTCAGTGTCTGTAACGCCGAGGATTTCCACTATCTCCGGAACTTCGATGCCCTTTGGTGGTAGTTCGATGGTTTGGGATTGGTACCGGACGCGCACATTCTTTGGACGGATTAGTCGTGTCCAGGTGTTTTCTTCGCCTGTTATCTCATCATGGTGATCGATGGAGATTTGTTGTAGAAGGCTTGACCGGACGGCGTTTTGCGCAAACACATCTGTCTTGTCCTTATTAAGAGCCCTACCCCTTTCAAGGTTCCATCGACGAGCCGATTCAAACCAATTCTTCAACACTCTGTTCCCTTCCTCTTCCGTGCACACGGACTCCGGATGGTACTGCAGGCCCCAGAACGGCTTTCTTCGATGCTTGACGGCCATCAGTATCCTCTCTGGCTCTTGTCCGTCGCCTCTGTCCTCTTCCACCCAAGCCTGGGGGACAATGTCTGTGAGTCCGAGCGGTGACTCCCACTTCGTCCGCTCCCAATCAGACACGGCATCTTGACGCACATCGGCGCATAGACTGTGATAAAGAGTTGCCCGGAACTCTCTCACGTCCTCGAACAAGTTGTCTGGAAGCAAGGCGTGTTGCAGAGGCCGGTGCTCGATCGTCCTGACCATGCCATGGAGGCCCCTCCTCAGCCGCCTGACTTTGCCACCACAGGCGAGCACCAAGCTCTGGAACCCCAAGCACACGCCCAGGACAGGTACCAGATCTTCACCTTCGAGCTCCCATACCCACCTCATCAGCCCTACGTCGTCCTCATTCTCCGGTGATCCTGGTCCGGGCCCGCATACGACAGCTTCGTAGTGTGAAAGCTCGCGGCGGAACTCAGCCTTGGGGATAGGGGCGTCAATGTGCAAGACGCAAACTTCGACGTCCAGGAGGGTAGTGAGCAGAGAGGTGATATTGTTGGAGAATGAGTCGTACGCGTCGATGAAGAGGACCTTGGGCCGGTTCGAAAGTTGGGCCATAGTTGGTGGTGCGTCCCCGATGGAACCCATGTTGTTTTTCACTCGCACAGATGAGTCAATCCAGCCGAATAATTCGGTGGTGACTGATCGTCCTCCCCTTGCGTAAAAAGGTATCAAGCAGGCTCGACCATAGTAACGATCATGAGACCAACACACTCACTTGAGGGTTATGACCTCGAAAGTCCACCGCAGACGAATGGGAACCGATTTCCGAGTCTGCCTGTCTGAGACTTCGAGAGCCCCAGAGTTTTGCTCCCAGCGTCAGCCTGTCAGCCCGTCGGTTCCCGAGGTTGACACCAAGCAGACACGAACAAAGCCGTGCAGCGAGTCTCAATGACAGTGAGGCTGCTAATACAATGCTCCGGAAGTAAGTCCTGTAAAGATGGAGAATTTTCGATGTCTCGGCTAGATTCTCCGGGACCCTAGCCCAAGTCTCGCCGGGACTCGTAGAATGACTCGGAGCCCGTTTCCCGGCGTGCCCTCCGTATCAGGGAGACGATTATGGTGTGGCTGCCTTTCAACAACGTCGACTATGTCCTAGAATTTGGTTTGAGCAAGTTCTTCGGAAAGCAATGCTAGAAAGAAATGATTGCAAATACCGTTGCAGGGAGGTTGAGGAGAGCCCCCCCCCCTCCAACGCCGTCTCGGGGCGACAGCATGATGGGACAGGGTTAGGGTACCCCTATGAAGCCCAACAGTGGGAGAACATTAACGAAAGTAAGCCGAGAGGTTCTCAGCTTGAATGTCATGGGATTATGTTAATTTTTTATTTTTTATTTTCTCTAAATATCGCTTGATTTTCGTTTGTATCAACCGACTGTGATGTTCCCCATATAAAACCAGTGGTGGTGTACACAGAGGCAGGTTCACTTTGCCAAGTCTGCACATGTGCACCGGAACACTTGAGGACAATCAATGGCATAACACATCTTTTCAGCAGGGACTAGACCTTCATTAGACGAGTGTATTTGTTCCCGACTGGGAGAGCTGCTTGTATTGCCGAAGCTAAGTACGAGCATCAGAGCCCGAAATTACCTAGCAATAACTGCAGATACATGTCGGATGGGGACAGCTTCAAGCTTTTGACTTGTGCGGCAGAAAGGAATTTATAATCACTCATGCAGCACTTATTTCCTATGTGTTTCATCTCTGGCAGCCAGTAGCAACCCTATCTCATCTGACACTCACAGACTCAAGCCCTAACTACAGTCACTACATTGCCACATCTAAAGACCACTTGGTGCCTATAAGATCCACGAGTTGCATGGACATTCAGCGTGACTTCTCTCCGTCTTCATGATCGACACAAGATATTAGCCAAGCGAGTACACACAAGGGATACAATTGACACAGATACCTAGCTAATTTCGGGAAAACCAAGGGATAAGTCTCTCGAAATGCCTCGAAGGTATGACATGTGGCTTCAAGACCAGAATACTGGGGTCTATCGCCTGGCCACGAGTGATGAGGTAGATAGTGCGATGAGATATCTGCCTGAAGGGTCCAGGAGACGTGGGGTTTGGGTACGCGACCAAGAAACAGGAGTGTATCGGCCAGCTACGAGGAATGAAGCAGCGGCAGCTTACGGTGGCATGCCATATGAGACTGTTGGGCCAGGGGATAGGCGCCATAGGTCTCGGCGCCATGGGTACCGGCATGGACCAGGACGACGACGAGGGAGGGACCAATTTGGGCCACCCTCATTTTGTGCGTGGCTCCTTAGTGCATGCCTTTACAGAATATAAGATTTTGATGATGTTGGCTACCGACATAGAACTGAGTAGACTGCACATGTGATGTGCTATGTTGACGCCAGATGGTAGCAGGCCCGGGGTTGGGGTACTTGCATGTTTATCCTCTAGGCGCCCTTCTCCTTACCACCTCAGCTGCCTTGACTACTCTTCCATAATGGAAGTGAGAATACGCATGGCCAACAATAGATGTGAGTACCGATACCTTGACAGCTAAGCTCTACTAAAATCTAACAAGGGTCCTTGGAGCCCTGGTCTGCGCTCTGTTTATTTCACGTTTGGTCCATACATAGTACTCTCATCTTCCCAACTGGATTTGACAGTCATCCATTACCGTCTGCTTGTAGGAAATCAATGCCCTCATCTCCTCTGGGAGTCATAAACTATGCATCGATTCAGCTTCTGAACCCATTTTCAATATTAGCTGCTTGTCTTTAAACAGTCTTCTTCTGCTCAATTGCCCTCGCTCAAGCCACCTGCAACCCATAGACTCGGGCGGAACTTGCACAATTGAAAGGTAGGTTCCAGATTTACCTCACGTGATTACATGATATGTGCTGGTGTTGCTATTCCTCACATAGATTTGTCAACATGCAAACCTGAATCGCAATCATAAGGTAGTAGCTACAGATCATAAACACTACACCTTGGCAAAGTATGGTCATTGGGCTACACCCATTCAATGGTCCCCTGCCGTTTCGCTGGATGACTGACAAACTTGTATTTACATGAAATCTAGGACATACTTTTGTAGTTATGGTTTGAGGATCGGTCGTGCAGCTTCAATGTTGGATAATGTAAGTCTCCCAGCTGTTCGGGTTGTTAGGCTTACCCAATTACATACTGCACCTACCCACCTAGGGAAGTGTAGTAGTGGAAGGAACAAAGTGTTTATTCGTGGCTCTTTGTTTTTTTCTTCTTTCTTGTCTGAGTGAAAGCTCTTCGTATGATACTTGCGCTAGAGCAATCGTCTCCTGGTAATTTATTCGAATAGCACTGGAGACCAGATGGCGGGGTCAATTACTCTACTGTATTGAAACTAGGTGGACTATAGCAGGTCATTCAAGGCCTAATTATTATATACATTACATGCGGGCACAATAATTGGTGCTATAGATGGATCAGTATAGGTTTATAACGGGCCCGTCCAACATATCGTTAGCAATGGAATCGTCCGGAAGGGGCCTAGCTTCCTCCTTCTTCATACTTCAGGATATTTCCTCTCAGACCTTGACATATGGTAGCATTGCTGTCGGGATTCCTGAGGGCCCATGAAAGGCTTGGAGACATTTAAAACGCCCTCAAACGCTAGAGTGAAGGGTGGCTTGGGGAGGTTAGACGTCGACCTACGGATGGAGGCTGGGACGGGTCAAGCAAATCGCCAAGTACGCCAGACTGCGTCCAGGCGTGCGGAAAGCCATGGTTTGTCAAGACACTATCGATCGACAATGTTGGGGTCCGATTATTACCCATTTGGGCAGCCCTTGAGTTGGCACATGAGAACTCCGATTCGAGAGAGAATTTTCCCAACCAGTGCATGAGTACTTTCCAGTACCTATCTGCATCATTATGGAAGTGTTCTTGGGGATAAGGCTGATACAAAACATAATGTGTCCGTCTAATCGGGCAGCAAAGTAGCTAGAAAAAGCGACCAGTGGATTTACGTTGGTCATAGATGACGTTCGTGATTTCCATACAAACTGGAGACCTTCCTCCCTTTGGGCCTTCAGAGTAGTCCATATACAAACTATTATATATAGTAAAAATGGAACAGAATGTTGAACCCCAAAAGGAAAGGGATGCCCTTTGGGTTTAGGGCTTATAAGAAAGGAGGATGCTCGTTCCGGATCTGGGGATCTCGTGAGCTGCCCAGGTGAGAGCTCTGCCAAATATTGCATGAGGGAAGAATAACACTGGTTCACGAAGCTGCAACATCTTTTAGTCAATGCTTTGTGTAACCTTGATCGACACGGCATCCTGAATGTCATCTATCGCATATAGCTAGAGATATGTAATACAAACCAGTAAGCGTTACAACTGAACTCAACGTTCCTGAGCCCTAAATCAGTCTACAGCCGTTTCGGCGAGACTCATCCAGGTGCCCGAGCCATTGTTTCGCAAGACCTTTCCTCTCAGGACATAGTGCAAGCTACTTCTCTCATCCAACACGGCGATTCGAGAGTGACTGGTAGCAGGGGTCCCAGCTGCCGAGGAGTCTCCAAGTTTTCAAACATCTGGATGTCTATCAGAGGGCAACATCCAAGGTGGCTATCATTGGTGGATAGCTTTACTAGCTGGGGTATTGTTCCAGAGGTTATGTGGTATTAGGTTAGGGCTAAAATAAGGCCGTCATTATTACGAGATTAGCGGCGTTGAAATGGCATACTACTAAGTAGCCAGGTGATGTTAGTGTGACGGCTCGGCGAGTTGCGTCCATGGAGGCATGCCCAGGTATGTACGGTTGGTTTGCCTGTGATGAACTTTGCAACATCGAAAAGAGTTTGCATTGGCGTGACTCAAGAATCCTATGTACTTATGAAGCACTTCAGAAATCTATCCAGGTCTATCTCTGTTATTCATGCAATGTGTCTATCATTTGAGGTTTCTGAAGCGTCTGATGAATATGCCTTGTGGAGTGCGCTCGAACTATATATTTGGTTGGGTCCAGGTGCAGCGCACAACTTCATGAATTAAACACAAATCAACACCAATTCAATATTCATCAATCCAGGTATTAATTGACTGTAAATGTCAAAGTGTCCAAGGATCGAATACTTCAAACGTAAGTCAAAGTGAGATGGCACTATTGTTGAGTATGTAGGGCCTCGAAACCATCCTCGATAGTAAGATCAAGGCAGGTCGGGTGTCGCTCCCTGCTTTTTTCGGTAGTCACCACGACAATAGCGACAAGATGTCCAAATAGCATGCAAGAAGGACATCCCCCCAGGAGTTAGTGTGGACTGAATCCCGAAATCAATGCCTAGCAAGTCGCCTGGGCTCCAGCCGGGTTTCCAGACTAGATACTAGACCCAGTCAAAAGCTCTGGATTATTCCATTTGAATGTAAATCCCGATGATTCTGGATCCCGACCAGACGGCTAGTCAGTTAAGCTTCTTAGGATCTACAATAGGATTATTCCGCGGAGCTAAATCCGGGGTTTGATCCATAGTCGCAGCTCAAGAGCATGGAGATATTTACCTTTGATTGGGAGCCAAACTATACATAAACAATTACGGAAATACATCTGTTCGCGGCATTACAATCGACTGCGGAATGAAACATAGATATCGGCGACAGCTCGTGCCAGAATCATTCCGGTCTCGCAATAGCTCTCACTTAGAAGGCGCACATCGCCCGGCGAGTGCGTAGACCCAAGGCCCGTCCATAGCTCCCCAGACCTTCATACGGCAGAATACTTGACCCATAGCAGTAATTAAGGACAGAATTTTCATCGGGAATTCCCTCAACAATGTATCGACTCGGTATCCATGTAAGCCTTCTACGTCAGGACAAGCCGTAACTAACTTACTATACTTAGCTCCCATATCATGTGCCGGAGTGAATACATCCGTAAGCTAGATCGAAAGCTCTTGAGTCCGAACCCCAGCCTGGAAGCCATGGGTCCTCGATATAAGAAGGGCTATACCCTCAGAGTGGTCAAACTATGCTTGTGTTCTATCAGCAAGTCGACCAGTCAGGAAAATCTAACTCACTCGTTATAACACCATATAATTCTCTAACGTTTCACTTCATCTCACCATGCAGTCCATTAAAATGATCCTCACCACCCTGCTCGCGGCCGGCGCGCTCGCGTCTCCCTTCCCTGCAGGCAGGTCGGAGATGTGCAACAAGACCCCCACCGGGCCAGCCCACGGCAACCACGCGCCCTTCCTTGAGCACTCCGTCCGCACGGCCAAGCTCTGCCGCCGGAAGTGCGAGGCCAACGAGCACTGCCTGAGCTTCGTGTTCGGCCTGCCCCCGTCCGCAAAGGCTCCCAAGTGCCTGCTCTTCACCGTCCCGGGCTGGGAGGTGCCTAACCAGGGAGACGACCTCAACGTCTTCGACAGGGCCTGCACAAACGTGCCAGCTGGCAAGCCCACCAGGCACGACCCTATTGGGGTCAGCGCCGCGCCGCTTGCTCACTCTGCTTCTGCTTCTCACTCCGCCCAGCCTACTCACTCGGCTCCGGCTTCTGAGTCCGCTCTTCCTACCCAGTCTGCACCCCCTACTCAGTCTGTCGAGCCTACTCAGTCCGCCCTTCCCACTGAGTCTGCCGAG
Organism: Cytospora paraplurivora; assembly: GCA_021272945.2. NCBI lineage: Eukaryota > Fungi > Ascomycota > Sordariomycetes > Diaporthales > Cytosporaceae > Cytospora > Cytospora paraplurivora. The sequence goes on along the minus strand of JAJSPL020000054.1, from coordinate 126,265 downwards.
CCTACTCAGTCCGCCCTTCCCACTGAGTCCGCCCCTCCTACTCAGTCAACTGCGTCGGTCAACCCTTCCCTGGCTCCCAGGATCGAGAACCACAAGCGTGACGCTTCTCACAAGTCCGGCGCCGCCCCGACCAGTCCCGCGGGCAACGCGCCCGCGCCCCTCCGCATTGAGCCCAAGGTGGAGTCCAAGAAGGCCTGCCTGGATCTGTGCAAGAAGACAACCGGTTGCAAGGCGTAAGTTCCCCTTGATCTATATCCAGCCAAGTGAATAGGGAAATTTTCTCGAGAGTTACAGCGACTAACCTGGCGTCGTTGCCTTCTTGTAGTGTCGAGTTTGGAAAGTCCTCCCCCAAGGACGACAACGAGTGTCGCCTCTTCGAGGTTGAGGCTGCCCGCCTTCCTGCCCCTGGCGCTGGCCAGAGCTTCAAGGCCTTTGACTGCTAAAAACCTGCAGTGTCGTGCAGATTGCTGGAATCGAGGTGTTGGAGAGGTGAAGCGAGGACGAAAAAGAAGAAGTGTGTGTTACGAGATTACATGGACAACCGTTCAGCGTGTTTGACTGTCGGTTATACAGATGTATCTCTGCCGCTCAAATACATGCCAGGACTCTTCCGCTAAATGCATAATGTATAGTCTCCGCACTAGCATAAATTGGAACTAGAAGTGATGCTAGGATAAGAATAATAAAATATTTCCGTCTCGAGAGTCCTTACCTTCAGCTACGAAAGTATGATCCTCGTTACTTCACCTTCAGAATGAATTGGAAGACATTGAAGCTGTCCTTCTGGCAGTGGATATGGATGGAAAGTAGAAAGTGCATAGATTGACTCCTATTCCATAGGAAGGTTGACACTTGATGTCTGCTATTGATGATGATGGAGAGCAGAGCCTTCAAGGGTGACAATGTTGTGATCGTCAACGTCAACGTCGGGATAAGCTTTGTGGATCGGGAGGTTCTGCTGTGAGTGGGCCTCGGAGCGGGAAGGCATGTTCCCCGTCCAGGGGTTCCGATCCCCCTCTATTGTCAAGGCAGATGATATCGAACAAGGTACACAGTAATCTTAGCGACATGTTTACTCCCTCAACCCCGACAGTACATGTCAATATGGTACGATGACCCCTACGAGATATTCTCCTGACTGTACAATTCTGCGACACAGATCCCGGAATTTGACCCTTCCCACGGGCTTCTCTGGTTGTCGTTGGTTGTCCATGGACAAGTTCGAGCGCTTTGGTGACCGTCCCGTGCCGGTCAATAAACAGTGGCTCGTCCCAAAGTCAGGAACCTACCCCCAGGGCTTTGAGGTTGGCTGCGTCCACGTCGGCATAAAGCCGGCCAGCAAGTCCCAGCCAAACGTGGTGTCCATCAGGTCTACCGGCCCCCTGCATCTGGCCTCCGCTGCCGCCGTCTTCACCAAGAACGGATTTCCCGCTGCATCGATTACAGTTAGTAAGGAAATACTGCAATCTTCTAAGGGACATGGCGTTCGAGGCGTCATCGCTAATTCTTGGTGTGCCAACACCTTGACTGGCGTTACCGGGCTTCAGGATTCGAGCGCCGTGGCAGAGGCAGCCGGGAGGAGTCTTGCGGATGGCCGCCCGGACGGTGAGGACTCTGCCTCCTTCCTGGTCATGCATACAGGCGTTGGCGGCAAGAGACTTCCTATCGGGCCCATATAGGAGAATGTCCCCAACCTGGCTCAAAACATGGGCAACTCACATCAACATTGGCTAAAGGGAGCCTGGGCCTTCGCTACGACTGACACCTTCCCCAAACTCCTCTCGACGACATTCACGCTGCAATGTTATGGCACGAGCAACAAACTTTCCATCGCGGGCATCACAAAGGGCGCCGGCATGGTCTTGCCCAATATGCATACCACTCTAGGCATATTTTGCACCGACGCTCCCGTGTCACCTCGGGCACTGCAGCGCCTGCTACCACTGGCCGCCGACAAGTCGTATAACAGCATCCCAATCGATGGGGATACCTCCACGAACGATATAGTGGCCTTGCTCGCCAACGGCGCCGCAGCGCATTCTTCTGAGCCCCCTGTTGGCAGGAAGGAGGTCATCCAAGTTGACTGGGACCCATCCGAAACTGAGGCCTCGCGGTCGCATGACTATGCTGCTCTTGCAAGGCGTCCTCTCTGGATTTATTGCTAGATCTGCGCAGCTTGTCGTCCGCGATGCCGAAGGTGCCTCCAAGTTCATCACCATCCGCGTCCGCGGCTGCATGGAGGCTGAGGCGAGCAGGCGTATCGCATCGGTTATTGCACGCTCAGGCCTCATCAAGACAGGGATCTATGGCGGGGAGACGCATTGAGGATGAATCTTAGCAGCGCTTGGATACTCCCTCGTCGATACGCAGTTTAGCGGTAAACGCATTATTGCGTCGGAGTTGACGTCGATTAAGCTTCGCTCACTCAGGCGTCCCGGGCGACTATGTCAAGTTTCTGGCCTAGGGCCTTCCAGTCGAGGTTGAGGAGGAGGTGCGGAAGCATGTTCGGAAACATGCCTCGAGGACTCGTGACCGGTGGCGAGCAAGCTTGCTGGGTGATAGCGACGATGACGGATCGGACCCCTGAGTAAGATGGTAGCGGCCCTCGTTTTAGGATGCGGGACCGACCATCCTTACTATCCCACATGTGGTACGCAAAACAGGTGCCCATTCGGCCGTCATTAGGCACGAGGTTATATTTACCTCTTGCATCATCATACCTGGTCTGGTGGCCGAGTGGGCCTTGGCTGTGTGCTTGCGGAACGTCCATAGCCCCAGCTAGATCTTTGTGCTAACAGTTGGAAGATTGCCATTGATTTCGTCTCTCGTTCGCTTCATGATTCCCGCCACCACGGGAGAAGCTGCTGAAAGATACAAGTGCTTCGTATAGGCTGACAAGACCGGGGCAGAGGCAAGGACGGGAGTAAGATATGGGGCATTTATGGCTCGGAGTTGGGTAGACCCGGATGATCTCCACATCGCGGACATATCGACGACATCAAGGGATGTTCTAGTAAAGTTCTAAGTGTTGTTTCTTGTGCGGTCGATTGCCGTCAAGTAAGCTATCAACCACACGGTATCTAACATGTCTAGTCATAACCTGAAGAAGCTAAGTAACCGAGTCTCGCATACCACACGCGCACGCATCGCTCGCTACTCGCTCTATGCTCCATCCATCTATACAAGACCCCAATCATCAACCTCAAGCATGCTATGTAAATGCTCCACATCCCCAACCACCACCTCAGTATCATCACTGAGGGGGCTCATGCCAACGACGTAATTATCATCATCACCCTCAGCATCAACATCGTCATCATTGTCATCAACGGCACCACGGCTGGAGACGAAGCCGACGCCGACGACGCAGTATCCCTACTCCTGGTCGCGAACGATGAGATGGCACGGCTGCCTGGAGTGCCAGATCCTCCTCTCCCTCGCGCCGAGGACAAGGTCGTGCAGCTCCTGCGACGCGGACCTGGGCCTCCCGTCGGCGCCGAGCCTGCTGCCCCTCGCCGACTCGCGCCTCCTCTCCTCCTCGGTCGTCGGCTTCCAGACCTGCGTCTCCTCCACGCTCGCCGTGATCTCGAACTCGCCCCTGCACAGCGCCGTCATGCCCACCACCACGTCCGTGCTCTGCCTGCCCTGCAGCACCGGCAGGAACTGCTGCAGCGTGCCGTTCCACCCGAGCTTGCGCGTGTAGTCGAGCGCCACGTTGAGGGGCCGGTGGCACAGCGCCGGCATGAGGCGGAGGGTCGGGTAGATGGGCACCTCGGTGCGGTTGGTGATGTGCACACGGATCTGGACGAAGTCGTCCACGGAGACCGTGTTCATGTTCGTGCGCTGCTGCTGCTGTGCCTGCGGATCGGCCTTCGCGGCTGGTGAAGTCGCCGAGGGCGAAGGGTCCTCCACCGAGACCTCGATGCCCACCTCGTCCACCTTGACCGCCTCGATCATCCGGGGCGTGAGGTGCATGCTGCGTAGCTCGATGGTGCCGGTGCGCGTTGGCCTGCTGGTGGTCTTCCAGGTACCCTTCAGGGTGTCGAGGATCCTCTCGCGGTACCAGAAGGCCTCCCGATTGGATTTCTCGACGTCAGGGGAGATCTTGCTCGAGCTGACGACGAATTGTCTGTGCCGTGAGGGGTTGAGGGCTGGTATGGACGCGTGCGGGTCTTCAAGATATATCCGCTTCACCGGTACTATTACACGGCTTGTGTTTCCTGGTAATATATGCTCCTCGATGATGTTGCCATCTTCAACTTCGAGGTGTGCAATCATGTTGCTCGGCCAGGCATTACGAAGGTCTAACAGCAGCAGACAGTACTTGTCCGAGGTTAGCAGATGGCCCTGTCCACTGGAATGGCTTGTTCGTGCCCAGAGTGGCTGCGGTATGCTCCCATGAAGGGGCAGCACGTCCATCCGTGCAATCTCGACACTTGCATTGACAGTGACCGTCATATTCAGCGACACCTGCCGGGTGAAGAATTGCGGCTCAATTTCCTCAGGCGACACACCGAAATGCGCATAGTCAATCTGTACGGAAGCATTGGTCAAGCCTGGCTTGCCAAGAATCTCAAACTCGAACGTCGCAGTGTCACCAGGAGCTATATATCTTTCGCTGGCTGGTTTTGCGAGGCGCAGAGCCTGTTTCTTGGCCAGTATGAGCTCGTACTCGTAAAGCTCTGCTGGCGTCGCATCGCGGTTGCTAATTGCGGCTTGTAAAGGTTTCTGTGTGGAATCTTGAAACGAGAAGAGGAGGAAGTCGGCTGGTGTGGTCGAGAGATTCTGTAATGTGACGGAGAAGGTCTGACGCTCCCCCTCCAGGATCATGACCGAGGACTGAGGAAGCGTAGTGGACTTCACAACAACGACGGGTTGCGGAGAGACAACATTTAAGTCGACACGGTGTGGTTTCGGTAAAGGATGGGAGGTTGCTGCTAGAGCCATATGGTGTCCCAGCGCAGCAAGACCGATTGCCTTGACCTTGATTTCAGGTTCTGGAGCCCAAGGTTGCGAGAAGATGGGAAACCTTCGCTCCCTGCAACCCCGGACTTGTATTATAGCGCCTGTGATACGCAAAGAGCCTGATGCTTTGGGTTTGCCACTTATTCGCAATGACTGTGTCCGGTATGGGCCAATCACGGCCTTCTCCACCACGGATTCGAATTCGACTCCTTCGGTGGCCATTCGGGCACTGACAATGTCTATTTCGGTGTCGTACGGATTTTGTAAAGTAAGTTTGAAAGTGGCCAACTCTCCAGCAACGAGGTTGCTGACCATGGCCACCTTGTCTAGTTGTTTTTGGAAAGGGTTGTGTATGAATGGATTGATATCATGAGAGGTTCTGGCGGTCGAGAACCCAGGGAGCTCCGTCTTCGAGTGTTCAATAGGCGTGCGACTTAGGGGTAATGGCTCAAGCTTGACGTTTCGGAGGAGGAACTCATCCCAGTACTCTGCATACATGTGGCCAAGACCTATTCTGTCGGTTATGCCGTGAGTCTTGGAGATGTTGGCCACCAGCCGGACTTGCTCCTCGACTGATATGCACGGAGCGGCATCGTCCTGGCTCATACCCGGAGCGATACCGCTGCCTGCCGTCCGCATGAGATCGCTAGAATATCTGAGAACGCCAGAAAAGTCAGGCAGGGCCTCGGAGAAGTTGATACAAGCCCTGAGGATATTGAGCTTCAGCTTCCTCACACCATACAAGCGAGACGCAGCTTGTTTCTGTATCCTTCTCAGGCATGCTGCATCTGAATCTAGGTCGAGTGGCTCGCCGTCTTCTGCATTGCCGGCGCCAATGGGCATGTCAAATGCCACGGCGCCGTAAGTCTTCATGATTAGCTGCAGGAAGGTATCGATACCGGATTCGATGTCGCTTTCTGCCAGCTGGAGCACAGCCCCGTTGGCCTGGCCGTTAAGGTTGTTGAGTGCCACCAGTCCCGCGGCCGGGTGTATGCCGACCTCCGCGGCTCCACGTGTACGCGCATCAACCAGACCTCCTATCATCACCGAGATGAGTTCGCGTATCACCATAGCCTTTTTCCGTTGATACCCAAGTAGCCCCAAAACAGATGCTATGCCGCTCAAGATCATGGCACGGTCCGGGGTCGTCAGCAACTCAGACCCAGGACCGGGGAATGCGCGTAATAGGATGTTTACGATCAAAGTCCGAGGCGGCATGACAGTAAGTCGCGGAGACGTTGTCAGGGGCTTATCTGGCACCGTCCCGAAGATCATCATGTCCAAAGACTGACCACCCAGTTTTCCGTCCGCAACATGCAGTGCCGCTAATATCCTGCAGAATCGGATGACAGCCTCGGACAGGGGCAGAACAGGTAAATGCTCTGCTGATATTCTGGAGTAGAGAGCCAATATCCTATCAAGCAGATCCGGTAGGATCGTTTGAAATTGCCGAAGGTACGGCGGCTGGTTAGGATCCACGCTCTCATCTGCCACAGCGTGCGATGCCCCCTTCTCCGGTGGGGTTGTACAGATCTGTGGCACTTGGAACTCGACCCCAGCCCAGCTTAGGAGCAACAAGCTTATCACGATGATCTCCAAGGCCTTCCCGTGCCACAGGTGATCATTAATCGACTTGGCAACGGTGCCACCCTCGATGGCATCCTTAAGTGAGTCTGTCCATCGACCCGCCTGGAGGTACATGGATGCCAAGACAATCATGCCTCTCGCCTTGGCCTTGTTGCGATACCGCTCATTGACCCCACCGGATCCAAAACCGTGAATGGTATATCTGTCCCGGCTCGCACTACGTGTCCCCTGGGACGTGAAAGGCCGACCCGGTGCTTTTGACTCAGGGCTCTCAGGGCCGGAAACTTGCACGCCCTCTATATCGTCAAAGGTTGTAGGCGGGTTCGATAGCCCACTCTTCACAGGCGTGGTTGGCCGGACTGGTGAAGAACTGGCTGAGCCCGGACTCAGTGGGGAGCTTTTGGGCTGTGCCGGCAAGGTCATACGCGTTTGGTTGCGCTCCAGGGCACCGCTTGCCGAGGCCGATCGCCCTATAGGGAGGGCAAAATGTGAGTTGCGTCGTTTTTTGACAAGTGGTATGTCTTTGTCCTTGTCGTTATCTTTACTGTTGTCTTTTCCGTTTGGTGTAGGAGTGTTTTGACCCGGCGAGTCGATGAACGGCAAGGCCTCGAACGACCTGGCGAGAGACGTCATCTCAGCCAGCAGCAGGGACGAGATATCGCACATAACCGTCCGCATGGTGGTTCTCTTGCAGTGTTCTGGTGGCGGTATCTGCACTATGCCTTCTGGGAGGGGTATAGGGTGGTCCTCTGGGTGCATGTAGTCGAATAGTAGTAGTTGGTGGACGACAGCCTTTGTGTATGTATCCCTTATGTCTTCGAGACCCTGGTATAGCGTCCTGATATTCTTCTCCGCCAGCGTCGACCCCCCGGACTGTCTCTTGCTGAAAGCGACATTGTTGAGCTCGGAGCCATCTGCGATGGCAACGACCACGAGAGGTTCTCTGTAAAGGTCGAAGGGTAGCAAGGCGAGGTGCGAAGGGGGAGGTACGTGGGTGGTCAGCTCGTAGAATATAGCTCCGTCGGGGAACGCGAGGGGAGAGAACATGTCTAAGTAGCCAAAGAGTCAGCGCAGCTGGCCCAAGAGGTAGCCCTGTCCAGGGCAGGCGCATCGCATCCTACTTCTGTTTGGGCGCTTGTCGGCGCCGACGTCACGGAGCTGGACGACATGCTCGCCGTACAGCCTCTCCAGAAAGGAGGCAAAGCGGGTTGCTTTAACCTGGCCGATTGGGAGGACCAACACCTTCACCCTCGCAGGGGTGATAGGCAGCAGGGAGTCTGCACTCATGGTTCTGAGAGCATTCCTTCGTTTGCAGAGCTCTATCGGGGAGCAGTTGGTGTGTTGGTCGGTCTAATGCGCATGTCGACTGCAGAAGGACCGTGGGGGATGGTGATGGTTGTGACTGTGTTGATTTCCTAGTCCGCATCGAAGGTCGTGTGTGTGTGTGCGTGTGTGTGCTATACTCGACTGTGGCTTTGTCGGGCCCTGGTCACCACCGCGCGGTCTTGGTGATCGCGAGGACCGAGGTTGGCTGCGAACAATGAAGTTGTCATCTGCAGCCGTGTCTGTCGTGCATGATCGATTAGCTGCTGCGGTACCGTATCATTATCTGCCAAGGGTCGCTTCAGCCCAACAGTGCGTAGTGAGTGGCTGAGAGTGGATAGCGGGACAGGGGGGTGGCCCGAGCGTCTATTGTCCGGATTGTTGGCGGATTCGCACTACAACACGGCCTACGGGAGCTGTACTTCAGCCTCGCCAGAGCGACGTCCAATGGTTTGGGAAAATATATTCCTTACTCTTATATATCCAGCTTCCCTACAATTTTATATTGGATGCATTTGAAGTCCGGATTCCAGCTGTTGAAACCAAGGTGAAGACCACTTATCCGTGGTTCGGACGAGGGGAAGGAATCAGGGTTCTGCACCTCATCATAAACATGTGTAGATAAACATGTGTACACACTATGCTTTTATTTGTTCCAAGACCTTCCAAATGGCATTTCTCTCCCCTGTACTGCTCCGATCAGGCTCTTTGGTCTTACACGAAGTCGAGGGACTCCAAGCCTTCGACCATTGCGGTAGGCTCGAGGGGCTCTGGAGCTCTACCTTCCCTTGCTTCAGCCTTCAGCTCGCTCTCGAATATATCGACCGCGACACTCGCCTCCACGAAATCCTCCAGCTCCTCCGTCACTGTCATCAATTTCTCCTTAACAGCAAGGGCTCCATCGAACCCCACAATATGCCTCGCGGGCGGGTTCTCATGGCCTCCAATCGCCGTCAGCGCATGGACCGTCTCCATAACCAGTAGATCCACGGCCGAAGCCTGCAGCTTTGGATACCGATGGATGATCTCCGTCTCGGTAGGCTCGATCGCCGTGCCCGGGTTCGTGTTGAGCACATTGCTCAGCATGTCGCGTATCGAGGGCGCAGGGTTGTTGTCACTCTCGTACCAAGGCAGCGGCGGCGCGAGGATGATCTTATTGGTCAGGGCCTGTACTTCCTTGTTCGGCTGCACGATCGTCACCTTGATGTTAAAAGGTGCGATTTCATAAGCCAGGGAATCGCAGAACCCTTCCAGCGCCCAGGTTGCCGCCGTATGTGTGGGCATACCAGGTGTACCGATGTGACCGCCGATGCTGCTCAGGACCAAGACGTGTCCCGTGTGCTGTGATCGGAGTTGAGGCAGCGCTGCTTTGATGAAGTTGACCTGTGAGAAGAAGACAGTCTCGAATTGGTCCCGAACGAGGTTCTGCGTTGCAGGTGTTGTAGAGAGTTCCTCAACAGATCCAACGATAGCTACCAGACTGATCAGTATTGGGAATACTCAGGGATTCTCCATCAGATCTGAATCACTTACCCTCGAATCTGCAGCACAGGAGAATGTCTACACGACCGAATACATGAACAGCCTCGGCTATAGCAGCGCTACACTGCCCCATGGAACGCCCGTCGCAGCGGATGCCTCGTATCCGATCTTTCCAGCCCTCCCTGTTTCTCCGATTGCTTTTGCACTCGTTGATCAGCTCCCTGAACTCAGCGCTGCGGTCCTCATGCTCAATCTCATGAGGTGGCAGACAGGCCACGACGTAGTCACCATGCGCCAGCAGTAGCCTGATCAGCCTGATGGCTAGCGGCGACAGGGCTTGTGTTAGAACCCATGTTCTCGGAGAATTATGGGTTGCTTGTTTCTTCTTGTCAGTGATGTTTTTGCTGGGATTCATTGGGTATACTCACGAAAGGATGCGCTTAACACAGGGTGGCCATGCTTTGAGGAGCCGGCCTCAGAGCCTTTTCGTTCTGCCATTTCTTGAGTTAAACAAATATTCTCGGGTAGTGATACGCATCGCAGGCATCGGTCATATATCAGAGGACAATCGAAGACGTGGGCCGGGCTGAACGCCTCATTGCAGAGGAAGATAGGCTAATGGAGCATCACACAAGAATAGCACAGAATGTGCAAACACAAACACGAGTCGAGATGATGCTGCTTTGAGCCCCTAGACGGGAGCAAGCACCGTGACCATGATACTGTTACTTTGTCTTCCTTGGTAGTGGGTCGTTGTGAAACATTCGACGAGATGGCGGCAATTGACAGCGTTTCGGAACGGGCTGGGGAAAATGTGAACAGTATGCAGGATGTGGATATGGGATTGTGACAGTCGCGCAGAGCCGAAAGCCGCGAATGTCCTCGATGGTGCTGGACATAATCGCCACCAGAAATAAGATAAACCCCATCTGTGATTTTTGATTGTTGACCACGAGTTGCAACGCAAAATCCGCGCACGTAATCAAGTGAGCAGACTGATCTGGTTACCAGCGACGAGTTACCGTGATCCAACTGGTGATCAAACGCAGTCTGAATGTCGGGGGTGTGGTGGCAGTAGGGGATGAGTGTGTATGTTTTTTGTTATCTCATGAGCAGCGAGAGCACAGCGTAAACGGTCGGGTCGACCCCGGTGCCGGCAAGATCTCTAACATTCTGGTGGACCGATCAATCGCGACATGTTTCCAGATATTCCTCGTTGCGTTCCAGAAACCATGGTCACTCGGGATCGCCAGGGCCGAACCTGACCGGAAAAGTATGGCGCAACACAACCCGGCCCAAAAGTGTCGAGACATGATTCCACGACAAATCATCGATAAGAAGAAGGAAAAGTCAACATACCATGTCCTCTGGTGTCATCGTTTTCAGGTCCAGAACCATGTCCATCCACGGCATCCCGGGCACTATCTCCAATCTGGTTCCCCTGAGGTTCCTGGACGAAGCCGACCGAATCCTGTCGATCATCCGTATCCGCCCGCGTAGTGGTAGTAGTGGTAGTATTGGTGGTAGGATGGTCCAGGGATGGCTCAGGAGTCCCATAGCCAGCGACCTCGATTTCGTCTGCGATGGCAACGTCGATTGCCGCATCTGAAGTAGAGGCAGACATCCGACCTCACACGAAAGATGCAATGCAGTGTGACCTTAGTGATTGATGCTCTGCTCAGATGTGCCACCAGACTCTCGCCGGAACAAGGATTCAGACAGGCCCAATCCGATATCAGAAACAATGCAGACTCAAATCAGTGTGAAATATGACAAAAGTCCCTTGTCGGATCAGAGCTTTTGGGACGAGTGTAGGACGGTTCGAGTTATTTATGAGCGAATGCAGAACCTAAGCTCCTTATTTCGATCAGGCACTTCCCGGTGAGGATGGCATGGACTTTACTTTAAAACCACAACGTGTCGGTAAAAGGCTTTTGTTTCCTTTGCCTACTTTTGGGCCTTTCGCTTTGGGGGATGAACACATGGGCAGTTAAATGGGTTACTATACCTACCTAGGTAACGTTCTATAGGGTGATACGTATGTGCCAATCCCCCACTTCAGGTACCCCTGATCTGTATAACTGGCAACCAGCCCGCCCCACCCCCCTGTATTGCCCCTTCCACCCCTCCCCCCACAACCAGCCCTAGAGCTCTCCAGGGCTAAGCTGTTCCGTGCTGTGAACATTGAATCGCAAAATCTGGGGAAACCCGCTCATCGTTCGACTGATCGACTGACTCACGTTTCGTCATACAAATTATGGCCGGCATCGGGTAGTTCTCTGGATGACTCCTCGTTCAAGTTTTGGACCTCTTCTTCTGTCAAGAACAATCCAGCGCAAGACGGAACCACACGCTTCGCTCGAACCCGACGATAAATCCCCCTCCACGTCTGAATATGCCTACTCGTGAAGAAATCACCTACTGGGGCGCCGGCCCGGCTCTGCTGCCCACTGACGTCCTCAAGCAGGCCGCAGCGGCCCTTGTTGACTACAAGAACACCGGCCTGGGAATCGCAGAGCACTCGCACCGCTCCCAGCTCGCCACCGACATCATCAACGAGGCAAAGGCTGACCTGAGCACCTACCTCGACATCCCCGACGAGTATGAAGTCCTGTTCATGCAGGGTGGTGGCACCGGCGAGTTCTCCGCTACCGTCTACAACTTGGTCGGCGCCTGGGTGACCCGCAAGAAGGCCGAGATCCTCAAGTCCAAGGGCGTCGAGGAGAAGGACGTCGAGGCTGAGGTCCTGGAGAAGGAGCTGGCCAAGGCTGTCGAGGGCTTGAAGGTCGACTACATTGTTACAGGCAGCTGGTCCCTGAAGGCGTACCAGGAGGCGCAGCGGTTGCTGGGCCCAGAGCACGTGAACCTGGTCGTCGACGCGCGGACGGCCAACGACGGCAAGTTCGGCAAGATCCCCGACGAGAGCACCTGGAAGCTGTCTACGGATGCTGCCTTTGTGTACTACTGCGACAACGAGACGGTAGACGGTGTCGAGTTGCCCAAGTTCCCTGAGATCCTGGCACCGAAGGCTGATGGGTCCGGACCCATTGTGGTGTCGGACATGTCCTCCAACATCCTGTCCAGGAGGTTCCCTGTTAAGAACTTCTCCCTGTTTTACTTCGGCGCACAGAAGAACGTCGGAGCGGCCGGTCTCACTGTTGTAGTAATCAAGAAGAGCCTCCTGGCTCCAACAACCCCCCAACCATCGCCGGTCCTGCTGAGGAAGCTGGGTCTGCCAATTGGACCCATTGTCCTCCAATATGATATTATTGCCAAGAACAACAGCTTGTACAACACTTTGAGCATCTTCGAGTATGTTATGTCGTGGGTTCCTTTTTCGAATGGGTGAAAATAGTGTGCTGACAGCTCTGCAGTGTGTACCTTGCTGGTTCCGTGCTCAAGAAGCTTCTTGCTACCTTCCCTGACAAGGTCGACGGGCAAGAAGCCGTTGCTAAAAAGAAGGCCGCGTTGCTTTACGCCGCGCTCGAGGCTCATCCCGATGTGTACAAGGTCGTGCCTGACAAGTCTGTCCGCTCAAACATGAACATCGTCTTCCGTGTAACCAAGGTATGTGTGGCCGCTGTCGTCACTAAAGCTTGTTGGGGCTTTTATTGATCTAAAACTTGATAGGGAGGCAATATCGACGAGGCCGAAAAGGCATTCCTGAAGCTATCCACCGATATTGGCCTTACTGGTCTCAAGGGCCACAGGAGCGTTGGTGGCATCCGTGCCAGCAATTACAACTCTATTCCTTATGAGGGAGCTGAGAAGCTTGCTGCTTTCATCGAGAAGTTCGCCAAGGCCTAAGCCTTGGGGAATGAGCTTCAAGTCATGGTATGGTAGGCTATGTCTACCAGGTATGTATTAGTACGGCGTTTGGATAAGGGAAAGGCTTGTGCATACACAAAATAGAGAAATGGGCTTGGGGGTTTCGATCAAAGCGGCTCCTCTGTGCGTTGCAATATCTGCAACTTGCTTAACTTCAAAGCTTTTGTGAAGTCGGTCAATACTGCCGCCCGATGTAAGTCCGCCTTGGCTACATACATTTGCTCGCGACTGCGTAGTAAGACCACCTGCCACTCCATTTCCCCGACGGCAAATGACTTACAGGGCCACTCTGGACATGGGTACAGATTCAGCAATTCTTTCAGTATCAAACCAGCTTCAAATTACTCCCCCCCCCCCCCTACTGCAATTGTGCTTGTCCATTGCCCCCCCCCCCACCCCAACCTCTTTCTCCCCTACAACTCCTCTCAAAATTGTAATTCCCGCTCAGCACTGTCCACATCCTCAAGCTTCAATAGCCGGTAAGATCATCTATATCCTGTAGACAGGCAGCTCCTTTAACGACTCATTATTTCTCTCCCCCGACGCAGTAGCCATCTTCACCAAGCTGTCTAGGCCAGCGACCTGAGTCTCACCAGCAGCCGTCCTACTCGCCGCCCTCTCCCGGTGATTCTCATCCATGACGCGTAGGAAATCGTCCGTAATGCCAAACAGCTCGTCCATCTTCTCAAGGCTCATGCCCTTCGTCTCGGGAATGAGGAACCAGACAAAGACGAAAGTGAGCGCGCAGAAGGTTCCAAAGAGGATCCATGTTCCCTGGGTGTATAAGTCAGTATGCGTCGTCTTTTAGTGAGGCACGATTGTTCCTCTCGCCCTGAACTCACCCATCCCATGGTGTCCAGCATCGTCAACGTGCACCTGGCGATGACGAAGTTGATCAACCACTGCGTGGCCGCGGCGATGGCTACGTTGAGGGTTCGGAGGCGGGCTGTCGGGATCTCGGAGACGTAGATCCAGCAACATGGACCCCAGCCGAATTGGAAGAAGCTATATACACAATTACAAGACGGACAGGTGAGCCTCACCGCGGGGGTAAAGCCGCGATGGGGAAGGTAGGCTAAGTACTTACAGTACATATAAATATATACAGACTATGGCGACATATCCAAGAGGCGGGATCACATGAGGAGGTATGGTAGTCATTGTCGTCTCACGGATTACCAGCGACTGCACGTTCGTCGGGATGCCCTCTGCTGGATACAGCTTGCTATAAACCCCAATAATGTACAGCGTCGCGGCCTGGCCGATGCTGGACATGAGCAAGCTCTTCCGCCGCCCTAGGCTGTCGGCGGCGAAGAGGAGGAAGCAGAGGGAAGACGCCATTTTCACCTTGACGGCCGGTTATTCTTGTGGTATGAAGGGCTCCGGAGAAAGAAGGGGGACGAGGAGGACTTACGACGCCGTAGACCCCCGTGGCGAAGAGCGAAGCTTTCGTCTCCTGAAGCCCCATGTTCGTAAAGACCTGGGGTGCGTAGTAATTCTGCGATTTCCCATGAGAAGCTGACACTGGATAGCGAAGCGTTAAGACCCTCTGCTTACGAGAGTGTTTGTCCCGGTCAACTGTTGGCAGACCATCAGCCCAATGGATATAAGTGCTCGTTTCCGGTTGCCTGGGATTGTCCACATTTCCTTGAGAAGCATCCACGAGGTGGCCTCCCCAATAAGCCGCCTCTCCATGTCAAGCTGCTCCGCCATGTCTTGGAGCTCGCTACATATATACTCATGATCTGGAGGAAGACTGTGCTCTACTTAGCTCTTTCTGATCCGTCTTGAGGAGTAGATAGGGGCTAACTTGGAAAGTTTCGACAGGATACGCGATGCTCTATCCCATTCGTCCTTTCTGGCGCACCATCGAGGGCTTATGGTGGAATAGTCGGTTAGTGTTCTTGCCATGTTGTAGCAGTAAAGTTTGAGACCGTACATACCTTTCTGGACATAGTATCATGGCGAGTGCAAGAACACTCTATTGTGTCAGCTTCCCTCACTTAGCCCTCTTCGCCCTCTGTGGGGATCACTTACACGGCTGGTACAGCCTGCAATGACAACGGCAGAACATATACAGCGGTACCGTTAACTTCCCCGAGCACACCGTAATTTACCCTATATCATCTTGTCATTTCCCAACCAATATTCCAAAGGCTTTCTGCATAAGCACTTACCAGAAGGAAATCATTGTTCCTGTCACGATGAACAGCTGGTAGAGTCCTAGGTAAGATAAGCTTCAGACCTGCAACATTCTCACGCAGAGCCTTGAGGATACTCACCAGTAAGCCCACCACGTATGGCCCGAGGCGCGCATTCTGACACATACAGAGGCGTGAGCATGGAGGCAGCTCCCACGCCGAAGCCACCGACCAGCCGGCCAACGTACATGCATCCTAGTGAGCCCCTCGAGCCGGCCTGCAAAGCAACTCCTATACAGGTGACCACGCCTGCCCCGACAAGAGGCCACTTTCTTCCGAATCGGTCGGCAACCACGGATGCCTGGGTGTTACATGTTGAGCAGCGCGTTCTTGTCCAAAGTGATGATTCGCGGGCTGGGGGGGGGGGTGGGATCATTTGAGGAGGAACGCACGATGAGGCTGGCGATAAAGCAACCTGCTTGTAAAGTCGAGACAACTAGATGGATCAGACAAAATCGTTGTCCTTGTCCTGTATTTTGTTGTGATTATGGGGACTGGGAAACTTACTGTTCTCGTTGAGCATCGCTTCGACGCCTTCGGTGAAGTGGTAATCTCTGAGTGAACAGTCTCAGCGGCGTTCTATAGCTACGTAAAGCATAACCATACTTACTTCTCAAATTGCTTGTATGTCAAGATTCCGCTGATCGCCCCGATGCTGTGGAATGCTCAGTAAGAATGTGTTTACCAATAACGGAGGCCGTCCCGGCGCACTCTTTTGACTTACTCCCAACCGAAAAGCATCCCGCCAAAGCTGCAAAGTGTCCAGTGAGTTTACAAGTTCTCTTAGAGGATTTCGTCAGAGCCACATACCAAGCTGAAAGAGGTTCTTAGTTGGTGTCATATCTTCAAAAGCTGCGTATCTTGGGAATGAACTTGCCTGAGCATGATAGTGCAATTACTCTCCATCCGTAGATCTCGTGTGGGCTATAACAAGAAGCATGAGCCCCTGACTGAACGACATTGCAGAATCGAATAGCCTACTCCTTTTGCATGGCATCATTATGCACAACGCGCGAAAGGAACTTCGCGAGTAGCATCCCCATGTTGGCAAATGTATCTTGTTGTCAGCGAAGATAAAAGAGGCTGGGTGTGTGCAAATTTGGTGAGGGATCAGTAATATGTCGATTTACAATTTGCCTCTTCAAATATGTAGCTACTACACAAGTGATAACTCCAAGAAAGTGAGGTATGGGAAGGAGGTCTCCATACCACTTTTCGATTTGAGATGCATGGTAGCTAGTCCCATCCTACTGCCCGGGCAACATCGACGGACTGACGTGTCCAAGACCGCCCCCCCCCCCCCCATGTGATGAAGCACAATAGAAGTGCAAAGATTTCCCGTGGACGTCGCCGTCCGAGGGTCTGGGTAGTACAGTCCTTCTTCAGGCCGCTCTCGCCACTCGACGGTCACTCGGACTCAGGGGCTAGCCTATGATATCGCCACATTCTATCCGGTATTCTGGATAGCCTCGCTGGACTTCCGTCCCCATGTGACGGTGATTTAAAGGCGGGAAATTATGCAAGCCACTTTATGCTATTATGACCGATTTCTAGATTGATGGCATCGAGAGCCAGCGGACATAATGCCATGGTCCTGTTGCTACCCGAGAGACAAGCAAGCTTGTCCCCCTCGGAACTGGGTGCGAGGGCTTTGACAGGGCAGTCACTTATTCGATTTGCAAACTTCTATCCCGCAGTACTGTCGTCTACTTGCCTGATTCTATATCGGATACCAACAGTCGCCTAAACGAGCCCTCATCGCCAAACTACTAATATAATGTGGCATCGTGATCATGTCATACATACTTCACATGCCGCTTTCACATTCAAGCTTCTATAGCCGGCTGCATCAGACTCGGTAGCCGGGAGCGCAAACTCGGCTTGGAATTGGTCCTCGAGTTGTGGTGAAGCGTTCCATCGTCTCGAGATGTCTTCGAGCGTCCGAGTGACAAGGAAAAGACCGTTGCGCATGTGGAGACCTTCTCGTGAGACATTTCTAAAAGTCTAAGATCAACTACTTCCGTGGTCATACCACACCTACTACGGTTGGGTGCATATTGACGGAAGGGATGTTCTCAACAACCACATTCGCAATACCTATCGGAAAGAAATCCCTATTTTATTGATAAACTAAGGAGAACTTGCTGACTTAGAGACTAACTTGCATCAGCCACCAATCTCATTGATCAACCAGCCAGGAATAGAAGGCGGCTGCTCCCATCCGTCCAGGTACGTCTCCTTCGGCACACCCTCGCCAGAAGGTTTGGCGTAGACAGCCGACACGTACCACACTGCACTCCCAGCCCTGATTGTGTGCTGCAGCGTCGGGATGACCGTACGACTCTCCAGCAGGTTCGAGTTCGGGTCGGCATTCACCAACATCGCTCGCCTGCCCACCTCCTCCCCCTCCAGCGCTCGGATCCCCACGGCGCCCTTGGACACCGCAAAAGCGCCTCCAGAGCCGGTCGACCACCCCTCGGGCGTATTGAGGTCGTAGTTGCCGATGAGCTTGGGCTGTGTGCCTTCATGCTTGGCCGCGTCGTACGGGTCCAGGGACCGGCCATCGGGCGTGCGCTCGTTGGCTATGGCGAATGACCCGTCAGCTGTCATGACCTCGCGCCCTGCCTCGATGTGGTGCGCGCGGAGGTGCCAGTTCGGCGTGGGAGTCTCCGTAGGGATGAGATAGGTTTTGATCTTGACGTCTGCAAACGGACGCCACACGGAGACGAGCACGGGCTTCCCGTCCCTGTCCTCGATACCGGCGTATTCTGATACCCTTCGCGTCTTCCAGTACTCCCCACCGTCATCAGAGAGGCCTAATTGTGATGCCAGCGCATACTGTTCGAGGGTGAAAAGCCCCGGGGGTGCCGAGTATCCGTACGCGCTGCTGTAAGCGAAACAGCCGTACTTAGCATGGGTCCCTTTCATAGGATATCCACATGCTTGTCCTGATGATAGCAGCATGCAGTGCCCGCCCAGGTTTCTGAAAGAATTAGCATGAGATACAAGCTCATAGTTATTACCGAACTCACGTCGTTATGTGACCAGGTTGCTTCAGGGGTTTTGCTACTCTCGGAATAACATCCCAGTGCGATTCTTCTTCCGAAGTCCAGAATGGGTGAGTCTCCGGAACGGCAAGGCAGATGAAGGCAAGACAGGCCCAGTACTACCGATTCGTGTCAGTGATTGCCAGCATGAGTTTAAAATTCACCAACTTACTGGACTCCCAGGGCTGTTATAGTTCTCGGCCATGTACATATTCGGATACGAGTATCCAATAGTCAGTGTGCCCGACGAGCTCCAGATGTCCGGCTGCGTCTGCCACCAGCGCAAGTGACGCAGCACGATGCCTTTCACCATTCCCCACGTCAGGGGCTTCGGTAGCTCCACGTCCGCGTACGCGAGGGCACCCCAGAACGAGCACATGGCGAAGCGGTAGCCGACACTCCGGCCAAAGGGGATCGCCCTCCCTTGTTCATCGAAATAGTGGGCGAGGTCGAGAGCCACGACCTGAGCGCGCCTCTTGAACTCAGCGGCTCTTTGGGGCTCGTCTTTCCCGGCCAGCTTGGCGTACAGCAACTGCAAGAAGTGGATGGCAAAACTCGAGGAGTAGTAGTCCATCTCTGTAAGTCAGGTGAGTCGAGATTCGATACACTGGCCGAGGTGTTGAGAAGATGGTTTGCAACTTACGGTGGATATGCTCTGGACCATCGTTCGACCAGCCATCACCGCGGTAGAATGTATCAAGGTGCTCGATGTCACTATCAAGCCGCTCCTGTGAAAACATAGCTCCATTCTTTTTGAGGCCAAGATTGGCAAACACTCGAAACCAAAGCCAGTTCGTATTCGGCATACTGGAACCACAGAGTCAGCCACAGTGCAAACATGGCATAAAGTATCCACATTACTTCTTCTCGTTGATCGAGTTTCCCAGCCAATTCTCGATATTTATTCTTTGCTTCGCCGACATTGACTCCCACATCTCGGGAGCAACAGCTAGAGCGAAGCCTGTGGGGATCTTGGGTCAATAGAGCCACGCCAGTGCGGGTCTAATCATCCAGAGAGCTTGCTAACCAAGAGGGCACATCTCGACCATTCTCTGGTCGTTATCTCGGGGATAACCCCAGTACTCCGGGTTCTCAGGGTCCGTCCCCGACTTTATGCCCTCGATCCACCAGCCCTTCCCATGATAATCCGCTTCACCAGCTAACAGGAATGCCAGGCCCCATAGTGGACGGCAGATGCCTTCCACTTCCGAGGCGGTCTGGTCGAACCGGACGCCTGTGGCACCGGGGACCCTGACCCGCGCCTTCTTAGGGGAGAAGAATGGTTCGAGGGGGTCCAATAGTGTTCGGAGCAGTTCTTGGACCGAGGACCGATCGGTAATGCTGACCTGCGAGAAGGGGTGAATGCCATCATAACCGAGTACCAAGCCGGTGTTGGGTTCCATTTTTAGGGAAGAGTCGTTCGTGTACACACAGTCTACACTTCCAAGGTTGAGAAAGACAAAAGAGTTATTAGGTTTAGCGGCACAGAAGACAGGTTCTTCAACGTTCTCCAGGAAAGGCTCTTGTTAACAAGATGAGAAAGCATGTCGAATGTCATTATCCCGTCTCGGAGCAGTTATCGACCGAGAACAGCCGATGGGGGAACAGGGCTTATACCAACTTACATTTTAGCCCAGCCCGGCAGTTGGATTGTAGAGGAAGCGCATATCTCTTTTATCGGGGAATGTTGGTAGGGCTATCGCACGTACGATGTTCGTAGGTTAAGTCAGTTCGATTTGTTGTTGTTCTGGTTAGCTATTCTCTAGCTAGGCCCTGCGAAGAGGAAAGGGTAGATAATACCGTAGGGCCGTGGGAAGGCACGGCCCGTGCGGTAGCCGTAACTGACAGGGAATGCTATGAGGTGATCGGTGGGGTAGGATAATGACTGAGCTCCCCAGCTCATTTCAATATTCATGTGGCGGTCACATAGTAATGTTCTAGACCAGCAAGTGTCTTATTAGTGAGCACACATTATATTGGCACATTTATTATTCCACAAACGCTGCTCTCTGGTTGCAGAGCCAGGAGCGTCTGGACGAGGTTTGGCCCTCATTTCTAGCAGCTGACAGGAAGGAGGTCTGCAAGAAAATACTATGTTCAGTCATCTTGAAGCCCAGCACTTTGCGCCATGCCAAGGGCAACATATTCATTAGTGATTGGAATTCCTTTCGGCCTACACTCAAATGCACATAACGATAAGCGCGAACTGACATTGAAAAAGGCAACCTCACCAAAGGCCCAATCCCAGAGCGCCTGTTCACGAAAGTCGAGCCTTCTGCAGGCCCTTTCGCCACGGTGACCGCCTTTTACGATTTCTTGAACAGACCACTATACTAGCTAACAGAAGGATGACCACCCCTAGAGAACTAGGAACAAATCTACTCTATAGCTGGTCCTTCCACACGACTGGCTCACAGGACTCAAATGCGGCGGCTGGGATGAAGTTCGCGGACCTGGTACGTTGACCGGTGACTACGATATTCGGCTTGCCCACGGCGATCTGCACCGACCCGATATCATCGTCCAGACAGACTCGGGACACAAATTGAAGCTCTCGGGCATCGTGGACTGGAAAACGTGCTCCTGGATGCCCGAGTACTGGGATTATTGCAAGGCTCGGTGGCCCTTAAGTCCTGAGGAGAACGTTGCATTTGGGGAGGTGTATTTGCCCTATATCTTCAGTGGGCGATCGGTAGATTATTCCGATTTATGCAAATACTGGAAATTCTTCATGGGCCGACTAGGTATCTATAGTATATGATTCAATCAAATATACTTGAGGAAGACTTTCCTAGGACCGCTCATTTGGCAGTAGCTAGCTTGAGAACCAATAGAGCTAGATCTTACGATACATTGTATACCATGAACTATAGTCCCTAATAATCGGTTCCTTGGCTGGCGCGTGGTATCCGTATGTTGCTCGTTAACCTGTATAAGTCTGTACTATGTTGCCGCAATCACGTATCACGGACTTATAACCAATTTGTCTTCTCGACCACGAGTATCACATCCTGGGTTCGTAGCCGAGATAACACAGCCAAGCGAGACACCCACGCTAGAAGAATTGCCAGCTGAAGTATAGGTGTTCCGCGAGGGAGCCTCTTTCTTCCTCCCAACCCCCCAGAGGCGGAGCAGCTCACGCTTTAGACCTTGGGGACGAATTGCATAAGTTGCCATGCAGAAATATACTCCTGATACAAACCTCAAACTGGTCCCTTCAATAAAACAGCTCTAACAGTGTGAGCGCCTCAAAGCTGGCCTGTATCTGCGTTTCGAGTTATCCCTTGCTCGGGATCTCCGTCAGCTCAACCATCTCCCCATCCGGCCCCCTCAGATAACAAATCCGCTGACCCCTAGACCTCTCCTCCGGAGACTCCTCAGGCACCGTGAAGATACCGCTATACACGCTCCACCCTTCAGCCTTGACCCTCTCTATAATCGCATCCAGGCCCTGGACAAGCAGGTTCACATGGAGCGCGCCCACGTCCCAGCTCCTGGCCTGCGGCGTGCGGCTCTTCTGCTCCTCGGTCGCGTCGGCCGCCAGCTCGTACTGGATCAGCTCGAGCGCCGAGATATGGCCCGGATCGCTGCTCCCACCGGCGTGGGGCGTCTGTGGTAGCCCGATCCAGGTCACATGCATGATCGCCCCGGCCGGGGCGCCCGTGATGGTGTGGGTGGGGTCGCCTGGGACGGTGCTGGGCACGCTCAGTTGCCAGAGGATGGGCAGACCGAGGATGTCCTTCCAGAAGCGAAGGCTGTCTGACACTGTGGGGGGATCGCGGAGTCAGTGTCTGGTTCTCGGTGATCACTGTGTGTGGCTCGTAATCAAGCTTCGTCTCCGCGGCCACCTCGGCCTGGCGGTATAGGTCAGACTGCGGCGCAGCGCGAGTCGAGGTCTTCCTTACTGGAGCGAACAGTTATCCCCGTGTGGCCGTAGCCGAGGACTTTGAAAGGAGGAGCGGTGGCCATGGTCTGGGGAGCACGAAATGGTTTCGTAGTTGCCGGTGGTGGGAGTAGTTCCGTAGTCAGCGCTATGGAAGTGGCTAAGTGGAGTGAGGCAAAGACCTTAAAATGGTTTCCGACTGCCTTATATACAGTACAGTGTATTACTATAACGCAGCTCTAGGCGTGCTGTTGATATTTATATATCAACTACTTAGGTACCTAGGTACAGCCGTGGGTAATTAGGGCCCACGAGTATCCATATGGATGGCTTGCCGTTCCGCATTAGTGAATCAACCAACATATCTCAGTAAGTGGCTGAGTTGACGATAAGCATGAAAAAGTGTGGTACAGTGAGGATGAGACTAGCCTGGCTGCCCCTGGTGTCTGCGTTAACATGGTATGGGACTCTGGGTTGCTCTTGATCCAACTGCGGATCCCAAAGGCTGGTCTACTTTCGCTGTGCATGAAGGTAATGTCGTTGGCTGCAAGTCTCGCCAACTCACCACAGCTCCTTGCATGATATCCAAGTTCCGCCAGCTCCTCTCACTAATCCTTCCTCGTGGTTACCCATTTGATCCCCACGCTCAGTGCTGGCCGAGCCTGCACAGTACAGAGCTTACATATATCCGAAGCCACCGATACTGGCACACCCACCACCTAACCCCATAAATAGCTACGGACCGTACAAGCAGCTGCAATTCACGCCCAGCACCACATGGGAAACCACGATGGCAGCCTGTACCACCCTACGGCACCATCGACTCGAGGTTATGGCAACTTTGGCAGCACAGTTGCCAGTCAATCAGGCTCATCGATTGGCAAGGTACCATGTCCTGCCCTCGCTATACAAAGATTTTACCTAGGTATTTACATACTCTGGACTCAGGTCTATAATGCAGCTGATATAATTACCTACTGTTTGGTTTGTAGTCTTATCTAAAGCATAAAGCATAAGTTAAGCACTTATCACGCTTGTTACTACGTGATTCCCTTTGCAGGAACTACGACATATGCTCGTGGGCAAAGAAGTAATTCTCGACGGGAAAGGAAGAAGAAGTAAAATAAAATATCGGTATTACCTGTCCTTAAGCTTTTACTAAGCGCTATATCCATCTTCTCGTTGTCAGAAATTTGCCAGTCCGCAATCTCTAATACCGACATTCTCGATGCTATAAGACACAGCGCTCGCGGTGCGAATTGTCGAGCTTCTAAGCCTTGGAAAGCCTGGACGCGAAACTCTGCAATACAGGGTATCTCGGGCAGAGCCTCTGCCTCCTGGACTGATTGCACTGCTGCTGGTATTAGATCGATATAAGAGCTCTCGTAGCGCGCCTAGAACAGGTCGCCCGAGGCGTCCCTAAAGGTTGCAAAAAGTCTCTCCATTATGTCCTCGGTATCTCTAGCACAGGTGGCTATCAAGCAAAACCGGATTCTAGAACGATAACCCATCATAGCGTTAACCTCTATGAGCTGCTGGCCCTGCGGTTGCTGGCCCTGGCGGCCATTCCCTTCACCGTAGACCTCGGTAGTCCAAACGCCTGGTGACGGTGATAGTAAAGCAAACACCTGCTTGATGAAGCTTGTGCACAAGGCGTTGGCCTCGCCCCTCTCCTTGGCAATCTCGCGCCGCCCTCGTGCCCCCTTATCATACAGCGGGAGGACCAGGTTAGCCCAAATGTATCGGACGAAGCGGCGTACGCGGTCGGTCGTCAGGGCCCGCGCCGCAAGGGGCGGAGTAAGCCGCGCGAGTGTAAGGGTGATGCGCGCGAAGGTTATAGCCTCGACGCTCTGCTGCCACCTGCGCGATACTGTAGCGTACGGTGAGAAGGCCTGGGAAGCAGTCTTGGGCCCCTCCGCCCGGTATGCTGGTCATGTGGACTCGAACGTCATGAGACTACCTAGGAAATTGATTGTAGAACGCAAGCTTGAGTCTCAATAATCGACCTCTGCATGATACAGGCTACTGCCCAGGCATATACCTGGTGACGACACACCGTATATTCTTAATATTGGTGAAATTGCAACATGCACTACTCAATGTCTTGCAAATATATCCCATTCTATCGGAAACTGAAAGCCGAAGAAGCACAGGGGACCAAATGCTCCCGATTTACATCGTGTCCCAGTGTTATTTGATGCCGACAAGTCATGGAAACAATATTATAACCCATGTCCCAAAGAGCCTACCCTAATTCCAGCACAAGAATGGTCTCAAAAAATCATGAACAGTTATACAAAAAGCCATGCAATCTCATAAGCACTTTACATCCTCTAGGCTTACCTCCCACCGCATTTTTTACTGAGCGATAAAAGGTGGGGGTAGTTTTAAGGAGTTTACAGAGAGCTCAGCATGCACCTAGCACCATCATTGACACCACCAGCTGGTCCCTGCGACACAAAGACCGCATCATCCACGGTCGGGCTATCCACCTTGAACTTCCAGATCTGGCCCGAGTTGTTCTCCAGCCCGTAGAGGTATCCGTCGAGCGCGGTGTAGACGGCGCCCCACTGGGCCTCGCCGGCCACGCCGTCGGTGGTACCGCCGTTGATACCCGTGAACTGGAAGTAGTCGACCCAGAGGTGCATCGTCAGGTCGAAGTACATCAGCCATGTGTTGTAGATGGAGCCGGAGGTGACGACCTGCTGGCCGAGGGCCCACAGCCTGTCGGGGTATGCAGGCAGGTACGCCCAGTCCGATACGAGGTGCGTGCCTCGGTCTGCCGTGCCGTTGGCAACTACCTGTCCGTACGTCGTGCCGTTGGCGCTGTTCAGGTTCACTTGTACCCATCCGTTTCCATTTGCGTATCCGAGCCAGAATTGTAGGTTGGCGTCGATGTCACCCAAGGTCATGGACGTGGCGCTGGTACCTGTTGGGTTGGTCTGTGGAATGACGAATGTTGTGTTCTCGTGCGTACCGTTG
This sequence comes from Cytospora paraplurivora, assembly GCA_021272945.2. Classification (NCBI taxonomy): domain Eukaryota; kingdom Fungi; phylum Ascomycota; class Sordariomycetes; order Diaporthales; family Cytosporaceae; genus Cytospora; species Cytospora paraplurivora. Next base: position 100,967 of record JAJSPL020000054.1, on the reverse strand, counting down.
GCGCCTATGCGGAGAATGTATCCATCGTAACGATTGTTCTGCGCGACAGCGTAGAGATAGTTTTCCTGTGGGTGATAGGCCAGGGCGTTGAGGGTGTCTGTGGAGACAGCAGAGCTGATTTCAACGGAAGCGCCGCTGGTAAGGTTGACGGACAACAGGGCTCTGTTCTGCGTCTCGTAACCCAGCCCTGAGCATGATAGCTGTGTCAGGTTGGACACTGCAGTTGGGCTCGGGTAGGACGTGAGAGGAGTAGTAGAGCTAAGGCTTTGTACATATTAGCCGATGACTGATATTTTTGCTGCGGAGTTCTGGGCATACCTTTGGCTGCTGGAGGTTGTAGTTGAGCTTACTGAACTGGTGTATGATGATGTCACCAGGATGCTCGACGAAGGTCCAGTAGACAGGCTGCTGGGCAAGTTGGAAGCAGTGTAAAGGCAAGTTGAGCACGAGCTAGTCGTCGAAGATGTCGAAGACGTCGAAGAAAGGATAACCGGCGGAGTGAGAGATCCAGAAGAAGGTAGAGATGACACCGAGGGAATAATAGATCCACTACTCGTTGTGGGCAACAGTCCGGTGGGTAGGGATATTTCAGTAGGAAGAAGAGAAGTGGGGATCGAAGTAGGGATCACAATACCAGTGGGTAACGAGATAGAGATAGAAGGTAGAATAGAAGGTATGGAGATAGAAATAGACGGTAGAATAGAGGGTATGGAGATAGAAGGAATGGTAGAGGGCGTCGTGATTGAAGGTATGATAGAGGGTATCGAGATAGAAAGAGTACCAGGATCGCCGCTTGAAGTGGGTATCAACCCTCCGGAAGGAAGACTGAGAGAAGAAGTCGAAGTAGCGTCAGGCAGGCTTTCCGCAGAAGAGATGACTGTTCCAGGTAGAGATGACCCCGGAGGAATGATGGAACCGATACTCGAAGTGGGGATCACACTTTCAGGCAGTGATGTCTCCGGGGGTACGGTAGACCCGCTGCTCGATGTAGGAAGTATTTCCCCGGGTAGGGATGTCTCGGTGGAAAGGTTGGAAGGTTCGATCGAAGTAGGCAGCACAGTCTCCGGGAGGGATACAGGAGGAATAATAGAAGCGATGCTCGAGTTGGGGAAGAAAGTGCTAGAGAACGGTGGTACAGGAGTTATAGAGAACGATGATGACACAGGAGGAGTGGTAGAGGCGGATGATACAGGAATAACGGAGAGTGATGATTCTGAAGGAACAGCAGAGAGGGACGGTTCAGGCGTGATGACCGAACCACCGCTCGAGGTAGGGAACACAGTTCCAGGAGGGGTTGATACAGGAGTAGCGACAGAACCAGCGCTCGAAGTGGTGTCCACGCCACCAGAGACAGTCGATGCAGGCGTAGTGGTAGAGCTGCCACTCGAACCAGGGGCACCACCTCCAGAGGAGGTCGATACAGGAGTAGCAACAGAACCCGTCCCTGAAGTAGCAGTAGCAGTGACATTGCCAACTATGACCACCTCAAAGAGGGCGATGTAGGGCCCAGCAGTATTCTGCCTCTTTCGGAGAGCACGTGCCACGACGGCATTGGTCGCGCTGATTGCCACCGTGATGGTCTGCGGCACGGTATCATCCGGAACGATACCGACAATGTCCCTGTTGACCGCGTTGAAGCCATCCTCCAGGAAAGGCGTGTCTGGGTCCGTTGAGATGGCCGTCACTATGTCTGTTGGGCTCTCCAGGTACACGGTCAGGTCGATGTCGAAGGGCTCGCCGATCACAAGGGTCTGAGCTGGACCTATAGAGACACTGGTGGCCGGGACCGAGGACGTCGACGTCGAGTTGGTACCGGCCGTCGAGGTGCCGGTGGGTAGCGGCGTTGCGCTGGTGATGGATGCTGCCACGACGTCGATCTCGATCTCCCAGTCGGAGGTCTGACCGGTAGCTGGGTCGACACTGCTGACGTGAATAAGAAACCTTCCTGGAGCCTGGTAGACTGGTACGGTGCCATAGAAAGAGCGAGTAACGGGATCATAGTAGACCCAGTCCACGGGAGGATCCTCGGTGAAAGATACGACCTGTAGGTCGGAGCCTGGGAAGAGACTGGCGAGGCTGATGGTGAAAGCCTGACCGGGAAACAAGGTTATGACGGTAACAATAGGAGGGATGGATACTGTTGCTGTGGGTGTTGCACCGGTGACAGTAACTGTTGCAGTCCCAACACCAGGCACCCCGGCTCCTCCTCCGGAACCACCAGCTCCTCCTGCGCCCCGGACCCCCCTGAACCTCCAGCACCACCGGCACCTCCGATTACAGTAATACCCCCCGGTATACCTCCTGGCCAGAGACCACCGCCACTGCTTGAGCCACCACCAAAGCCAACGCCGGCGGTTGGAGCGTACAAGAACTCAGTGGTGTAAGTGTAGCACACTGACGAGGCCCCGCCGTACAACTCAACAGGAGCAGGATACCGCGCTTCAACATCCGCGAATCCAGGGTGTGGCCTAAATGGTTCCGCTCTGATAGGTGAAAGAGCCAGCAGCCCGAGAACAAGAAACGAGCGAAGGCTTGAGGCCATGTTGTGGTTATTGCTATTCTTTCTGTGAAGACGTCGTAATAGAAGTGATATAAAGACTTGGGAAAAAAGAGGGACAAGCCGTGATGAGTCTCGTGGAGTAGAGCGGGAAGGCAGGAGGAAGATGGCAACTAGGCATATATATTGGGGGACAACGGCAGACCGTCAGGATTGATTTCGAACTCCGAACTTATTTTTTGCCTTAGGAAGACTGGAACGACAGAAACATTGCGTTTATCTGAATCTTGTATATTGGTGCTCTCTGAGTGAGAGGCCAGACCAAGGGCCATTCCGGCTCGGGCTCTTGTGTCTCTCGCTTGACCTTCGCGATGTTCGGTGGAAAGGTCTAGACGCCGGATAGACCAACGTTCTGGATGCAACGGTCGGCTTAGAAAACATGCATAGCACTCCTCTCCTGACCGTTATAGGCAATTATCAGAGACACTTGCACGCAGGACCGGGAGATTACCGCGTTCAGCACGCTGAAGGGGAATGCTGCTCACATCCATGTCGCCGAAGCCACGATTCCTCAAAACAGGTTGCAGGACGAAAGCGTGATCACCGCGAACCGCGGACACTATGTACTCGTTAGAATGTATTGTATCCTTGTCCGAACGCGTCAGTAAACAAAAAACACCGACGGAGAAGCTCACCAGATCAGCCGGACCCTGCTCACCTTTCTATTTAACTTCAAGTTCCCGAAGCCATTCAGTCCAGGGGAAGACGCAAACGGACCCATCGCTTCTCCAGTGCTCGAAATAGCCAGTCACTCGCTTCTTCGTCCACTCTTTTTATACAGCAACCTTTCCTTTGGGCCAGAACAAGTAGCCAGACACTCCCTCGTATCGTTCTCCCTATCCACTCGTTCATTCATCCACTCACTCATCCACCTAATCAACCTGCAGCGACACGACGTAACCCAAACAAACATACAACCAGCCACGATGACCCCTTCCCCTCACCCCCTCCGTGCCCTCCTGGCCACAGCCATCCTTCTCCCCCTGGCATCCGCCCAGCAGGAAGTCTGCAACCTCGAAGTGCGCACCGCCACCGTGACCGAGTGCCTCGCCAACACAGGCACCACCTCCCTCACCCCATCCTGCGTCGCCTCCTGCCCGACCCCCCTAACCAGCGCCAACCCAGGCGGGCCCGTCATCGTGCAGGTCGACGCGCCCAGGTGCGACTCGTGCGGCTGCGACGCCTGCGTCCACACCAACGTGTACACCACCACCTACGACGTCTTCTGCCCGACGGGCCTCGCCAGCCAGGAGTACGTCGTCACCGAGACATACACCGGCATGTCCGGCACGCCTGCCCTGCCGGCCCCCACCGCCGTGCCCTTCGGCTTCACGGCCGACGTCAGGACTTGCACTGAGTGCGGCGCTGAGCCTGTCACTGCGACTCTGACGTACCCGGCCACTGGGTGCCCGTACATCCTGGGTGTCTCGGAGCCGACTGGCGCGCCTGAGGGTGTGTCCCCTTACGAGGTCTGGGTCACCCCGGCTGCCTCCGTCGCCGTGGCCGTTACGCTTGCTCCCGCCACGAGCCCTTCCGCCGGGTCCTCACCCGGCTCCGGTGCGGCCGCTCAGGGTGCTGTTAATGCGCCCGCTGCTGCTGTGCCCCAGGCTGCTGCCGGGTCAGGATCAGGATCTCCTGCGGCGGCGGCGGCGGCGGTCTCCGCTGCGGCATCTGCAGCGTCGCCGAACCCGGCCTCTGGTCCGTCCACTGCTCCCGAAAGCAACACTGGTAAGTCAAAACAAACGAAGCCTTCGTCATGCGTCTTCCCCACGCTAGATTCACTAGAAGCACGGCTGACCAAAACCACAGCAGAGGCTTCTCCTTCGTCAGCTGCTCCCACGAGCGCGGTGGGGTACACGGAGACGTCTGCTGGGCACCCGGCCTTCGTCGCGATGACCCTTGGTGGTCTCTTGGGCTTCGCTATTTCCTTCTTGGCGTTTGCCATATAACTTTCAGCCGGGTTTAGGCTTAATGAGTAACTGCTTGCCTTAGGGGGTTGGGGTGCGGGACGGGTATCAAGATTGGGCGGAGAAGGGAGCGAGTGAGCGAATCTCTCCCTGGGTGTGATCTGAAGGTTTGCCCAGTTGTTGCATCTAGGTTGGCTCGAGGTTTTCTTGTAGAAATAATCTTTATAATCATACTACCGGATCAAATTGTTTCCACGGTCGAACATGGAAGCAGCTCTTCTTGATAAGTGCCCTGATGCTCCACTGACTGGTGGTCGCTGGCCTTTCCAGTTTGGCATATACTGCCGTACTCACCTGATGTCTCAAAACAATATTTATGTCTAGCAATCTCAGATTGTTCCAACTGCGATTCTCACTGGTGTTTTGTGGTCAATCTCGCATGGTGGAGTATAGAGTTGTTTGTGTATGCTGCCATGTCAGTGTGTCGTCCAAGATGTGGTCAGCCGCATGGTATTTAGCTTTTATATCACGTGGCTACCCCGTGCTACAACGACCGCATCTCGCTACTGTAGCTACCATTTCGGTTGATCACCCGAGAAAAAGAAGTCATGCACCCCAAAACGCATTGTCATATACAAAATCCACAAGTTAGAATGCATTTCAACGTTGTTATTCTTCTGTCTCAAAGGGTTCTTCTTGTCCCCAGTTGCCCAGGGGAAAACATTATATATATGTATACCTGCAACATACGTATGTGTCTACAGGTACATATGGAAGACGCCACCACTGGGCCTACCAGCCATGCTGGCGTGTCCAGCGCCCGCTCGCATCTCGGGGATGATACACTAATAGATGGCCTGTCCACAACGGCCATGTCCGTTTAGCCCTCCGCCGGCGATACCTCTTCTGCTTTCGGTGTTGATACATCTTCACCATCCTCGGTCGCAGCATCGGGCTTGGGCTCGGGTTCACTGTCCGGCTCGTTGTGGATGACGCTCCCGGTCTCATCATGGTCCCCGTCCTCTCCTGGGCCCGACCCTTTCTCTTTGGCCTCGGCATTGTCGGCACCGTCTTCCCCACCCCCATGAGCGCTCTCGTCCCCGTTCGGTGCAGTGACAGTTTCGCCCTCCGTCGTCCCGTCCGGTGACTTAGGTGGCTGCGTGCTGCTGGTCTTCTCTCGCCTCCTCCTCCTTGCATTCCTTTCATCCTGTGCCGTTTTCCTCCTCGCCTGCCTCAACATCTCCCTCCTCTCATCGTCGCCCTCATCATCACCCTCTCTCATACCCTGCAGTAATAGGGCCGCCCGTTGCGCGACATCGTCCTCCCCTTCCTTGGGTGACGCAATGGATGTCGGGGAAACCAGGTTTCCGCCGTTTCCAGTACCTGCCGTCTCGTCCGTGGCTTGAGTGTCGATACTCTTGGCACTGTGCAGTCCCGCTTCGACATCCGGTATCTCGTTGATCTCGGGTACGTGCTGGCCCGATGTGACGCGTACTTGGTGTCTGTCCTTGAGGCGTGCGCGTCTCCTGCGTTCTCTTTGATCCTTTGTCTGCGGTGCCGCGGCACGCAACTTCTCGAGTAGGCTGTCCATCGCCCCAGAACTACTTGGGCTGGCCGGCCCGGCTTCTGCAGCCCTGTCAGCCGCCACCTTGAGGGTCGCGTTCTTGCGGCGCATCGACTCCTCGTTCCTCCTCCTCTGATCCTCAAGCTGAATGTTCTTCTCGCGAGACTTTTTCCACTCTATGACGAAGAGCGCCAACTTAGCAAAGAAATCCCTCCTGGCGTTCTCGTCTGTTGGGTCTTCGCCGTAGAATGCCATGATATCATTGTACGACCGCGTCATCTCCTCCAGGTACAGCTGCATTTGCTCGGCCTTGCGTCTAGCTTCCTTCATGCAGCGCTGTACGATTTGGGATACGCGGTCCTGGGGGTGGAACTTCTTGGGATCCGACAGGTTACCGCTGTCGAGCGACATTTGCACGTTCCGCACGTTGTCGATGTACCTCTTGGCGTCTGCCTGCAGTGCTTCGATGTTGATCTTCTGCGCGGTCATGATCCCCGCGATATCGTCAACGAATGCGTTCCACTCGGGATACTGTTGCCGGACAATACGCTCCACTAGATCTGCAAGTGTGGACTGGTTCTTGTCGTCCTTGACCATGCCGAGACGGGCAAGGGAGCTCAGCTTGAAACCACGAGCTTGCTTGTTAGCGTCGTTCATATAGTTACCAATATCGAGAATCAATCCCAAGATGTTCATCAGTGAGACCGAATCTCTCAAGGACTCAGACACGTCAACGACTTGTCGCATCTTCTCGGTGATCTCGTCGTAGTCTTGCTCATAGCTCCTCGTCAAAGCCAGAGCTCGCATCCTGCTCTTCCAGTAATAGTGAAGCTCAAAAGCGGTCTGCAAGAAGATCTGATCTTGCCTCGTGAGTTCGTTTGGATCTTGCTCACGAGCAACATTCGCGGCATCTGGCCCTGTCCAGTCCTTGCTGTACGGCGCCAGGACCTTGGCAGTGTTCTCTGGGATGTTGCACATGTCGTCCTTTTGCAAGAATTCCATGACAACAGGGTTGTCGAGAACATCCGTGTCGCAGTGGATGATCATTTGCACCACCTTCTCGACAGAATGTTGTGAGAACTTGGCAAGAGCGATTTCTAGAACGCAGTCAGTTCAGGTTCCTGCGAAGTACGTGATGCAGGATAACTCACCAAATGCTTTCCGCAGATCATTAGAGATAACCTGCTTCTTGTCGTCCTTCTTACCACCAGCTCCACCGAGCTTCTTGACTTCCTTCGCCATAAATAGCTTCTCGACCTCATCCAAGATACCTTTCTTGCTGAGCTCGATGTATTTCTCTTCCCTCGCTTCAGCGGTAGGAGCGTGGGCAGCCCAGTGGGTAGAGGTGGCTTCGTCGACCTTGTCCCAATGGAGAGCCTTGAGCTTCTTCTTTGGCCGGACGACAGGAAGTCCGAGACCGGTAGATGCTGAGAAACCTGGTGGCTGCGGCAAGAAGTGACCATTGGGCATGCCAGGCATCGGAGGAGGCGGCGGTGCGCCTGGTATTCCCATGCCGGGAGGGGGTGGCGGTGGTGGTGGCGGCGGCGGACCACCACTTCCGGGCATCGGCGGTGGGGGAGGAGGCGGCGGCGGGCCGCCAGAAATTTGGCCGGGCATCGGTGGCGGAGGAGGTGGTGGCGGTGCGCCGCCAACGCCGGGGATCTGGCCGGGCATCGGCGGTGGGGGCGGCGGCGGCGGAGGCGGAGGGGGTGCACCGGACGCGCCAGTGACCTCGATCTTGGGCGTCTCCTCGCTGGGCGTGATGGGGGATTGAGTCTCCAAGCTTGGGTGAGATGGACCTGTTGTCGCATCGTGTTCATCTTCGGAATCGCTGGCATCGAACCTCTTGACCGTGCCCCTGATCTCACCCAGGAGGCCGTTGGCCTGCTTCGGGTCCATGACGGGCCGGCGAATGGACACCATCTTGGGCTTCTCGTAGACGACATCATCGTCTTCGAATTCCTCAGTGATGAGTTCGCCCTGAGAGTTGCGCTTGCGATTCGTGCGTGTGCCGCGGTTGACACTGCCAAGTACGCTGTGTGTGAAGTCGCTGGGCGGGGCGTTCAGACCCCCTCCACCGAAGCCCTCCATCTCTTCTCGCAGAGCTCGTAATCTGTCCGATGGTCCTATAGCCTCGCCCCATGTTCTGCCCTCCAGCTTGTATTGCGTCTTTTGCCGTTCGATCTGCATGGCCAAGCGATCCATGAGTCTCTCACGGTCAAGGATACCTTGCATGCGAGCTGGATCTTCAGTTGGGTTGCTGCCACCCTTGGTGGCGTTGGAAGCTGCCACATCTTGCGCATCTCGGAGCATCAGGTATAGTTCTCGAGTCTCAAGCTCATACCGTTGCGCTTCCTTTGCCCGTAGGGTCTGGACGTTCTCTAGTTCAGACTTGAGATTCTCGGCTTGCCTTTTCTGAGCCTCAATGAACCGAGCCTGCTCATCTAGCTGCCTCTGAAGCTTGCCCACAAGCCCGTCCGCACCGAGCTCCAACTGTGCCTTCATCTCATCCCTCTCGGCCATGGCGGCGTCTGCTATCTGCCGGGCCTCGAGGGCCTCATCAAGAGCTTGACGAGCCTCAGAGTCCGTGTGCAGCTTGTCCAACAGACTCTGCACCGTGAAATTGAGACTTTGCTTGAGGTCCATATCCGGCAACCGCCGGTCCATAGCCACATAGCTCAGCATCGAGTCCACAAGTTGAAACATCCTCAGCCTCTCTTCCCCATCGCCCTCCCTGATCAGAAGGAGGTGTTGCAGAGCAGATACAAAGTAGTCTTGTGTCTTGCTGCCCGCCAGCCGTGTTTGGATAGCATCTGCGATCTGGACAGGGTCGTTGAGATCTTTAACCTCAGCCTCCACGCTATCCTTGATGCTACTGTTCTCCCGCTCGAGCATATCCTCATAGTCGATGGCTTCATTGGTGCGGTACCGCTCGATCTGCTTGTCAAGGAGGTCATACTGGAACGCCTCCATCTTTGTCAATATGCGCTTGATGCCACATGCCCCGAACTGGGCGCGGATGTGCATCCGCAACTGCAAGTCAGTTTGGGGGGCGTCGATGATCATGTTGACGAGAATGAGTGTCGCGACAGCGTATTCCATAAGCAGATTCTCCATGCCTATGCCGCCGCTTCGGACCTCTTCGCTTGCGCCAACAAGACTGCCCATCTTTCCGCGACCATCGACTGTGACCTCGACGAGCCGCATCCACGCATCGAATCGTCCATTCTCATTCTGCTGATTCTTGACATGGTCCATAGCCTGGATGACTTTGACGTGGCCGTCGCCATCGCCCCAATGACACAGGAACGTCAGGACTTCGCTGACCAGCTTTCGAGTACTTAACCTGGGCGATATCAGGGATGTGGCAAGAGCCACGATGACTTGTTGATGTGCCAAGGCGTCATCGGCGCCGAATTTGTTGTTCATCAACGCCTTCAAACATTTAACGATATCATACTCGCGATCCAAAGACTTGGCGTCTCCTCCCTTATGGCCTGAGCCGTCTGGTGCTGCTGGACCAACGGCCTGTTTCCGATTTAACTTTAGCAGAACGTTTGTGAGGGCGACCTGTCCTTGACACTCGATGAAACGCTTGACCCATCCGATCTGCTGTGTTCTTAAATTTACCTCGAGACTTCCTAGTCCCTTGGTATCAAGGCTGTTATCCATGACTTTCCTAACATACCATTCTGGACTGCCCTCTTCCGCAGCGGATGCCGCAACGTCGAACGTTTGATATGAACCGGGTTTCGAGGTGTTTCGTCTCTTTTGTTCGCCTTGCCATTCGGTGAGCCTATCCTGGTAGATGAGAGTCCACTTCTTCCCGGAGGGATAGGCGAGCATCTGGCGCTGAGCCTGCTCCGGTAGGTTGTGCCAACCACGCTTCTGCATCAATTGTAGGAACATCATGTCGATTAGACGGTCTTCGGGCTTGGGGAAGTTGAAGGTATCGCCTTGGCTAGCCGGTGAGAGGCCGGCGGGTCCTGGAAGCTTGGTCAGGCGAATTGAATCCCGATTGGAATGGTGAGAAGAGTAGCTGCTCTGAGACGAGGCAGTGGGAAGTGCTGGTCTGGCAGAGCGGCTGGACGCATGTGGGTGGTCATGGGATCCTCCGTTAACTGAATACATACTGGACTGGTCTGTTGAGCTCCTTGGTGCAGAGGGCGCATAGGAATTAGTAGACTTCTGGGATGCGGCATAGCCGCTCTCCCTCGGTGCTCCCCATTGCTGGTACTGCGCCTGGCGGCCAGTTGATGCCATCGTGACATTGCCGGGATGTTGGCCTCCGTGGGGAGCTCGAGCGCTAGAAACATTAAGGTGCGAATTTCCATAGCCTTGGATGGACGACGGGTCGAAACTGGGATATTGATGAAAGTCGGCCGTGGCCTTGTTCAGTTGATGGGGTAAAGGTTCTCTTCGTATCGGTAACTGGTCGGGCTTGGGCAAGTAGTCAGTGGATATAGGTGAGCGGCGTTCGTTCGGAAGACTATCGTAAGGTATCGTCGAGTAAACGCCGGCGACCTCATTTATGCCTACCCCTTCTGCTGAGTTTGGTCGGTCTAACGATATTATCGACGAGTCTCGATTGTGTCGCGAGGAGCGTGACCCAACAGAACTGGCCGTATCATGGGAACCTGCACCTCCATCTCTACTTTGCCCCGCGCCTAGATGGCGTCCCTCATCACTTGTGCTAGGGGCTCTCTTATCCTTGTGTTTTCCCCTAGAAAAGAGAGAGGCCATGTTGGAAATGGCAGGGTGGCGACCCTCAACGCAGTCGCCACTGTCGTGTGTGTGTCCAAAGGCGAGGGGGATGGTCGAAAGCAGTGCGTAGGTTACCCGAGCTCGAGAGGATCACGGCGTGCTTCGAGGACTGGATCGAGGGTTGCTGGTGCAAGCCGCCGTATTCCTAGTGTGAGGAGTGTGAGGAGCGTCGGTAGGGATGGGGATCGTCGTCAATCGTGGTGGCTGTCTCAGAGCTTAAGGCCGATCGCATCGTAGATTCGACTTGGCTGGGCGTATAATGCGCGGGACGATATTGGTGATGTGCCGGCAGGTAGGGGTGGCCGGAGACGGCGCGTGCATAATCAGGGCTCGTTCTAGCATGAACACCAGACCCAAGCTGCGAATAAACAGCCCAAGCTTTGCAGACGTCAGGCGGAGAGAAAATGAAATGACATCTAAAGCTTGGAGTTTGGGACTCGCGGAATGGATGCAGGTGGTGCGTGCACTGCGGCAAGGAGTGGAATAGCGAGCGCGGAGGTGGCCCGTGGAACTGAGCCGCAGAAGCCCAAAGGGAATGGGGGACTTGGGAAGGGGACAATTTCCACAGGGTTTCCGCAAGTCGACCTGCCCAGCTGGGCAAGGGGGTGCTTTTTGGGTGGCTGGCCCCGGGTATAAGGGAAGGGAGCGGGGGGGTAAGCCCTGGAGGAGAGATTTGGACTGGCGATTGGGGCCCCTGCAATTTATTTTCGGTTAGGCTGGAACTGTTCCTGGACAACGGGCTTCCGATTTTGGTGGAAAGGGTAAAGCGGCGCGAATCCGGCCTATTCTTTGGCTGTTAGGTTCCAACGTTCCAGTCGGCTAGTCAAACTACCAGCGCTAACCATCCACCCTTGGACTATACTATAGGACATGTCGAATGAGAGTTCAATACCTTTGGAGATTATTGAAAGTTCTTGAATACCTAGGTAGATAGAAGCTGCTTCCCAGGAGGAGAGAAGATACGAGGAGGATACTTGTGACCAAATAAATGCTCGAATCCTCGTATGCTCGTGATGACAAGGGCCCAGTCAGTGCAGGAGCTTGGAATGCGGAGATTATTCACAATATGAATGCCTGCGGTTAAGAGCACGGGCTCATCGACGACAAAGAGCCGCCAAGGTTGCTTATGCAAACCCTAAAAATGACCGGTATTGCCCCTGAATAACCGACAGGGTTTTGGAGAGATACCATCAGAGTGGGCTGTACGTAACTATGAACCTTGGTACCCTAGGTAGGTTGACTATCAAGGTACCTAGGTCCGACTCCACGGAAATATAGCAGTACCCATAGGCTCACAAGGGAACAGCTGCCTGACAGGTGAGCGTTTCAGCGGCCGGGAAATAACGGCCTAGACTTTTCTCATTTCAAGATTGAGATCGCGATGCCATCAAAGCCATGATCATATAGTTTGGCAGTGGGATTCAACCTCCCACGTGTGCCACTCAATGTCCCCTTCCCGCACCTAGCTTCCGAGACGTGCAAACCCTGACTAACCCTGATACCAGCTGCACTTCTGATCTTCCAACGTTGCAAGGGGTGTTTGGCACGGGTAAGCCTCGCGTGGCTGACGACGATCGTTCTCGAGCTTATCCAGAGGGCCCCCCCACCCACTGCTTGGGCTCAGATGCCGCATGCTGTTCTCTCGTATTTCCGGAATGTCAAGCCGCCTTTTGATATTCGTGTCTATTACACCGATCCAGCATTCAAGTAGCGACTAGGTCCTTCCTGACTACTGATTGTGCCCTTCTGAGCTGTCCTCATTTACGACCTGCAGCGACGACTGATTGCCTAGGTGTTCACAACCAACCTGTTGTCTGTTCAGGGTTGACCTGAGTACTACTGGGTTCTGGACGACGTGCATACTGACATCACCATGGGCTCAACACTCTCCACAGCGAAGGCAAGCTCCCCTAATCAGCGCCTATCGCTCCCTCGTCCGCAGCGCTAACCTTCTTCCCATTCGCAGACGCTCATCGCCCCCGCAATAATCGCCCTTATAGTCTTCCTCCTAGCGACCTACATCCTCCTGCCCCTATGGCGTCGCTACCGCAGTAGTCGCTACGGCGCATACCTACCTATCGAGACCATCTCCAGCGGGACACAATCACTCCGAAACCGAATACAGAACGCCATCGCCAGGTGGCTTGTGCCGTCGACCTGGCGGGAGAGACTGCAGGATCGCCTCGTCGTGGCGGGGAGCTCCGAGTCTGACAACGGGTATGATTCTGACGAGGGCGAGGAGCTGGACGAGGTGCCCGAGGACGAGGACGTGAGGCGGCGGCTTGAAAGAGAAGCTGGGAGGAGCAGGAGTAGTGGGAGGCCGGATCTACAGAGGAGGCTCAGTCGAGAGTAAGTCCTACCACATGCCATCAAGGTTTTGGTTTCATGGGCTAACCTACTCTCCAGCCTAGAAGAGGGCTTCAGGGATGACAGTGATGAGGAAGTGGAGCCGGCTGTGAGAACACGATAACACTATTACGGACTCCTCATGCGAGTAGCATTCTTTTGCTGAGGGACGCCCATTATACTAATCTTAGGTTCCACTACAGGTGACGGCATAGTCGCCAACCTATTCTCACAACTTTGCCAGACCGGGCCCCAGGTCTTATATTCAACCACCCAGACTATCGAGAACGAGGCTGCTTGAGTGGTGGTCAGTCACCATCAGTCATGGAACTTCAGACCGAGGTCCCAGGGGATGACACCAGAAAGAGGCTGTTGCGTGCCAGGGAGTTGAGGACCGGCTGGAACTTGCACCGTGGTATCGAACATGGTAGTTAGCTACCAGCTATGAGAGCCTGAGATTCGAAGGCCTTCCAGCAAGTTACATGGCCGAGCGTACTGCCTTGAGACGCATGCTTCATCTGGGCTGCATAAGAAGGTTGGTGATGATCCGGTTCTCCAACGATTAGCTGCCAGTGCCACATGCTGAGTCGTGTCCCTGCCATGACGGACAAAGTGGTGACATTTATTTCAGATAATTTGTAATAATTAATCGGGGGCTCATCGGGGGCTCACCTCATGTCTGCAGTCGTAACGCATATCCACTTGTACTTTTAAGTCCAGACCTGCTGGTGGGCCGCGCTGCCAAAGTGGAGTTATTGGAAGCAGTGGCCGGTGATGGAGGCGGACTGTATGTTGGTCAAAGACCTGAAAACGAGCATAACGATTTTGATACTCATACAAGAACAACATGATACAACAATGTTAGAAGAAACTGATATCTCAGATCTATCTTGGGTGTTGTGATCTTTCGTCTGACATTGGGCGTGGCAAAAGTGTGTGAGTACAGTATCATAAGTGAGATGTCAAGTAGACTATAGCACTGCTTGGTCAATCCCTGCAGGTATCCAAGATTCACTTACACGCCTCCACAACTGTCACCCTTGCATATGTACCGCCAACAACCCTTCGGCCCACTTTCCTACCTGCCAAGCCAGCCTTGCCATGCGTTGCGTCCCGATCATCTTCAAGGCCATAGTATACTTCCATGCATATCTCAGTGGGCTTTACACCGTTTGTTCTGTCTGTGCTGGGGAACCCAGAGATGAGACTGATATGATCGGCACCAGCCACCTCGGAACGCAGCAGCGAGTACTATGTAGAAGTAACCTGGAACAGTGAGGAGGCGGCTGTGCGGCGCCGAGAATCGAGCTCTAAATGATACTCAACGATGCACCGAGCGTTCAGGCGTCTACAGTCTATATCAGCTCACACATAACTTCTAAGAACTCCGCCTGGCCTAACGAATGAGGATAGGCTAGACTGCACCGCATATGCATTGACCCATCCCGTTATCACTCGCGCTATCCCGCTGCGCCGTCAACCCAACCGTCCCGCCCTCCCCAAACCTCAAAGGTTGGTCTGCCTGCCTGTATGCCTTGCCGGCCTGGCTACCCTGCCCGCGCTGACTGACTGCCCGCCTGCCTGCCCTACCTGGGTCCCCCCCTCCACTGCAGCAAGCTGACCCGATCTGTGGCCAACCGAACCGAGCACACCTGGATCATCTGTTACCAACCGTTCTATTGACTCTAACCACCCTATTGATTTGGCCAAGGCTTATCGGTACCTCTAGCCAACAGAAGTATTGAGATCTATATTGGGCAGGCTGCAGCTGCCTTGCCGTCAGATAGATCTACATCGTACACCTACCACGTTTCCACCCTCAACCTCAACATCATCTTGACTTTGCCTTCTCTGACCGTGTCTGCGGCAGCCCTCTTAATACAACCCTCACTCTCCTCTCTACCTTACTTCACAAACGTAGCAACTCTCCTCTAGTCTCTCCTGCACGCCTTGTCTCCCCCCATATCCCAGTCTCTCCAGCACCATGAAGAAACTCAAGTCGCCCGTCAAGACCTCTGTCGCTCGACACGACGAGCACCCCGAACACCAAACCCTTGACCCAGCCTGCGCCATCTGCCAGGTCGACGTAGGAACAAAGTCCCCCGATGGCGTGAAGGAATCCTGGTCCATCACGCCCTGCGGCCACGTCTTCGGCAGCGTTTGCATCAAGCGCTACCTCGCCATTACGGAGAAGCCCCTCTGCCCCGTCTGCCGTACCGACCTGTTCCACCTCTGCTCGCACCCCGTCCTCCCAGTAAGCTACGATCCCAAGAAGTCGCTGCAGTCCCGCGACGAAGCCGCAGAGAAGGCTTTCCCCGGCGAACCGCGACACGGAGAATGCAGGTTCTGCCAGAAGCAGAGACTCAAGCTTGCGAGACGGCAGCGGAGGCTGGAGATGTTGGAGGGACCTTCACCGGGGACAGGTGAGGAGGTGAGAGCGGACGATCAAGACGAGCACGAGCACGAGCACGAGAGCGAGCAGGAACACCAGCACGAGCTCGACGACTACAGCAGCAGCACCGACAGCGAGGGCGAGGAGGGGGAAAGGACGCCAAGAACAAAAGGATTGAGGTGGGCACTGCACCTCGCATTCACGTTGGCAAGGCTGACGCTGGATGCTACGCGCATTAGGAAAATGAAGACGCTCCACACTGAGTACGATGACGAAGACGAGAGCGACGACATGGCCGCGGCCGACTCCCCACAACTACAGGCGACTCCGACCCGGGACCTACCTCCTGTGCCAGGTTTGTACGGATACTGGGATGTCGCCAAGAAGGGGCCCGACTGGAAGTTCCTGGCTTGGTTTGACTCGCAGGAGCCCAAGACAAAGACAACGGCGGAACAATTCTCATGAGATGGGAAAAGACACGAACAGCAACAGTCACCGTCAGTGGCTTCGCGAATTTTACATATACCACGGGCATTCATGATCCACATTGATAACAGGAACGATACCATAACGGAATGGGTGGGCATCGACATTGGTGGGTGCATGTATCTGGGGCGGAACATGTGGGCGCTTCGGAGCTACGGCCATTTCCCATTTCCCTCCGGCTTGTTTGTTTTGGTTTTCTGCAGTTTGCTTTCTAGGTTCTGGATCTCCTTTCTGGCCCTTGTATTCATTCTTGACTGGACACTTCTGATGTTGGGCTGGCTGGGGACTTATTCCGATATGGGAGGACGACAATAATGGAGGGAGGCATCGCGAGGCTGGCGGTGCGGAGAGAACATGAGGATACAGGCGGGGTAGCTCTGCCTAGTGCGCTCGGGGTCAAGCGCCCCAGGCCCGCAGCCCGCTGTCAGTACACAGTACAAGGGCTAGGCCGTCACTTTGTGGGGCAGGTGCCGTACTGTGCACTGTGCATGGTACCGAATACCTACCTGGGTGATTACCTAGCTACCCATAGGCTCCTTTCCCAAATTGGTACGTACCAGTTGATATACCTTGATGGTACCTAGGTACATACATACATAGCTGTGAAGCTGTCTATCACTCTCTGGAAATGCTATCCACTTGGACCCAGAGTGCACTCCAGAGATTGACCTTCAATTGATCCATTACGATCCTTGTGCCGATTGTACAACGGCCCCGCCACGGAAACACGTTCGCGTCTCCATCGTGACTGCCTTTCAATTTTCCCTGACGATTGACCACGACTGACGCGTCTTGACGCGTTGAGTGGGTGACAGGCACTGAGACACGGAAAACTGGCCGACCATCATGAGGTTCAAGACTGAGTTGAAGAATATTCGGACCTTCAACAAGTTAATCGCAGCCCTCAACTCCTTGGAGAAGATCGCCTGGGTCCGTCTCGACGATGACACCGCCCGGTTCACCGTGATCCCAGAGACGGGATCCCAAGTTTGGGCGTGAGTATAGCCCAACATTGATCGTCATAGTTACATGCCTCTACAACTAGGTATGGGAACGTGAACCACCTGTCTGGATGCTCATGTCTCTCCCGCAGGTCCCTCTCCATGGACTTCATCTTCACCGAGTACCACATCCAATCCGCCGAGCCCTCCAACACCATCAACCTCGAGCTGCCCCTAGGTCCCCTCCAGCGCGCCCTCAAGTCGGCCATCAACAGCGACCACGCCACCCTGCGTCTCACGAAGAAGGAGGGCATCCCCGTGCTCTCCATGACCATCCACACCACCCCGGAGCAGCGAGGCGGCGCGAACAACCCCTCGTCCGGCTTCCCCTTCCACAACCGCAACAACCAGCCCCACCGCAGCAGCGGCTACGACGCCGATGACGACCCCTTCGGCGACGCCGACATGGAGGCCCTCGAGCTGACCATGAAGCGCGAGAGGGAGAAGGTCATCACGCAGGACATACCAGTGCGCGTGCTACACCCCGACACGGTCGAGACCATCATGCAGCCCAAGGTGCGCGAGCCCGACGTGCACATCCAGCTGCCCCCGCTGCCGCAGCTCAAGGCTATATCCGACCGCTTCACGAGGCTGGCGCTCACGACAGGCGCTGGCGGCGGCGGTGCCGCCGGCCCGGGGAGGCCGCCGCCAAACACCAGCAGCAGCAGCCCGAAGCTGGAGCTCTCGGCCAACATGCACGGCGGGCTGAGGCTGCGCATCGCGACCGACGCGCTGGACATCGAGAGCGTGTGGAGGGGGCTGGACAACCCGGAGCTGGACCCGGCGCAGCTGGCCGTGCCGATAGGGGAGCACCCCAGCACGGTATTCCGCGAGGCCGGGCCGGACAGGTGGGCCACGGTGCGGGTCGACGGGCGGGACTGGAGCCGGGTGCTCGGCGTGGGGAGGCTGGAGGGCAGGGTCATCGCGTGCTTCGCTGACGACCACGCGCTGATCCTGTATGCGTACGTGCCGCAGTTTGATGATGCTACTGCTGAGGACGCGGTGGTTACTTATTATGTTTCTTCTTATAGTGCCTGATCATCATGTATATGATGAGACGGGGCGGGTTACGGGGTAAGTGGTGTTTTGGCAGTGCTTGGCAAAGGGGAAGGTTAAGGGTGACTGGTGATCAATATTTGCTGTTTCGCATCATCCAAGTTTGGGAGGGGAAAGATACCAGGCGTTTTGGCTGAATGGGAATACTTCTACAGTAATGGCATGGCATACGAAAATATAGAGTACTCGTTGCTTTGGCATGATTGACTATAATGTCCTTTCTAACTGAGTTCTCAATGCTGGTCATGCCGAAGCATAGGAATCATTAACCCGCTGTCTGTTACACCGTGATACAAGTTCGCCTTTGGACCTGAAAGCATGAGTAAACGAGTCCAGATGAACTGTTCAGAGATGGATGGGACCATCAAAAATCTATCATTACAACAACCAGTACACTTTTTATTACATACATGACCCATCGTTGCCTTCCATTCTCCTCCCATCGACGAGGTCATCAAAGAAGCAGATCGGAAACGGCGTGATCCCATATTATATGCATTGTTCCATCTCTCATAGACTTCTTCACGTAACGTCAAAAACTGCAATCTGATATCACAGCCCAGCCCCTCACTCGTGGAGCTGTGCACCCGTAAATATCGGATCCATCATCCACCGAGCGAGCCCCGCTGAGAACTCCCATGCCAACACAAGGCAGCTCCTTACTTGGCCATGACATCAACATACCTCCCACCCTTCTTCTTGCTGGCCCTCGATGCAGCCCCCTTCCTCGGCACCGCGGCTCCGAGAAGGTCGTCGATACTACTGGCGTGGCTCATGCTCGTAGTAGGCCTAGAGGGTGGTGCGGACGGTGGCCCACCAGCAGCGCCAGGCACACTGCTCGAACTGGAAACAGCCCGAGACAGAGGCGGCAGCGAGGATCCTGGCAGTCCGACTGGCGGCCCAGCCTTGGTGGGTGAGAAGCCGCCATCCGATGGAGCAGGCGTGTTCGAAGTCGTCCGCGGTGGTGGCGCAGAGCCCGACGCGCCTGGTGGTGGTGGTGTACCGGCACCAGCAGGCCGTGGCGTCGCGCGAGGGGGCGGGGGTGTCGCGATCTTGGGAGAATTATCCTCTCCTCCTGCGGCCTTGTTGACCCAGCGTTTCAGGTCTGGGTCGTACACAAAACTTGACTTCTCTCCCAACTTGGCGCGGATTGGCTTGTTGGGCGAGCTTTCAGCAGATTCCTTCTTTGAGGAGCCGCCGCTGAACCAGGATCCCAGACCCCAGCCCTTCTTGGCTTTTGATGCCTTTTCGGCCTCAGCTCGTTTCGCTGGATGGCATTTAGTTTAACATTCCGGAGTACCAAGCAAGTTTGAATCAAGTGAGGGGCAGATTTGAAAAACTAACCTTCTTCCTCCGCGACCTTGCGGAACATCTCCTCATTCTCCTTATCTTTCTCCTCCTTGGTCTTCTCAGCTGGCTTCGTGACTGTCATAGACGAGAAGTAATCCTCGTCGTCAGCCAAGAAACTTTTCTTCTTGGGCTTGGGCTCATCATCATCTCCGCCGTCTTCATTAGTTGTCTCAGGACCAGGTTGATAAGAAGGTGGCTCAAAACCATAAGGCTGATACGCCGGGGTCTCGTAGCCCCCTGCAGGCGCTTGATCGTCAATCGTCTGAGGAGGCAGGTTTTCCACGGGGTCCGTGGACGGCGGCTCGTACCCATACGAAGGCGTTTGGTAACCTACGGCAGGCGCAGCCTTGTCCTCTCCAAGAGCAGGGTAAGAAGTTGCAGGAAATGTGGGCGTGTAAGGAGATGCGGTATTTGTGGCGGGTGCAGCCGGTGCATACGGCGATGGGTTCTGAGAGAACGGGGTATAGGGTGAAAAGGCTGGAGTCATTGGTGCAGAATTCTGAGCAGGGGTAGGAGCAGAGGCCGATACACTGGTAGCCAGGGGAGTGGGCTGGTAGGAAGATTGGCTCGAAATCCCTAGACCCTGGTCCGGATAGCTCTGTGTTGGGACAGGTGCGTTGTGTGGCGCGTAGCTGCTTGTCTGTCCTGCATGGACATCGGACGATGGTCGTCTAGGCTCATACTGGCCCCGATTGTACTCACCAGACGTCCGTTCCGTGGAAGAGCGCCCAATGGGGTTGTAAGCGGAGTTTGGTTCGTATGGCGACGAGGATGCGGCCGGTTGGGCTGCCAAAGGTGAATATCGGGAGGGCACTCTAGCCATCTGAGGCGAAAGCGTTGGTGCCAGCGAAGGGGCTCCAGACGCGAACCCGTTTGGTGGCGATCCAAACATCTCCATGCCCGTAGCATTGGATGCGGACGCCGGCCTGCTTATGGTCGGCGTACCACCTTGGACGCGGGCGAAGGGGCCATCCTCGCCAAACTTTGGGGATCCTTGCCCCGCGGCATCGTTCTCATCGCCAGCCACGAATTTGTTGAAGCGGTTCCACATGGAGTCAGATACCTTGTTCATGTTTGGCTTACGGATCCAAGAGTTTGACGAGTCCTTATGAGGAGCTTGGAGGATTCGCTGCCGCAAGTCCTCGACAGCTGATTCCAACAGCACATGGTGGTAGGGCGATCTCCTAGTCTGTGCGCTCATCTCCTTCGAAAGGATATCGCAGTATTGCAATGCCTTGTCTCTATATCCATATTCAGCCAAAGTTATAGCATGCTGCAACTTGTAGACGGCCAGGTGGGGTACACCAATGGTATGAGCAGGAGCTCCGGAAAGGCTCAAGCCATATTCGTATACTTCGCTGAGAAGAAGTGCCTCGGTCTCCTTGAAGGATTGTTGGGCATGCTTCCTGTGATCTGCACCAACCAGTACAAATTGAGCCTTTCGATCGTCAAGACCACCGAACACCGCCGTGGGTCGCGCGAATATGAAGCAGATGTGTGCCGCCTCTGCCCTGCCGTAATCAGAAAGTAGATTCCCGAGGGCTTGCAGCGCCTGAACATCGCCGGTGCTCCTATTACTCAATACAAGAGTAAGGGTTTCACGCCATTTCTCGAGCCCCTCGATACCCCCAGTCGTTGGCCCTGAGGACGCGACCATTTGTACTCCGGCCCGGGCATGAACAGGCACAAGTTCGTCAACGCTTTCCGTATAATTTCCAGACAAGACAGCATACAGAGCTGCGAGCGATTCGTTGTTATGACCTGGGAAGTTCACTTCCTTCTTGATGAATTCTTGTGAGACTTTGTGATAAAGGTCGGGGGAGACAGTGTTGGCGATCAGTAGGGCATGCCCCCAAAGACGCTTGTCGGCAGCATCCCAGACAGCTTTTTCACGCTCTCCTTCCAAAAGAGACTTTTTGAGCTTTTCAATGGTGCCGGAATCCACGGAATCCGGTTGCATCTGGGTCGCGGAAGACTCACCAGCGAACCCGCTGAAGGCATTCCCACTAGCGTAGATAGGGGATGCTACTTCATCCTGGCCAGTGGGTGCGAGCGACAGTACTTCACGGACAGCCTTGTCAACCGTTTGATTACCCTCAAGAGCGCCATCGTGTTCAACGAAGATTCTCAAAATTTTCCATAATAGCACACGCTCCACAGCACGCTTGTCTTCGTGAGACAGCTTTTCTGGGAAGGCGAGATTTGGTAGCCCCTTCTCGAGCTCCTGGATTCCACTTGTGAGCCAGGCAGTAGTCTCCTTCTTCTTGGACTTGCCCCTCAGCGGGCCTGGAAATTTGGCAAGGCGCTCCTCCAGTGGCTGGACGTCCTTGATGGTCGTAACCTTGACCTCACCAGGACTTCGGACGATCATTGGACCAGGTTGATTGACGCCATACCTCGGCACATCCACAGGGAAAGACGTGACTACCATACCGCCAGTGCCCCAGCTTATCAGGGGACAGCCTTTCCATCTTTGTAGAGGGTCGTGTTCGCGGCCATCCGTCGGTGGGATCAGGTTCAGCTTTTGGGAAAGACCTCGAGGCCGAGTTGATGGAGCTGGCGCTGTCGATTGAGCAGTCGTAGGGGGTGATACCAGACTAGCTATTGAGGGAGATGAAGGGTCGTATGCCGACGAAGGACGAGGAACCATCTCCGAGGGCTTGATCGGAGACCTAAGCCCATACATAGCACCTGGAGATCCAGTCTGTGATCTTGGAGGAGGAACAATAACCGAGGGAGACGGGCCATAGGATATTTTCCTTTTCGGAGGAGACATACCCTTCGTGTTGTACGAATTTGGCGGGGGTGGCGGAGGTGTTCCCCGGGTCCTATATGGAATTTCTCCGTGCTGGAAATCCTGGGCTGTGGGATTTTGAGCCGATGTCGTGGGAGCTCCTCCATCCGTAAGCTGCGCGGTTGTTGAGTCTTCTTCCTCGACTTCATGTGTAGGCGGCAGTGATGGCATTCTAGTCAATCTTGGTTCATATGAGGAAGCATGAGTCCGGCTTGAGGCGAGGGCAGGATCGCCGGATGTAGGCCTTGTTCCATGATGACTGACTTCGAAATGTGCCAGCGGACTAGAAGTTCGAGGCAGGTGAGGTAAGACTGTAGGTGGTGTGGCTCCAGTACGTTGCGCAGGCGGTGCAGGGGAGTAGCGATTGATTGGAGGAGGCACTGCACCGTTAGGCAACGATGGTTGGGGCAACGCTGGAGAATATCTCGACGCGGCAGGCGGCGGTATGGCCGCCGCAGAAGTGGTACCGCTCGGCAAGCTTGCATATGGATTCCCTGGTGTCGGTGGTACGAGGCTGGGGAGAACCGAGGCCCCTGATTGACCAGCAACAGATGGCTCTTGAGGTGGCGTGGGCATGAATGGTGTTGGAGGCTGCGAGCCCTGGGGAGGCCCAGTAGAGCTGACCTGGGATGATGGAGGATGGCCCTTGTGGCTCGTCCTTGAAGCAGGTCGCACTTTGATAGACAATGGTAGATCTTCGAAGAACCCGCTCTTGGATTTGACTGGCTGCGGAGGCTTTGTCCCCAATGAAGGCGACTGACCGGAGTGTTCTGATGCCGGCGGTGAGATACCTGGCGCGATAGTTTGCGGGGGCGCTGCTGGTGGAGGTGCTTGCACTGGCGGGCCCTGTGTCGTGACGGAGCTTTGAGAATACAGGCTCGCGCTCCTCGGAGGGGGAGGCGGCGCCGATGCTGGATTTGGAGTACCACGAGAAGATTGTTGGGCACTAGCACGTTTTCGCGGCTTGACGACTTCCATGGGGAGATCGTATGGCGAATGGTAGCCTCCCTTAGACTTGTCCACAAAGCTTTGTGCCTTGTTCACGGGCGGTCTCTGAGCCACCGCTCCATAAGGCGCCGACAGAGTCTGTTGTAATGGCGGAGGTTGGACAGCATATGGATTGGTAGCGACCTGAGGGACTGAGCCAAGGGCATCTGGAACCTGCGGTTGTAACGATACAGGGGATGCACTTGGCAGGTACGGGTTGGATGATGATGTAGCCGCCGGTTGTGTTGACCGTGTTGGGAGGTATCTATTGGCGGCATTCGCCTCAAGAGAGTTCGCTGATGGTTGTGACGTTGGAACGTCCTCGGTATCCTCCAGGAACCCTTCGTCGTCATCAATCAAGAAGGCTGACGGATCCGGCTCTGCCCCCTTGTCATCCGCGGTTGTCTCGTCTTCCAGGAGAAGGAAGTCATCATCGTCATCCCCGGCAAAGGCCTCTGACCACTTCGCAACAAGGTCTTCACCCTGGCCATCCTGTGTAGCTTGACCAACTGGGTCGGCATGGGCAACATTCTCCTCATTTATGGGAGTAGCATCTTGCCCATCTGCGGGACTACTTTGTTCATCTTCCTCCTCCAGAGTGTCTTCTAGCACACTTCCCGCAGCCCTGTTTTTCGCGCCCAGACCGTCGAGGACTTGCATGGTTGACTTTCGTTCGAGCTGACCAGGGGAGAACTCTTGGGGTGCTGGATCGTTTGAGCCATCCCCAATTTGCGCAAAGAAGTCATCGCCATCTTCGGTGGTATCTTCAGAAAATGGGTCGTGCGCCTTGCTCGGTACTTCCTCCCCTTCAACCTCCTGATGATTAATGAGTGGCAGTCCTTCTGCGTATCTAGCATCTGAAGCCTCTTCCCCAGAACCCTGTAGGTCACCTCCCTGAGTTATGAATCCTGCTTCTTCCTCATCATCACCCCAGAAACTGTCCTGTTGCAAAGCGTTCGGCGCATGTGATGTTGCACTTTCCTCCACCTCGAATGGCTCGGACTGGTGCTCGATTTCGTTTATCACATCCTCGGCCTGGTTCGTGGGAAGTGGTTCGAACTCCTTCTCCTCCTGGGGCTCTGGCGGTGGCACCACGGGGAATGAGTTGGTTCTCTCGTTCGGTGCCATATACTTGTTGAAGAGATCCGTCTCGGCTCGAGGCAGGCTGAATTCGGGTTCCTCCTCATCGTCTATCCAAACAGGATGATGCGACACGGTCCGGGCGAAAGAATCGTTGCTAACATGCTTTGGACCCGAAGGAGGCCTATCTTGCTCTTCCTCTGCAGTTTCAGGTTGTACTGGCGCAAAAGCAGGTGCTTCTGTGCCCGAGCTTAGTTCAACCTGTGCCTCCTCGTGAGGTGCTGGCACCGACTCCGGCTCATGAACAGTTTCATATTCTGGTACGGGCTGGAGTTCAGCGTCTTGTGCTTGGAACAGCTCTGGCTCCTGCGCTGGTGTCTCTTCCTCTTCTTTCGGAGCCGACGGGGTGCCCGCCTCATAGTCCGGGAACCACTCGTCCGCCCCCGGGGGTTCGTGGGTCTCGGGCGTCCCGATCGGCTCGGAAGAAGGTGCGGACTCAATTGTCGAGGTGGCCATCTCTCCGGACAACGGGGTGTAAGGTTCGTCCGACTTGGTTGCGCTAACACTCGCCGCCGAATCTCCATAAGGATTTGGCATCATGGCAGGATGCCATGCAGCCGTTGGAGCATCCGAAGACATTGCGGACGTTGATTAACATGTACCAGAAGGGTATGAACCATAGGCGGATACAATAAACAGGAAGGGGAAGGCGTCGGTACTATTAAAAGACTTCTTATCAGCAGCGAGGTCTCGAAGGCGACAAAGCGACGAGGCGAATCCGATCATGGATCGCACAGTAGTCAGGTCCAAGCCACACAGAGCCCACTCATTCAATTGCAATGCGCTGCCGAGGGTGCGAGAGGTGGAGTGATTGGGCTCTCTTACTATAGTACTTGTACAGTGAATTCAGATGCGCTGCAAACATTCAAAATCTCCTAAAAACAGTGCTTCATTTTGCGTCAAGGTGTGGGAGGCCGTAGCCAAGTCTACAGACTCGTGATGGTGACAACGGGAATGAGAATAGGATGACGCGAGTACAGGTTTGCAAGAAAGGTTCCAAGCTTGGACTGACGGGACGATCTGGATGAAAGCTGGCCTGGACTTTTTGGAGACAGGCTTGGAGACAGGATGGCCCATGGTTGCTACCAACAAGGAGCTAAACCGGTACTGGTTTACTGTAGCATCTAGCCTAGCACGCCTAGGTACCTAGGTACCGAGGTAGTCGCTTTCGGGGCCGGCGTCTTGGTTGCCATGACCCCTGTATAAGGCCTTGTCATTTACGTACTGTGTACCCCATCAGCGTCACAACCACCTGTGGGCACCTGCGGCCCAGGCTGCGGGCAGTGACCCTTTTGGTCTTCGAGGCTCAGTTGTCCTCTTCATCCCACAGCATCCATGAACCATCACTGGCTCTCCCTGCTCCCCACCCAAGTTCCAAAGTTGATTCACACCACATTGCCCCAGTTCACTAGAAAGCTGGCCATTCACTGTTTGCACTGGTAGAACAGCTGTCTCCTCCCAGCTGCAAGTGTTAGGCTTCCATGTTTGTTTTTAGTTGTTGAAGGCCGCCGTTCGACCCGTTACTCGTTACAGCCCTTGACCCAGATCCGCATCTGCATCTGATCGCCCGGTGGACTCTCGAGGATGACCGCATGTAGCTCCAGCCTGGGCACCACCACATGAACGCTAATACTTTTATCTTTCTCCCACCCATATCAATCTTTTCGGGGACAGAAGGTGGTTTGTCTACGGGATGCCTCCTTCAATTCCTAACCACCCAGAAGAACCCCCCGATACACCCACCGATGACTCCGATTCCGATCTCGATATCGACCTGAACGAGCTTGATCCTGTTCCCGCCGATGAGCCCCGCAACAAGTCCGGCCTTTTAGGACACGATCGAGAAGTTGCCGAGCAGAGGGCTCCTAGGATAGCCCTGCGCAATCTTCGTATGGGTAGTCTGCGCCGCAAGGGGAAGTCGACCAGTGGCTATGCCGGAGCCGGTGGAAGCAGGGACGACGGGCTTGACGATGCAGCCGCTCTGCTAGGAGAAGGGGAGGGCGACGGCCAGTCCAGTCGAGAGAACTCCGGAGAGGATGCCCCGTTCTTGCGAGAAGCTGACGACCGGCCCGGTCGCACCAGCATCCATAAGGATAACAAGGGCCTACTGAGAAGACTCCGTATCCGACTACCAAGCTTCATGACCTCGGCCTCGCCCACGTCGCAGATTCAACAAGGCACTGAAGCCGACAAGGATGATGATGATCCTTCTGCGTCGAGGCTCGTTGCCATCGGTTCCACGCAGTCTACACGATTTCCGCCCAACTTGGTGTCGAATGCGAAGTACACTGCTCTCACCTTTCTTCCGGTCACCCTGTACAACGAGTTTTCCTTCTTCTTTAACATGTACTTTCTGCTGGTTGCACTTTCGCAAGCAATACCAGCCTTGAGGATCGGTTATCTCTCCACCTACATTGCACCTCTGGCCTTTGTTCTGATGATTACCATGGGAAAGGAGGCGTATGACGATATAGAAAGAAGGCGAAGGGATAACGAGGCGAACTCGGAACCATACAGCGTACTGGTATTTGACGATCCGGGGCGGTCTCCGCCATCAAGCCGCCCAAAGAAAAAGATGAAGTCGGCAACTAATAGGAAGGGCCGAAAAGGGAAATTGCCTGAAAGGGACAGGCTGTCAGACATTCAAGAAGAAGAGGAACGAGCTGAAGGTGATGGTCTTCGGAGAGGGCCTTCTTCGGAGGTCAGTGAATTAAGTAAGAAGTCCAAGGATCTAAAAGTCGGCGACGTTTTGAAGCTCGAGAGGGGCCAAAGAGTGCCAGCAGATGTCATTATTTTGAAATGCTTTTCTGGAGAAGCCAGCGCAGTACCGGTTGTGGAACCATCCCCGCAGAACGAGCCCGACCTTCTTGGAAATATCGACGAATCTGGCGAAAGTAGTGAAGAGATTGTCACTGCCCCGGAAATCGAGCAGAAGTCGGGGCCCGGCGGAGAGACTTTCATCAGGACGGATCAGCTGGATGGTGAGACCGACTGGAAGCTTCGCCTTGCGTCACCACTATCGCAGGGTCTGGAGACCGAAGAGCTGGTTCGTCTTCAAGTCACGGGTGGTAAGCCTGATAAGAAGGTCAACGAGTTTGTTGGCACTCTTTCGCTTCTGCCATCCAGAGAAGATGCTATGGGCAACGGTGTCAGTATACAAAGTGGCAGCGACCTCTCCAACTCGGCGCCCTTGTCCATCGACAACACTGCTTGGGCGAACACCATAATTGCATCTAATGCGACCACGTTGGCCGTAGTCATCTATACTGGACCGCAGACCCGCTCAGCCTTATCAACATCTCCATCAAGGTCGAAAACTGGGCTCCTGGAATTCGAAATCAACTCCCTGACGAAGATCCTTTGTGCCCTCACCCTCGGTCTCTCGATTATTCTCGTGGCTCTTGAGGGCTTCTCGAACGCGCCTGGGAATGTCTGGTATGTTAAGATTATGAGATTCTTGGTGCTGTTCTCGACCATCGTTCCTATCAGCCTCCGTGTCAACCTCGACATGGGGAAGAGCGTCTATTCTTGGTTTATTCAACGTGATCCCGATATGCCCGGTGCGGTCGTCCGCACCAGCACCATTCCGGAAGATCTGGGCCGCATTGAGTACCTGCTCAGTGACAAGACGGGAACTTTGACACAGAATGAGATGGAAATGAAAAAGATCCATGTGGGGACGGTCTCCTATGCCAACGAGGCTATGGACGAAGTTGCGACCTACGTCAAACAGGGTTTCCACATTCCGCCTTCGACAGATCCTGCTGCAAACGCAGTGCTCATCACACCCTCTTCGACATACTCTTCAACAGCGAATGTTGGCGGTACCCGCACACGCCGTGAGATCGGTACGAGAGTGCGCGATGTTGTACTGGCATTGGCACTATGCCATCAGGTCACCCCTACGACTGACGAGGAAGATGGGAAAGTCGTTACTTCGTATCAGGCCGCATCTCCCGACGAGATTGCCATCGTGAGATGGACCGAGGCCATTGGACTACGACTATCGTATCGTGACAGGAAAAGCATGACACTCGAGTCGTCCGAGACAGGCAGGCCAGTTATCCAGGTGCGCATATTGGAGGTATTTCCTTTCACCTCAGATGGAAAGAGGATGGGCATCGTTGTTCAATTCTTCGAGCGCACTGGCAGTTCGCCGAGCCTTGCCGATGGCGAGGTCTGGTTCTATCAGAAGGGTGCTGATACAGTGATGGGGTCCATTGTGGCTGCAAACGACTGGCTGGACGAAGAGACTGCGAACATGGCTCGAGAAGGGTTGCGAACTCTTGTTGTAGGCCGAAAACGCCTATCTTCCGCCGAATATCACCAATTCAAGACGAAACACCAGGAGGCATCACTCTCTATCAGTGGTCGCGACGCCGGCATGCAAAAGGTTGTTTCGGAGTATCTCGAGCACGATTTGGAGCTACTTGGCGTGACAGGTGTGGAGGATAAACTCCAAAAGGACGTCAAGCCTTCCCTCGAGCTTCTTAGAAACGCCGGTATCAAGATCTGGATGCTGACAGGCGACAAGGTTGAGACAGCCCGCTGTGTCGCTGTTAGTTCCAAACTTGTCGCTCGTGGCCAGTACATCTACACCGTCGCCAAGATGAAGCGGAAGGACCAGGCACAGGATCACATTGACTTCCTCAAGAGCAAGGTCGACTCGTGTCTTCTCGTCGACGGCGAAAGTCTAGCCCTGTTCCTGACGCACTTCCGCACTGAGTTCATCTCCGCGGCTGTCAAGCTGCCCACGGTCGTCGCCTGTCGGTGCTCTCCTACGCAGAAAGCCGACGTTGCCAGGCTCATCAAGGACTTCACAAAGAAGCGTGTATGCTGCATTGGCGATGGTGGCAACGATGTGTCCATGATCCAGGCAGCAGACGTCGGTGTTGGTATTGTGGGCAAGGAAGGCCGACAAGCGAGTTTGGCAGCGGACTTCTCGATTGAACAGTTTTACCATCTGACCAAACTTCTGGTGTGGCACGGGCGGAACAGCTACAAACGAAGTGCCAAACTCGCACAATTTGTGATTCATCGTGGCTTGATCATCGCAGTCTGCCAGACCATGTACAGTATTGCCATCAATTTCGAGCCCGAGGGTCTATACATAGACTGGTTGATGGTCGGATATGCGACAGTCTATACCGCCATGCCTGTGCTGTCGCTGGTCTTGGACAAGGATGTCGACGAGGAGTTGGCCAATCTCTACCCCGAACTGTATAAGGAACTCACATCCGGTCGGTCCCTTTCATACCGGACGTTCTTCGTCTGGGTGTTCGTATCCATCTACCAGGGCAGCATGATCCAGGGGCTCTCCCAGCTTCTAACGGAAGTTGATGGTCCGAGGATGGTGGCTGTCAGTTACACAGTGTTGGTATTGAACGAACTTCTCATGGTGGCTATTGAGATTACGACCTGGCATCCTGTCATGATCATCTGCATCTTGGGCACCTTCCTGTTGTATGTCGGGTCGGTGCCCTTCTTAGGAGGGTACTTTGATCTGGCCTACCTCCTCACATGGTGAGTTCCTCTAATATCGTCTCCCGAATGACTAGTAGCTGATAACTATTTAGGGGTTTCTACTGGCGTGTTCTGGCTATCGGCGCCGTCTCCCTCATCCCACCGTACGCTGGAAAGCTGATCAGAAGAACCATGAAGCCGCCCTCGTACCGCAAGGTGCAGGGTATATGATCTGGAAAAGCGTTGAAGGTATTCGTTGGAGGTGTATTTGCTTGTTGTTCAATATGGGTTCGCTGCATGCATAGCTCGGCGTCTGGTTTCAGTGCTTGTATTTGTAGACTAGGACGTTCCTCATGCAACCTTACAGGCCTATCTTACAGAATGAACTACAGGAGAATTTGGCATACCTGATGAGACGAGCGTGGTGAAATATATCTTAGCATAAAATGATTTTATTCACGCCTGGAGCTCTGTGGATGAACCCGTTCTCAGACCATTGATTCAAGTAACGGCGCCATCGCCTGAATGCCCAACAATGCCGCCCAACTCTGACCAAGAAATACAGGTCCGGGTTGTCCTGGGCACAGATTTTGCGTCCTCGACCTATTGTTTGAGAACGAGCCATTGCGCCCAAGTTTGTGGCTCCCTCTTCGTCAGTTCCCCCACGATTCCTCCTACAGGTCCCTGCCGCTCAGCTCCTGCCGCCCAAACTTTGGGTCCGACGTAAGCACCCACAAACCCATCCGGACCGGAGACCATGAACAAGTTCCTGCCCGCGGCGCCATCTGCAGTGCAATTACATCTACACGTACCCGACTCTCGCGCCTTCTTCTCTTCCTGCGCGTCGGCATCCTCCGTGGTGTTCTGGAGCAGCCGCTGGGAGTGTAGCTGGCATGACGAGGAGGACGGCGAAGACAGTGTCTGGGCGGAAGCCGCCCTTTGTCCAGAACCTTTTCTTGCTCGTGCCGGTAGCAACTGTGTTGACGGAAGAGCTGGACTGCTAACAGCCCCCGTGATATCTGCCGCCTTGATACGACTGCCCTCTTCGTCAACGATGCATTCGAACTCCAACGCGTTGCCCGTCTCCCTGTAGGCAGCCTGTAGATCCCGTAATTGCTGGACGATCGGTCCCGGAGCACTGATATCCTTATCCCTAATAGACTTGTCCTCCCTAGCAGACCACGGCCACCAGGAGCGCGCCTTCTGCTCCTCAAGGCGAGGCCCACCAACACAGTCCAGCGCCGACCTGTTCGCCCAGAATATCCGGACCGACAGCCCGCCGCCCCCGGGCACAGACAGCAAGCGCCTGGCCAGCTGCATCGCCGGCGCGATGCCGGTGCCACCAGCGAGGAAGACGACCTCCCGGCCGGCATCGCCCATCCTCGCGGCCACGTCGAACCCGAGGTGCGGCCCGCGCAGCTCGACGACGTCCCCCGCCGCGCCGCCGGCGGGGGGCCCCCCGGGGCCCCGGAGGCGGGAGAGGTACTTCGAGACCTCGCCGCCCTCGTACCGCCGGACCAGGAAGCGCAGGGTCGCCGCCGCGTCGTCGCTTTCGTCCGCGTCTCCGCCCCGGAGCGGCGTGGGCGGCGTGGGCGGCAGGGGCGTGTAGTTCCGGGCGATCTGCAGCTGCGGCTGCTTGATCTCGACGGACCAGAGGCCGTGGTCCCATGCCTTGCGTATGACCTCGGCGTTCTCCCTCGCGTCGCTGGGGAGGGAGGGCTTTACGGTGAGTATGAAGCTGGTGGGTGAGACCTGCTCGTTGGAGACGACGGTGAACTCGCGGAAGGACTCATCGTTGAGGGCGGAGGTGGTCTTTTTGCGGCTGGGGCGGGTGTCTGGGATGAGGGCGTAGAGTATCCCCAGGGTGACTGATATGATAGTAGTGCCGATCACAAATTTCCGGCCTCTAGATGGTCGGCCTGTTGGAGGCGCTATTCCTTCGCCTGTTGGTGTTGTCTTTGCGCTATCGGCGCGCCCTGCAGACGTGTACCTGAGCGGCGCCTGTGAGAAGCGCCGCAAGGAGAGTCCTGTCCCATATGAGCCTGCGATTCTATGTCTGACAAGGTGACACGGAATTGTTCTTTGGACGGCTATTTTTGAATGAGGCCGTGTAGCTGCTGGTATTCTGGCAGACGTGATGACATCGGTGATGCCGCCAAAGCAGCGACCATGTGGGTGCCGCCCCAAGCCACGGCTTGCTATTGTCATCGAGAAACTAATAATACGAAGACTCCGAGGCGCATAATCTCTAGCTAGATGCTTTCTTGCCTTCGAGCGTGATATAGAATCAAGTTGTTCAAGTCCAAATTGGCCGACAGGCGGAAAGATTATGACTTCATAACAGCACTCTCGGTGTGCGCTTAAGCGCACTGGGCCTGAGAACGAATTAGATACGTCTGATCGAATATTTTCAGCACTGGATACAGTTCAGTCCGTCTTTAGTAGGGACGTATGCTTTCTAAGGTCTATTAATTTGACCGTATTGTCTATAATCTCAGAATCTCTCTATCTTGCGTGATCCCTCCTCGGAACATATCTGCTATAACTGTACCTTTGACGATCGTCTCTTGTATAATCCCCTGCACATGCTTCGGCTCAACCCGACCATACCAGATCCCATGTCCAGCCAAAGGATGCTTTGTTCCATCCTTCGTCGTCATTGTCGGGGGCAGGTAGATGATCACGTTGCCGGCAAACTTGTGCCCTCCGATATGTGAAATAAGCCCAACCCGCGCCGTCAAAGCCGGCTTCTCTATCGTTCCCGTGATCGTCTCAACGTCGTTTCCAAGATCAATCTTGACCGGCCCATGCAGCGCCTCTACGCCCTGCCTCGGTAGTTGTGCCTCGAACTCGCCCCTGAGCGCAGGCCCCATCACTCCACAGCGCATGTCCCTGCCACCATGGCCACAGATCAGGACCACAATGTCCTCCACATCCCGAACGCCGTGTAGAAGATTTCCATACACCGGCTTTCGCGTCAACCTGTCCCGGTGTATGGGCGACAGGCCGTCGTGCATAGGGTGCAGCTTCTCTGGCAGCAGGTAGCCCTTGGCCAGGGCATCGACGCTGTCAAAGCTCACCCTCGGGAGGAAGGGGACGTATTTGAAGCTGGGGAGGAGATATGCCGAGGTGTTGACCACTTCCGCCCTCGGAGGGACGGACGGCGGGAAAGATGAGTTGAGGACGGAGATATTGTGAAATGGCTGTTGCGGCCGCGAGAAAGCACTTACCGTTAGCCAACGCTCACACTCACCTGTATACCCCGAGAGCCCGACTCACGTCACTGTATACCCCACCGCGTCCGAAGAGCTCCTTGAGGTCCGCCGCGAGGTTGTCGCCGCTGTTGTCGTCCTCTATGCGTGATGGCCAGTCGTCCTTTCCTGTGCAGATCAGCACTTGCTCCCTGTAACTGGATATGAGGCCGTTTAATTGTCCCTTGTAATCGATGTCGAGACCGTTCGGCATCGCTGGCGTCGCTGCGCATTCGCATGTCGATGGTGGACAGGTCGGGACTGTCGGGAAGGAGGGCGCTTTGGAGCTGGCGCTGTATGACCTCTGTAGCAACGAGGCGAACTGTCGCCGGGTCTGGCGTGATATATTTAGGGACAGCCGCAGATACATGGCGAATCACTCAAGTACAACAGTTGACTTGGGGCAACGTTATATAAAATATCAGACTGCTGGGAGAGGTTTCAGAAAGTCAGATACAGACTGGCGCATTCCGAGGTTCTGGCGTCAGCAGGGTGTCATGGGGGTTATGGTTTCCGGGGGTTAGGGTTGAATTCTCCTGCCATTCTTGTACTCTCCATATAGGAAACATACATATATCTACTACTCACGCAGCCAGACCACCACAACAAGCTTGATGGCAGATACCTAGGTAGATATGACCTCACAGCTCCTTCTGATCATCACGGCTATGCTTGAAACTCTTTCACCACGGCAGTGCCGTCTTGGCTTGGCCTCCCCGGAAAGTGTGCCTTATGTCCCTTCCATAACCGGTAATTACCAGTGTCAAGCGGACGGATGGTGACTATCTCAACAATTCCAGCGCCAATTCACCGGATATATTCCCGATATACTGGCGTGACTTGTGGCTTGCCTTGGCATAAGTGACATTCACCGCGGGGCCGCCCCTTCCAACATCACCAATATTTCCCACTTGCTGCTTAGCTTCGTCCAGGACGGTGGCCCATTTGACCGTGGTCCCGTTCAAACTGCTCGTCTCTTCAAGCGCCGGTCTTTGGACCCCTAAGCACTCTATCAGCACTTCTTTGTACTCCTCAAGGGCTACCACAACGCCGGGGACGTCTTCGTTTAGGTTGTCTCGGTCGGCTCGGTCGGCTCGGCTGCTTTGCGACGCTGAGAGGGCTTGCATGGCAAACTCGAGGGACGAAATCTTCCCAGTCAAGCTGCTCAGAGACGTGGCGACTTGAGTCTCCATATCCTCGAACGCTCGGTGAGCCTGGCTGTTTGTTTTCCTATACAGTACTTGGCTAAGCCGTGGCACTCAATAAAATTGCAAACACGGATCTGGCTCACAGAAATTCCACACTCAGAGCAATATTGAAAGTCAGCTTGTACTGGACCAGGCTCTCCTTCAAGAGCTTGATATCTGTGTCCTTGAAGTGGAAGCGGATCCTGTCCCTGATGCTCATTTTTACTGCGTCGGAGTGCGACGTAAGCTCGGAGACCTTCGCAGTGAACTTCATACAGACGTTGTGACAGCCGTACAATGCCCCCTTCACTCCATCAAGGAGGTGCTGCTGGTTTGTGGGTATATCAACGGTCTGATACGACTTCAGATTGCTTATGAGAAGCTCGAGTATTTGCACCAGCGTGGTCAAGTCGCCTTCCAGACTTCTGAGCATTTCAGGTGCATTCTGGATGCCTCGTATGGTGTCGCTCAGCTTTCGGCAGCTGTTCCAAGCCAGCTGTGCTACCGAGATGGCACTGGCAACTGTTCCCACGGGTTCCATATTCTCTCGGGGTCCCAGAGGTAATGAAAGGAGAATCAATGCTTCGCGGTCCTGGAAGTGATCAATGGAGGAAATGACAAGGACACAACACCCCTCCTTACTTGCACATATAGGCTCCCGAGGACGCCTCCTTGGCACTCGTTCATTGGAGGACAATATTCGAGCCCAAGAAGGAGGCGAAGGCTCTCAGAGGTCAGAAGCAGCGCCTCTTTTGGGCTTGGCACGGTGAGCACTGGTCCGATCTTAGATTTCCAAATGCAGTCAAGTCACTGTACTGATCACTCAGACGGCACCATTCCAAGCGATAATGCTTCTCGACACCGGCGTCCATAGCCCTCGCTCAGACTTACTCATACAAGCCATCATTGGTTGTCGACATCTCCAATTCATCACAGCTATGGAGGGAAACACAGAGTCATTCTTTGAAACGTTCTTTTCTAAGAAGGGTGTGCAGAAGAGCGAACAGTCTCCCAAGCAGACCATCGCCATAGCTTCTGGTAACTCTCGACAATTTGTTGGAAACATCATCAATAACTACAATTTCAACTTGTCTGATCATCTGAAACCAGGATGGCAGAAAGTTCAAAAATGGTTCCAAGATTGTCTCCGTCCCAACACAACTTGAGGCGCCCGATACCACGTCCAGCTCCATCGTGTACCAGGGCCAGCCACGTACAAAGAACTTGCGACTGATACATTGCATCGAAAACATTCGAGGAATGGCTACAAGGCCCAAAGCGACTTGAGTGGATACATGGCGGCGGTAATTGCCTATAACACGTGAGATCAGAAGTCAAGGACTAATATTCGGTAGTTGAGCGTAGAAAGGCGATCCTATCCTCCAGGGCGATCAGCAACCCCTTACGAGAGCGCCACGAGCACAGTGTCAAGCACGCATGTTATTTCTGTCGTACGACTCGATATCCGTCCACCACAGACATCGATATTACTCTGAGGTTCCTTCTCATGCAACTCTGTCGACCCTCGGTGTCCGTCAACGGGCCCATATCAAAATTTCACCACGACGGATACCATGAGTAACAAGGCAGATGGGATGTAAGGAATTACTAGCAAGTTTGTCCGGTACAATTTATTCCTTAGCTGGTTGGTACGACAACGAGGTTCCTGTGGACCGTTCTCCAGGTACAATATCTCAGCCGTCTTCGCCTTTTGACGAATTCCGTCGTCTTAAAAGCTCTAGAGAACCTTCCACCGAATCTTGATGCAATGTACTATCGAATACTTGGTGAGATCGATGAGGGCCTAATATCAACTGCGCACAAGGCACTGAGCTGGCTGGTCTTCTCGAGTCGGCCTTTGTTCATCGAAGATCTTGTCCACGCCTGCGCAGTCAATCTCAATCGCGCACCTCAACCCGTTCTCGGCGAAACATTGGAGTGCTTTCAACTCTTCGAGATGCTCCACGACATGGTCTCCATACAACCTCCACTGAAACCCTCACCCGGCGTACCACCGCAACCAAAGGTGCCTAGGATCAGCCTGTGTCATGCCTCTGTTGAGGAGTTTCTCCAGACGATTGGTACCTCCAAGACCAGACGGAGTGGATACAACCGAAAAACATCCGCCTACGGCGATCCCCAAATCTCTGGCGGCTTTCTACCATCTAGGGAGATTCATCCATGCAAGCCTATGGAAGTGAGACCCTTGATTCTCGGTATTTTCGCCTGGCCACGATCATCGGGTATATATGCAGCTATGGGACATGGAAGCCAGAGATATGACGCGTACGCGGGCCCAAGGCTGGGGGACGATGTTGTTCAAGCGAAAGGCAAATCGCTTCATGCCGAATGCTTGGTCTTCGACGCTGTTACAATTGTGAGCTGATCAAGCTTGGACTTTAATAGTCCAACCCCAGGCCGCGTGGGGCACACGGTGGAACGCCTCACTTCGAGACCTCTGTCATCGGACTGCATCCATTCAAATGGAATATGCGCCCGGATTCCACGCCATTGAGCCGAACGCTGCTATCCGTTGGAGGACAATACTAGCGGATCAGTGGCCCAGTGGCAAAAGGCTTGGGTCCGGCCTGTACATTGATCACCCGTTGCCTTATACGGAGGAAGAAGAGAATCGCTCTTACAAC
Source organism: Cytospora paraplurivora (assembly GCA_021272945.2). Lineage (NCBI taxonomy): Eukaryota > Fungi > Ascomycota > Sordariomycetes > Diaporthales > Cytosporaceae > Cytospora > Cytospora paraplurivora. The sequence goes on along the minus strand of JAJSPL020000054.1, from coordinate 64,077 downwards.
ACCTGGATATTGAGGACGATTATATGCCATATCTACGTGGCAGAGCTATAATCCACACAGGTGGGGGAGTCCTAGGTCTGGCGCCTAGAGCGACACATCGTGGCGACCTTGAAGCTTTCCTCGTTGGCGGGTCTCCCCTGATATCCTTCGAAGACGTGAGAGACAAGACTGTGAGAGCCAGGATTACAATTACACTCTCGTCGGAGAATGGCCGGTGCTTACCCCAGATCTCCAGAAAGAACTTGACACTGACTGGTGTGTTATAGTTGCATTTAGGGCTATATTGATGGTGAGATACTGGAGGAGAATATCGAAATGCGGGCAATCTTGATCATCTGATGATGTGGCATAGTACGGGCTTTCGGAACTTGATGATCGCGCGCTCGTCCTGAATAATACTTGATTTTCATATTCTACATACCTCTATAGTGCCCTCGATGAAATCATTTCTTGCAAGCCACTGCGCTGAGCGACTAGGCGGTTTACGCCAATATGAACCACGGATAGGTCAACTTCTGGGTCCACTGTTGGGCGCGGATCACGGTTTATCTACTCGCATTGTATTGAGTTTTGTTTGCCAATATTTGCTGACGCATGCATCCGCGACCCTGATGCCGCGCCTGAGCTGCATCATAAAGCTCTTATGACCAACTCAAGAATATCGAAGAAGGCCTCGCGACTCTCGGCATCAAACTTCCGCAAGCCCAGGCCTAGCACAAGCGTCCTTCGGTCTTCTGGGTTCCTCAGGGCGAGATGACTGGCGATTTGTGCAGCGTACAGCTGACCCAACGTCTCCCTGTCTTGGCCTCCTCCGCCTAGCAGAGTCTTGGGAGATAAGTGGAGCGAAGGCAGGGCGGACAGCTCAGCCCTAGGCATAGCCATGTCCACGAGAGCTGGTGATGGGGCTGAGAGCGGAACTTGGATCTGAATTTCGTGGTTAGTAATTTTTAGAAGTGCGTGGTTACCCCAAGCGAAAGCATACCCATTGTGATAACCGCCCGTCCTGTGATATGGTGAGCAGAATCTTGTCGGCGAAGTTGATGCAGGATACTTCAGTCTCGATGCCGTTGACTGTTCCAATAGCTTCCTTGGAAGGGGCTGGGAAGGGCTCATCCCTGGTATCTGACGTATCCATCATGTGAAGTTGACTGTTTGGCTGGCGAAAGGATGAGTGTTCCTTATGGAGATCTCTGCATAGCGATTATTTCAGTATCTAGATCTGTTGTAACATCAGTCAAGTATTACTGTGACGGTACTCTAGGTACCTAGGTATGTTTGGTTGGATGTCGAGGTTGTAAAGCTCCACTAGCGGGCCGATCTTTACTCAGTGGAGCCGCTGTGGTTGATCCCGGCACCTAGGCACCTACCTAGGTAGGCTGGCCTGCAGACGTTGGCCCCGCTGATGGCACTAAATCCAGGGCCCTGCCGCATGCCAAAATTTCAACCCCGGTCAAAACTCAAAAGTGATCCGGAGTATATACCTAGGTATATATATACAAACACTTTCAGTAGCATCTACGTCGGCGAAACAAACGACGTAAGGGTCAACCAGGGAGACATCATCCCATACAGAGGGATTCACCCATCTACTTGCTACTCAACACAATATGGCCAAATTTGTGCCCCGCCAACGGAAAAACAAACACCGTGGCTTGGCTCGGGACAAACCTAAGAATGAGCAGACTGATTCTTCCAACGCTCAGGAGATCCTCCCCGAGCATGTCCGGGAGAAGGAGGAGCGCAAGGCGCGAATGCGTGAGGAGCTAAAGAACCAGGGTGTCAAGATCAGCAGCAAGAAGTCCAAGCGCCTTGACAAGTACATTGAGAACAAGCTCAAGAGGGATGAAAACCGCGAGCTGTTGGCCAAGTTGGCCGAAAATCAGGTGGACACCAGCCTGTTTGCGAGCAGTCGCGCCCTGGGACACAACCGCGAGACGAAGCGGGATGCCTTGATTAGGGCGCTCAGAGAGCGGCAAGCAGGCATCATAACAGAAGAAAATGAGAACATTCTGTTCGAGGAGCGAAAATCAGGCCGGGAGCTTCCAGAGTACGCAGAGGCACCGTCAGATGACGAGGAGCCCGAAAAGGAGCCCGAAAAGGCACCAGGAAAGGCGCCTGGAAAAGGTGCATCGACAACGCTCAAGGAAGCGTCGGAGGAAACGAGTGCCTCTACCGCAGAGGTATCGATGGCACTTGGTTCTGGTTTGAAACGACCTTTAGAACTGAGCCAAGATGGCCGGCCGAAATTGGCAAAGCGGCAAAAGAGGGGAGGTGTAAAATCCAAGATATCGCATTCTGAGCCAGTGTCAAAACCGAAGAAGATAGTTGCTCAATCCCAATCTGAATCCGAGGGTGATTGGAGCGGCTTTAGCGAAGAGGAGGACTCGGAAGAGGGAGATCAAGACAGCGATTCTTCAGAACATGCGAATAGCGAGGATGCTTCAGAAGAGGACTCCGGAGAGGGATCAGATTCTGAGGAGGGAAGCGAGGATGATGACGATGAGGACGCTTCATCGTCCGATGAGGAGGACTCCGAAAGCGACCAGGAGGCTGCGCAGTCACGAAGGAGAGAGCGCTCGTCAGCATTCAAGCAATGGGCACATCAACAACGAAACGAAGCGATGGGTTACAACCCTGTGGATCCTGCAACTCAAATTCTGCAGATACCGAAGGTCGCAAATTTCGTTCCCCGACCCATTGAACAGGATCCGTTGCCCCTTGAGTTGCAACCAACAAAGGACACGGACCGGAAGGCCTATAGTGTCACCGTTTCACGAAATCCTGATATTCAAGAAGCTCGCCTCAAGTTGCCAGTGGTGGCCGAGGAACAGAGAATCATGGAGGCCATCCACAACAACGACATAGTTGTCCTATGTGGTGCGACCGGATCCGGTAAAACTACGCAAGTCCCTCAATTTCTGTTCGAAGCCGGGTATGGATCTCGCAATGGCCCGACACCGGGTATGATCGGTATCACTCAGCCCAGGAGGGTTGCAGCTGTCAGTATGTCGAAACGAGTCGGCCAAGAACTTGGCGATCATTCCGACAAGGTAGCATATCAAATCCGTTTCGAAGGCACTGTCGACCCCAAGACAGCCCTGAAATTCATGACGGATGGTGTGTTGCTTCGTGAGGTGGCGCAAGACATCGCTCTGAAGAAGTACTCAGCCATCATTGTGGACGAGGCACACGAGCGGAGTGTGAACACCGATATCCTGGTGGGAATGCTCAGCAGAGTTGTCAAGTTGCGCGGCGACCTGGCCAAGGAAGACCCGACGATAAAACCCCTGAAGCTAATAATTATGTCTGCCACTCTGCGGATAGAAGACATGACGCAGAATCCTACCCTTTTCAAAACGCCACCTCCTGTATTGGAAGTTGAGGGCCGACAGTTCCCAGTCACTGTGCACTTTTCTCGAAGGACGCAAGCTGATTATGTGGAGGAGGCATTCAAGAAGATCAGCCGGGGTCATAGAAAGCTCCCACCGGGCGGTATCCTGGTCTTCATGACTGGGCAGAACGAGATTACACAGCTCAGCAAAAGGCTCAAGACAGCCTTCACTGGGATGGACTCCGCACCTGGCCCGAGGGTCAGGATACCAGCTTCCGAGGCCCCGATTGAAGCGGAAGACATTGACTTCGGCGATATGGATGACCGTGGAGTGCAAGACTATGACGACGATCTCAGTTCTGACGACGAGGGGGAAGAGGAGGATGAGGCCGAGTTTGACATACCCGAAGAAGAGGGAGAAACTGGGACAGGCCCGAAGCGCATACACGTCTTACCGCTCTACTCGCTCTTGCCCACCAAGGAGCAGATGCGTGTCTTCGAACCACCTCCAGAAGGCTCTCGTCTCGTCATTCTGGCCACCAACGTCGCGGAGACCAGTCTTACCATACCGGGCATACGGTACGTTTTTGACTGCGGCAGGTCCAAGGAGAGGAAGTTCGACCGCGTCAGTGGCGTACAGAGCTTCGAGGTTGGTTGGATCAGCAAAGCCAGTGCGAGCCAAAGATCTGGTCGTGCGGGTCGTACTGGTCCGGGCCACTGCTACAGGCTCTACTCCTCAGCCGTTTACGAGAGAGACTTTCAGGAGTTTGCAGAGCCAGAGCTGCTGCGAATGCCGATCGAAGGCGTGGTGCTGCAGCTCAAGGCCATGAATCTACAGCACGTGGTCAACTTCCCATTCCCCACGCCACCAGATAGGCAAAGTCTCATTAAAGCAGAGAGACTGTTGACATACCTATCTGCCATCAACGACAATGGGCAGGTCACGCAAATTGGAAAGACAATGTCCATCTTCCCCCTCTCTCCACGTTTCGCACGAATCCTGCTCGTTGGGCATCAATACGAGTGTATGCAATACACCATCGCCCTCATCGCCGGCCTTTCAGCGGCCGAGGTCTTCCTGCCTGAACTGTCAGCAATTCCCCAGCTAGCTGCCAAGGAAGAGAACGAGGACGGCGAGAGGGCGATCCGCACGAACGCGGACATCGTCGCCGAAGAGGCCCGAGCCAACGCCCGCCGGGCCTACAACGCAGTGCACAAGAACTTCTGCTTCCTGGACGACAAAGCCGACGCGATCAAGCTCCTGCAGGTGGTCGGGGAGTACGCGCACGAGCCGACGGAGCAGTGGTGCGAGTCGCACTTCGTCCGGTTCAAGACCCTCAAGGAGATCCAGCAGCTGCGGCAGCAGATCACGGACCTCCTGCGGACCAACATCGCGGCCTTCGCGGGCCTCAAGTTCCAAGACAAGCTCCCTCCCCCCTCGGCGAAGCAGGTCACGGCGCTCAAGCAGATGGTGGCCGCCGGCTTCATCGACCAGGTGGCCATCCGCGCCGACAAGGCGCCCACGCCGTTCGACACGGGCCGCGGCAAGCCGCGCAGGGCCATCGACGTCGCCTACCTGCCGCTCACGCCGCTCGACGTGCCCGCGGACGCGGACCCCAGCGAGCGCGCCGTCTTCATCCACCCGTCGTCGCCGCTCGCGCACCTCAGCCCCGGCGAGTGTCCGGACTATGTCGTCTACTCGTACCTGCAGAAGGGGCAGGCGGCCGGCGCCGAGGGCGAGAGGAGGGCCAAGACGAGGATGCACGCGCTCACGGACGTCACGGGCGGGCAGATCGCCGCGCTGGCTAGGGGCACGCCGCTCGTCAGCTACGGGAAGCCGATCAAGGAGGTTTCCGTGAGTGAGGGCGGGAAGGCCAGGGAGGTCTGGGTTGTTCCGTACCTGAGGGCCGAGGGGACGGGTGGTATGGGCTGGCCGCTGCCGGCTAGGAAGGTCACGCAGAAGAAGGTACCTGGAAAGGGGTGGATTGTAGAGTAGATACATACTGGGGCGTTTGTTGTCATCGGTGGCCCGTACATGACGGGGAAACGAGGTCGGTTTAATCGTGTTCATTGCTAAACCCGCAATCTGCTATTCCATACTTGAGACACTTGGAAGCCCCCGTCCCCTCTACCATGACCTACAATGAAGTGGTTTCAATTTGTTCTATATTTCTCATTCTGCTTGCCGTCCCAGTGGCTTATAAATAGGGGGGTATCACATTAAACCTCACGCCAAAACGCCAATATCCCGTTTGCATGACCTTCTTCAAATGAAGGCTCCTCATCTCCGCAGCCATGTGTGTTCAAGACGGTGTGGGCGTCCCAGTCACCACACCCGCACCACCCTTGCTCTTCCTCCTATCCTTCGACCTCCCGCCCGTGCCCGGCTTGGGGCTCTTTGTCTTCTTGGCGTCCTTTGCCAAAACGATCTCCGCGGCCTTGGTGTTTAGAGGGGCTAGCACAGGCGGCTTCACAGTCTGTGGCAGAACCTGAGGCACAGCCAGCTTCTCGTTACGCCCGGTGGACGCGAAGTGGAAATTCCCTGGCGCGCCGGTGATGGGGATCTCGTCCATGTAGTCACCGCCGTATTTCATCTGTATGGAGAAGGATTCCTCGGCCAAGCGGGAGAGCTGTTCAGCCTCGGTGGCAGTCTTCGTGGGCGGCTGGCCTGCTCTCCCACCGGGACCCTCTGGCATGGGCGTTGCTTCTTTGGGATCCAGCGTCGAGGCTCGGGGGACCTGAGGAGTAGCATAGGCGTGGCCGCGGGCGGGCGTCCACTTCTGTATGCTGTTGGCGTTCTCGAAGATCTTGCCGATGGCATGAGACATGGTAGCCTGGTGAAATGAGCAGGCATTAGTGTTGCACTTGCGGGGCGATCTAGACGGACATGAAACGTGAAAGACTTACCAGCCTCGAGCTCATGATGTCCGCGAACGTCGGCGCGACATACACGTTGTCTCCAACAATGAAGTAGTCCTGGTGCACCGTGATTTCATCATCAAGACCTGGCCTCTTCCTCCTCGTCTGCTTGCGGATCACCCAGACGCCCGTGCCTTGTCCCGGCCCTGTCTCGCGAGGCTGCTCTGCGACCATGTACTCGAGGCCGGCCATGCTCTTGAGTCGGGCCTCAAAGGCCTCGCGGGTAGCAACGACTTGGGCCAAGTTCGGGTTGTACAGGGACTGAGCGAGGATTGTAGCATTGTTGGACGTTCGGTCGTGGAAAGGCGAATCAGCGAAATAGATCAGCACGGTATTCGTGTGTAGTGGTCCATTCTGCATGAGGAACGCTGGGTTCCTCCATTGGATCTCGTCCAGAGGGGCTTCCTTAGCCGTGGAGCCCATTGTGAACCAATGAACCTCAATATTGTCTGGATATTGTTAGATGCGCATCGATCAGTTACCTCCGTCTTGTTGTTAGCAGTCGGAAAGCAGTCGAGATGGTGAATTGGAACTTGTTGGAGGTCGAAAGAAGCTCGTGAAGGCAAACCGTGGGGAAGCTCAATCAGGTGTGGGGCACAATGTAGCATCCCTGGAGTGGGACGTCTTGTTGCGACAAGGGGCCCCCACGCCAGCGTGCGTCCATCCCCTGCAGGTGCACACTAAAGCTTAGTGGGCCACGCTGGAGACTCCAACCTTGGAACTTCCCTTCTGCGAGACTTGGCTTCGATATCTGCAACATCACACTTTGCTGCAACACAACCTCCACGCAACCGGTCGATTATTCCTCAGTTCACAGCCGACCATGGATTTGGTATCGACGATTCGAAAGTCAGGGTCAAGGGGAGGAGTCAACTTCAGCTGGGATGAGGTCGCGAACTCGGCACATCGCGAAAACTACCTGGGTCATTCCGTCAAGGCGCCTGTCGGACGATGGCAACAAGGCCGCGACCTCCAATGGTATGCGAAAGCAGACGACAAGAATGCCGATCCCAACGAGACAGACGATGAACGCAAGGCTCGACTGCGACGGGAGGAGATACAGAAAATAAAGGAGGCGGAAGAGGATGCGATGGCAAAAGCATTAGGGTTGCCACCGCCTGTGCGCAACCAGTCTGGGGCAAACGCAATCGAGGTTTCTGGATCGCGAGTGGTCGAGGAAGAGACAGCACCTGGCGGCCTCCAAGTTACAAAGAAGGAGGATGGACGGCGCGACCGACGGTCTGAAGGCAAGGAGGAGAGAAGAGGCAGACATGACCGGGAGCATCGCCATAGGCACCGGCACCGCAGCCACAGCCGCGGGAAAGACGAGCGGCAGAGGAGAGACCGGGACGACGAAGGCGCGCATTCATCACGACATCGACATGACGGCAGAAGGCATAGGGATAGGAGCCGAAGTCGCGATCCAGATCGCCACCGACGACACAGACGCCACGATGTCTCGCGCAGCAGGAGTCGCAGCCGGGATCAGAAACGGAGGAGCGGGTCCAAAGAAAGAGAAGGAGATAAGTACCGCCGCAGGTCTCCGGAGAGGCGGAGGAGCTTGAGCCCGGATCGCCGATGAAGCAAGGTTTAGGAAATCTTGATGATGCCCAGACACCGGAGAGGACTCTTTGGTCTATCTCTGATGGCCCTGCTGATGCCACTACACCGACCTGCGATATCATTATGGCTCCAGATTCTTATCTTTGGTATACGGAGTTCAGTAACGTAACGCCTTGGGGCATGGCAAGCCACATCAAAGAGCCAATATCACGTACACTCCATCGACTCCGCCGTCGACACTATCCATTTTCAGAAAACTTCATCACTGCTGGGCAGTGCGGTTCAAGGATTGTCCGGAACCCAAGATTTGTACAATGAGCACGGATATGCGATTAGACGGAGCACAGTGCCGCGTCAGCCTCTGTATTCGACTAGGTGGGCTGCTTGTTGAACTTTTTCTTGATCGTTGCTGGCTCAGCGCACTGCAGACGAGACGCCCGCAGGGGCGTTCGATGTATAGAGCTATGAGATTGCCTTTAAAGCCGAGAGAGAGAGACGGTGTGGATCCAAGAGGCGTTCGAGATGTTCACTACACAGATTAAAGGCCTAGCCCTCGTGCCTCTCCCTGGCGATCGAGGTGTAGCACAGATCTGCTCTAAGCAGCCCGTCGGGGATGTGACGAACAAAATATGCCCAAAAGCACTCAAATCGACATTGCGATGGAAATGACAGTTTCCCTAGCCTTGTCATGCAGTGGTAACATATACTTGCTCTTGCTGACTTACCAGTATTTGCTGAAGTCTTCGATACCTCAAAAGTCTATCAATTTATTGACCTATTTTCCGATCACCGATGGCTTCCACGAGCGACTATCAAAGCATATCTCATCTAGCTTCGTTTTGTCTGGCTAATCTATGTTTACATGTGAAAGAACCAATCGACATCCCCATGGCGGAGTTAAGCCCCTTAAGACACGCTAGAGTACCGGGAATACCCCCAGCTACGAAGGGTCCCCTGAACTTGCCCCCGGAAACTCAGTGGAATATGCTCTACCGCCGCGGCAGGCAGCGGGGCGCAATGCTCCAGCCACCGGGACGTGACGAGAGACGAGGCGAGCCGAAACGCAAGGCAACGGCAGCCTTGTTGCAAGCAACTTCCTCCACCATCCACCCCCTCCCTCCTTTCTCTTTCCCCATGCCTCACTAGACCATTACTGAATCTCTACACAATATAATACTTATTTTCTCCCAGCCCTGCCCTTTGTATTTCGATATATAAGACATGCGTCCTTGTTTCGGCCTGCTACTTTAAGGCCCGTGCCTGTACAGGTAGATGTACATGATCGCGCGTTGGCGCATAAAGCTATCCAGTGGGCGCTGGAATAGAATTGTCCTGACTCCTTTAGACCACGCCAGAGACTTGACAACATTACATATACATACTCTCATCCTTGTGACTTCTTCCCTCACTTCGCCGGACATCTCTACAGCCACCCGCCGTCCTCCATCACGGCATCGAACATCGTGCCCCCACCTGAATCACCATCTCGCAGCAGACGATACGCGATCTAACCACGATGGATTACTCTAAGTTACGTGCGGCCGCACTGACCGCCGGCGAGGATGAAGAAGCTGTGACCGTCGATACCAGAGCTTTGATCGACAAGGTGCTGGCAAGATACTCTGGCGAATGGACCACCTTGCGAGAGCTCATTCAGAATGCCGCCGATGCTCAGGCGACCACTGTTACCATTACCTGGGAAACGCATCCCTCGACCACAACGCCTTTGCCTGCTACACAGAACCGGTCCGAACTCCTCAAACACATAATATCGCACCACACCCTCCGCCGGCTTGTCGTGAAGAATAATGGCCAGCCTTTCAACCAAAAAGATTGGGGAAGACTCAAGAGGATTGCCGAGGGAAATCCTGACGAGACTAAGATTGGTGCCTTTGGTGTAGGATTCTACAGTGTATTTGCCGACTGCGAGGAGCCCTTTGTGAGCTCAGGAAGTGAAGCCCTCGCATTCTACTGGAAAGGAAATGCTCTTTACACAAGAAAATTGGCTTTGGCTCCGGAGCAGAGCACTCCAGACACTGCTTTCGTCCTTGATTATCGCAATGTTACGACACCGATACCGAATTTGCTGTCTATCGGCCAGTTCCTTGCCACGAGCTTGACATTTGTGGCTTTGCAGAATATCGAGTTTTGGATTGATGACTTTAAACTCTTGTCTTTGCAAAAGAAGTCTGCTCCAAGCGTCGGTGTTGCCATTCCCAGGGACTTGGAGACGCGAACTCGAGATGGCCTTATGAAGTTGGCGGCAGTCGATCGCACGAGTGCACAAATCGATGCGTCCTTTATGGGTGCCATTGGTTGGAAACCTGTCCTTGCATCGAACTCCCTCGACAGCTCTAGCGTATCAGAAGCTCCCTCTATCAGAAACTTCTTTTCCAGACTAACTGCTACTGCCTCTCAAGCAACTCGTAGCAAGGCGGCCAAGGAGGAGGCTGCTGTCCAGCAAGCGATATCCGAGGATATCACTGCTCAGTCGACGTCAAGTATCTTCCTCCAGGTTACTACCGGCCAAATACAGACTAAAGTTTCTGCGGAGTTTTCAGCAGAGTTAGAGCGTGCGACGAAGAAGCCGCCGCCAAAAACAACAAAGCTGGCGATATTGACTTCATCGTATGATGAGACCCTTGCATCGGAGATTTCAGCCAGTTCGGGCCCAGCTGCCAAGGCTGCCGATGTCTTTGCCTCAGTCCTACCAAACAAGAAACCAGGGGGCAGGATATTTATCGGCTTTCCAACGACGCAAACTACCGGTGCCGGCATGCACATCTCAGCGCCATCTGTAATCCCCACAGTGGAACGTGAGGCTATCGACTTGAACGCGCGCTGGGTGAGGAGCTGGAACATCGAGATGCTCCGAGTCGCCGGCATCATGACACGTCTGGCGTTTGCTAATGAGATGTCAGATCTAGAGCTGAAGCTCAGGAGAGTGGTAGAAGCACGGGGAAAAGGAGCTCGACCTACGAAAGATGAAGTGGCCAAATTCATTCCCGAGGCGTTGCACATCTTCAGGACGTACACATTCCAGGACTCGACTCCGAGCGCCAACGTTGGACAGATCATCGAAGAGTCTTTCTGGTTCGCATACCAGAAGGCGTCGATCGAGGTTTATTCAAGCCGGGGAGTTTTGCCTTCTACCAAAGTCCGTGTTGGTTCCGAGGAATTGGCAAAGTTTGTTGACGGTATCCCCGTGATCCTCAGTGAAATGAAAGAGGTGCCTCTGATCAAGAAGCTCGAGGACTTTGGTCTGATCGAGAGTATCAATGCGGACGATATTCGCAAGGAACTAGAAGCGAAGGCGTTGAATAAGGATCAATTAATCCATTTCATTGGCTGGGCTAGCAGGAAGGCAGCTAGCAGAGAGCTGGACGCTGGTAGTAGGGCTCGTCTCTTCGACGTGACAGTTGCAACAATTGGTGATACCGAAGGCTCCGGCGAAATCATTGCGCTCAGCTCTGTCAAAAACTACCTCAGCAGCAACAAGATCCCACCAGGGCTGCCAATACCGCCAACAACGATACCTTTCGCCTTCACACACCATATTCCGGAGCATCAGCTACAGGCTTTGGGCTGGGAGCGCCTAGAAATTGTTCCTTGGCTACAATTCCTTATTGGGTCTTCCTCTAGCAGGTCAGATGACGAAAACATCACAAAATCGGCCAAGTTCTCCATCTCTGTTCTGTCAATCTTGTCGAAGAATTGGGAGAATATGAGTCAGCAGGCCAAGAGCTCCGTTGTGTCTGCGTTACAGGAACTCACGGTCATGCCGACTAAGGTGGGAATGAAGAAGCCTGCCGAGTCCTTCTTTCCGTCGGTAAAGTTATTTGATGACCTTCCGACGATAGAAGGCTGTCAGAGTATCAAGGAGAAGTTCCTGTCTGCCCTGGGGGTGCGGAGGACGCTCGATTTGGACACCATCTTCTCCCGGCTGCTTCAGCCCTCAGGGGAGACAACTCACAAGCCTTGGAGCCATATGGAGCTCATCAAATATCTTGCATCTGTGAGAGAGGACATACCAGCAGATGATTTGAGGAAGCTGAAGAATTCCCAAATATGTCCTGCAGAAGCTGGTCCGGCAGGCTTGGAACCGACCCAGGGTACTAAGAAGCTGTACAAAGTCTCTGAACTCTTCGAGCCCAGGTCCGAACTTCGGGCCCTCGGCTTGCCCTTGCTGCAGTGGCCCGGGCCGCCAGGAAGCTTTCGAGATAGTAGTAAGGAGGGAATGTTCCTTGCTAGCCTTGGACTGCGTGCGTTTCCTGCAGTACCGGAGCTAATCGAACTGATGTCCTCTCCTGATCCGGTTCTGAGAGACAAGGCAAGGAATTACTTTATAGCGAACCATCATATCAACGGTTATGCGCGTTTCAATATTGCGGGCACGAACAAAGCTATCCTCCCTCTACAAGGAAATCCAAAGAAGCTCGTCACTCCGTCTGCTTGTTATACGAATGAGCTGGCGTCTGTGTTGGGCTTCAACATCCTAGCAAGAGACCTTCATCAACACGCGAGCAAGTTCGGTGTAGCACGAGATCCGCCTATGGAGACTTGTGTTTACAAGCTCGTCACAAGCCCACCACAGGATCGGCAATCAGCCATCACTCTATTTGAGTATTTTACCACGCGGGGTCGCGAGTTGGGCGAGGGCAGCCTAGCAAAGCTGAGAGTGGCCTCAATCGTGCCTGTTAGCCGAAAGATGCGTCGCGATGGATCTTTAAGAGAGAAGGATGGAGACACATTTACGCTTGTTGCACCACAAAGCGTCTATTTGGGTTCATCTTCGACATATGGGGAGATATTCGACTTCGTCGACTTCGGACAGACGGCAAATGCCTTCCTGCTGAAATGTGGAGCTAAAATGGAACCAACAAAGGTAAGCTTGTTCTTGTTCCTCTCGGCCAGGGGAGAAACTGATGTCTGATAAGCATGAAATTGCCACTTTCGCTTGCAATGAGCCCGTCCGGCTATGGACGACCGTTCAGACCTCCGAGAAGTACCTAGGCGTTCTGAGATCGCTCGCGGATGACCTCCCCACTCTCAAGAGGGATAAAGAATTGTATCGGAAGATGAAGACTGAGAAATGGCTGTTGGCTTACAAGGACATACCAACGACCAAGGGCAAAGCACCCGAGGATGATGAGTATGGTGAACCAGTCCGCCATGCCCAGCTGGCCGCGCCTAGTGACATTGTCATTTCGGACGACTTCTACAGCTATCGTCTGTTCAAAGATTACTTGCTATCTGCTCCTGAAGATGAGGCCTTAGAGGCATTCTACCTCTCGCTTGGTTCTCCTACAATCAGCAGCCTGGTACAAGAGGATGCGCGAGTCGGGAGGCCGGCGCCAAATCAGGAAGCTGGCGTCTGGCTCAGGAAGCATATTCTTGAGCGTACGAAGCTTTTCCTCTACGAGTATAAGACCATCCGGAGAGATACCATCAAGCATGATGCTAAATGGCTGGACAAGAATCTGAACGTTGAAGTTGTGCAGAGTGTACAGCTCCGGCGTACGTTGCGAGGTCACAACCAGTCCCACACTGAGAAGAGAACAGCAATGGCCATGAGGACTGCTGCAGGACATACATTGTATATTGCTGCTGATCAAGGAAAACCGGACATGTATCAGGTTGGCCAAGCTGTCTGTTCGTTGATATTAACGCGTCACAATCAGCAGTCGTACTTCTTCTTTGAGCCCTTCCTAAAATTGAGCCTGCTGGAGCTGAGAGCTCGCGGCTACAATGTCGACAGGATCATGCGCGCCAAAGCTGAGGAGGCACGTATAGCCGAGGAAGAACGACGGCAAGCTCTTGAAGCCGAGGAGATCAGAATCAAAGAGAGGGAAGCGGAATGGGCTAGTCAGAACAAGTCGAGAGCAGAAGCTGAGAACAAGCGTCCAGGCACGCCAAAGACATCTCGCCCCGAGCTCCCAGGGGCCATGCCTGGCTCATTCGGGGCAGAGTCTCCTGAAAGACCTGAACCGCCTTCTGCATTACAGCAGCAAAGACGCAGCAGGGGGATCTTCTCCAACCTTACACGTCGGTTTGGTATGGAGAGAGATGAGGCCGCGGAGGAGCATCTGAACAAGTTCATCTCCAATCCTGAACCCGCGGCTAATCCTGCTCTACCGGGTCCGCCCAGACCACAGGGTCCAGGGGACAACGGGCGAGTCACCTCCCCCGCCGTCGTGCAAAACAACTTGCTGCAGGCCATTCGGTCAACGCGACCTCATGACTCCAATAGAGTCTTCAGTCCGCCACAGACACAAGAGGTCAAAGAGCAGGCAACTTACTGCGATAGTCAGCCAGCGCAGAACATCGTGTTCGCCGCGCAGGCCCCCCGCGGCATGAAGGTCTACCTGGACAAACAACTCTCCACGGACCAGGTGAGCTTCCTGACCGGGAATACAGATGCTATTGGGAAGTTTGAGGCCCTACTCCGGGATATCGCCGATGTGTACGGCGTCTCGCCCACCGCCATACAGATCCACTACGACGAAGAGGGCCCATGCATTGCCTTCAACACGAATGGCAGCATCTTTTGCAATATGCGCTTCTTCAAACAGCTTCACTACGACAGGATGAAGGCCGCCGGTGCGGCGGGGACGTCAGGCAAGACCGAGGCTGCGATTTGGTGGTTCGTCGTCGTCGCGCATGAGCTCGCTCACAATCTCGTCAGCGCGCATGATGCCAATCATAGCTACTACACCGAGTCATTCATCCAGGAGTACTTCACCAAGATGGTGGGCAAAACAGTGTCATGGACCCAGGCGGCGGACAATCGAGGCCTGACCGACATCCCTTTGACGGATAATGGAGCTCAGGCTGAGCAGCCGCCGCCCCCATATAGTCAGGGTTTCTAAGTTCATGTCAAGGAACGGTGGAATTCGAACTGTCCACCTCGGCGCTGTTGCCAGGGCCTATGTCTCATGTATCGAAATTGTTTGCTTTGGAAGGAGAGAAACCCTCGTATCCATGAGAGAGATGCCATGCATGGAAGATGCGCAACGAGACACGGTCCGAGTGACAAGAGGAAGATGGAAGAAGCAGGAAAGGCCGAGAGACATCGTCATCGGAAGGATTCCTGCCGATCCTGAAGCTTACGAGAGAATCTATGGAATGAAGAGTGTACGTATACAGGAACAAAGGCGCCCTAACGTCTGGAGCCGTATTTGCGAAAAGTCATGTATGTAGATTAGGATGCCCACATCCTATTGGGCATTTCCCGAAGGTACTGAGGCTTTACGCTACGGTGCCACTATTCACAAAGCAACGAGGGCGTACCCAGGTAGTTTAGTTACAAGATTAGACACAAGGTTAGACACCGGATTAGGGCCGTGCATCACATCACAACAGACACATCCTGTCTACCACGAGAAAAAAAAGAACAAGCCATTTGATCCCCGAGACACACGTCTGACCGGGCACCTGTCAGTCACATTTCAAACCCCGTGGGTTTACGACCCGAGGTATTCCGCCGGAAGGGGTTCCATGTTCTGGGTTCCCGTAGGGTCTCGCAGCGGAGGCCGACACATGTATGTAGTAAGCCCGTGCCGCGGCATGTTCCCTTTTCTCATCACCTGTAACGTCGCTTCTTGTTTCCACACGAGCCCCCCGAGACAACGAAGTACCGGGTCGAGTCGTTGCGGCGTATTCAAGGAAGGGGGGGGGGGGTTGGTTGGAGGACCGCTCGGCTCTGGTCTGGTCTGGTCTGGTCTGGGCATCCGTCTGACCGGCGAACAGCCGGATGGCCCAGCAACGGGCGCTCAAACCCACTGGTCAGAATCTCCCCGGGAAGGGTCTGAGCTGAGAGGCTGAGACCCGGCTCATCATGCGACATCTGCAACCGAGGGTGAGAGTGAGGGTGAAGGGTCCACGGGCTGCTGCTGCTGCTGCTGCTGCTGCGGTTGCGATTGCGGTTGCGGTTGCGGTTTTTGCTGTGGTTGCTGGTCATCCCTTTCCTTGGTGGACCGGTCTGTTGTTGACCGTCCTGGATGGATCTATGTATGTATGGCTGGCTGTCCCAGCCCTTCTATCACTCAAGGCCGGACAAGCCACCCGGTTAGCATCCGAGACAGGTTCGTCGCTGCAGGCGTGGGCATGGGAGGGCCACGCGTGTTTCTGTGTGTTGCATCTAATGCTGTGTCCCCGCTGATGTCTTTTGTCATGGCTTTCTGTCTCTTCCCGGGAGGTTACAGGATTGAATGTTCGGGCGCTGGTACACCCGCGCACCCGCGCACGCACACACACATACACACACTCGTTTTCTATTGGAATAGGGAGATGAGATAAAAAGAGAGAAGAAAAAAAAGGTCCTGCCGTAGGTAGCGGGGTTCCATCCGGGGAAGGAAATCGACAGACATGCCGAG
This sequence comes from Cytospora paraplurivora, assembly GCA_021272945.2. Classification (NCBI taxonomy): domain Eukaryota; kingdom Fungi; phylum Ascomycota; class Sordariomycetes; order Diaporthales; family Cytosporaceae; genus Cytospora; species Cytospora paraplurivora. The sequence continues at coordinate 47,889 of JAJSPL020000054.1, read as the reverse complement.
ATGATATGATCCCTGCGTGTCGATCTTCCCGTGCTGCCGCTTCCATCTCCCGCGCCTGTGTGACCCCCCCTATTATAATAAGAATGGCATATTACCCCCATTTTCCCCCTACTTACTACTGTTCCCATGCTCGGTGGAACGCCGGCTGCACTTCTCTAGTTACCCAGACGCATGTCGGGGGCCCGACCTCGGGAGGCATTGCACGTTGACAACGTTATGACCGTGTGTGTACTTATGCCGTTAGCCTTCCTTGTAAAAGGAAAGAAGAAAAAAAGTGAGTGTGCGTGATACAACGCAGCACGTCGTTGCTGTCATTGTTATATTGTGTAGTACGAGGTAACAGGGAGACCTGCATTCTTATACGGCTGTGCGACCTCTCAGCTATGATCATGATTATCGTTATAGTTATAACTTGACCTTCTGCCCCCTTTAGGCATGGTAAATCATTTGGGAAAGTTTTCTCCTTGGCCCAGTTTGGTGTAATGGACAATCTAATTTCTAACAACGGGGAGAGGGTACCTGCCCGCGGCTTAGTTGGCTGGGATTTCTTTTTCGACCCCTGGACCGGAGATGTGAATATGCAACATCGCGTTTGGGGGCAAGGCGAGCCGCCTTGAGATGAGAAAGACCGGTATGTAGAGTTTGCTGCTGTGCGAGGTTATGCTTTGATGTTGTTGGGACAATGGAAGCTAATCTACGTCAGCAATGTGGAACTTGTGTTGACAGCTCGGACATGGGAGTCGAACGCATGAAGTGCTGGTGGTGTTTTGTTGCTTCTTCTCGCAGTTTCTTTTTCTTTGCGGATTGTTTGGTCTCCATGTTGGCGACGTCAACGTTACAGCGCAACGTCCAAAGCGGCGTCATCGTCATCGTGGACATCTCGTGTTATCCTGAGGCGCGCAGAGTTTTGTCTAGTTTCGGGGCCGGTGAGCTACTAGAACATATACCTCAGATGTACGTGTCCCTGGGAAGTCTTTGCCTCAGTTTTGTTAGTCAGATGCGCATGTTCTCGGCTTGTGAAAGACTCAGCTTAGTCCTCACAGGCCATCAGATCCATCTTCATCGGGAGATGACAAGATCCAAGTCCACGTCCCCGAGGGTGACGAAGCTGCCGATGATCGGTGATCGATGATCCTTCGTGCCGATTTCTTTGTAGTCTACACCGTAACAGACACTACTGAGCCATCGTTGGATTCCAGATCGATAGGACTATGGATTTGGCAGTGGCAAGACGGCATTAGTGTCCTCAGTACTGCGTCGTCTGCATGCTTGGTGATCAAGGGACCAGCAATACACGAAGAGAGATACTGCCTACATATGTAAGTCTCCACGGTGAAGCGTGCGTTGCACTCCGGGCCGGAAATTTGTGTCGTCGGTCCCTCCTTCCGCCACACCGGGGCCATCTCGGGAGATTGTGGCGTGTTCGGGGCGACGTTGAAGCGCAGATGGTGACGGCCACGTGGTTAGTGCTCTGCGATGCCGCACATCTAACCCGAGATCTCTCTTTGACCTGTGTGAGTCTCGACCATAGATTCCTACTAGTATAGCGCAGGTTCCCCAGAGCGGGATCTTTCCTGGACTGTTCCAGAGTTCGTCAATCCGCTCCTCTGACGGCATTGGGTGTGGAAATCATCCGACCTTTTTGGTCATAGTGGTTCTCGACTCTGGCTAGCTGGATCTTCAGCTCACGAGACCTCGCAAGGCAGGAGAAGAACTGTATCTCCGTAGTTACGCCACAGAGCCTTGACGTGCGCCTCCCCGCAGCAGTTCCTTCTCCAGGTTGAGCAGTCACTACGGTTACTTCCGTTCAGCCTTCAGCCTTCCGCCCCTTTCTTCCGACAACTAATTTGGAACTGGACTACACGCCCTCTAATATCGTGCCTCGCTCGCTAGCGTCTCGAATAGGGGTTCCTGTCCAATCTGTACACCCATATTTGTACGCCCATAGCTGCATGCATCTCGTCAACAGACAAGATTCGAGCCCATATGTCTTGAGAGGGTGGTCAAACAAAGATCCGCTCTCCTGCAGGCATAGGAAATGCAGATCCGGCAGACGTGCAGGAGTCGATCGGGGTCCAAGAATAGTCTGAGAGCGGTGAGGTGAGACTTGTACCAAGTCAACGACCCGAGCCACGAGTCGTTCCTTGTTCCAAGGTTGTTCCAAGCCTACTCCTGGTAACACCAGCCCTCACATACCGAGGCTGACTGTCAGCTAGTCCTCAGGAGATGCCATGGGTAGACGCAGATTCCTAGGGATTATTGCTTCCCGTTGACGCTACTTCAGAGTGGACACGACCCAGACACCGTGTGTAACCACGACCACGCTGGTACCTTCGTTATTGAGAAAAGAAACCTTTGAGAGTAAGTCCCATCTATGAACTCCACAGGCCGCTAAACCATTTGACTCCTTGAAGCGACCGGCTTCCTCGCCGACCCATCGGATCCTTCACCAACATGTCATCCCGATGCCTCAAAGAAAGTGGTACAGAGTGCAGCGATTTGTGTGCCAACGGCCGTTAGTTGCGAAAAGACCTAGGAATTGAAGCTAGGCGAGTAGCGGATAAACGAGGCCGCTCACGTCAGGACGAAGGCGAAGAAGACGGCCACCTGCCATATAAAAGCTGGCCCATAGGCTCGTTGGACCTAATCCTCCCATCCCGTCATATTCAACTCTCGAGAAAAGTAGCAGAACGTTGCATTCTCCACCAGCACTCACTGGCAGAGACGAAAGAAGCAAGTTACTTACTCTCGTACCTCACCAGCCAGACACCATCATGGCCGTACAGAATATATACGACGACCCCGTCTTCTTCAAACTCTACTCGGAATTTCCTCGCGCCAAGGAAGGCGAGAACGGCGCTTCAGAATGGCCCGAACTTCTCCAAATGCTGCCCCACGACCTCTGCGGCAAGCGAGTCCTCGACCTGGCGTGTGGCGAGGGCTGGTTCGCGCGGTGGTGCGTCTCCCGAGGAGCCAAAGCCGTCGACGCATGTGACATCAGCACCAATATGCTCAACAAGGCAGAGGCACTCAGCAGGACGTCAACGTCGATACCCGATAAGACATTGATGTCGAACGATGTCGGGAATGGACGCGTCGACAATGGGCTGATCAAGTACACGCGTGTGGACCTCGAGAAGCTCCAGCTCCCCGGTAACACGTACGACCTCGTGTTCTGCGGCCTGGCGCTGCACTACGTCAAGAGGCTCTCCAACGTGATGCAGCAGGTGCAGTCATCGTTGGTGCCCGGCGGGGTTTTTGTGTACTCCGTCGAGCACCCCTTCCTGACTGCACCCATCAGCCCATCCTTCATCAAGACCCCGACATCAAAAAGCCCCAACGGCGAGGTGGACCAGTGGACAGTGGATAGTTACTTTAGCGAGGGGATGCGTTCGGTTGACTGGGTCGTCAACGGAGTCATCAAGCAACACAGGACGCTGACCTCATATTTCGACTTGATGCGAGAGGCAGGTTTTGAGGTTGAGAAGATGGACGAGTGGGGGGCAACGAACCAGTCGGGGAGGAAGCATCCGGATTGGGTCGAGGGCGTCCTGCCCCGTTTCTTGCTGGTCAAGGCACGGAGAAAGGCTATTCAACCTCGGCCACGGGGGAGGTTTGCAAGGGTTCTTGGGTTTTCAACTCATTAAAAGAGGCTAAAAAGAGGTGTTGTGTAGTTGGGACGTTTGTCGAGTCTGTGAACTTTGGAAGGAGGCGAATATGCATTGCGGCAAGAAGGAGGGTTGATGTCCTTAGTCAGCCCCAAGGCTGAGGGATACTCAGGTACAAGGCGGGTATTGGATGCCAGGTACAGCTGGAGAATGCCAGGTACTTGACAGGTACGTACCACCCAATGTACGGACGTACCACGCGTACCTACCGTCCAACGTGTTGTTTGGCGTCTCCGGATAGCGTCGATGGTTTCTAGAAGGCTTCCAGTAGTTCCCTCCCTCTTGGTTACCCGGGAAATCGAACTTGATAATTTATCCAATTCTGCTCCCAAACCGAAGATCCAACCGTTTCGCCAGTCGACACAAGGTAGATACCGTATGCCAGGGCACATACCAGTAGGTGCAGATACGGTACTACCACGGTACTAGGTAGTATGTCCAGATGGGGACTTAGGTACTTTGTGCATGCCGGCAGCCGGTCAAAGCTCACCTACATATATCCGACACCAGAGCTCTGGCTCCGCTTTAAAGCAATTCCGAACCATGTCCGAGTTACCACCGGCAATTATTGGACCGTGAACTTGCCAGATACCGAACATCGACCTGAACCCCCTCCTCCTGACCAGGAGACCGGTAGCCCCCAGACCAGATGCGGAGGGGTAAAAGGGTCAATTATTGCGGGGTTGAAGACATCAAGGCCCATGCCATTCGTAGCAGCTGGATAGCTTGATGCACGATGGCACGGTGACAAGATGGTCTTGAGCATTGGTTGATACTGTTCACCACTCGCTCCCGCTAAACAGAGACAGCAACATGATGAGTAGAACGAGGGTGCTGAGACGAGTAGAGGGCACAGGTATGCCCGTAGTAGCTTTGATGTAGCTTGTGAAGAATAGTGTATGGATTCACCGTACACGTATAGAGAGTAAGTAATGTACTGTACTGTTGAAGTGGACAGTTCGGCACGGTATCGCAGGGCTCCACGACAGCGTCCTCGATGAAGTAATGAATTCCAGGGCTCTGCCACGCCTATCTCCAACACTTGACAGCGGGTTGATGTCACACCTACCTCAGTACTCACCTCAAGACGTACGAGGGCCGATGTACAGGTATCATTTTGCAAGATGCAACTCCGAACAGCGACCGATGCAGTCCATGAGGAAGATCGATCCACTAGCTCTTCCAGCCATCATCTGGCCCCTTTCATCGAGACACATGAATATAAAACAGCCCTCCTGTCGAGTATACAACCACCTTCCTAACTTGTCCCCATCCTGCATACTCATCCTGCAACTCATCCTGCAACTCATCCTTGTCTATTCACCTCCGAGATCACCTCGAAATCGCTTATAATCGTCGGTCCGGCCCCCCAAGGACAGACATATCCTCTCCCCGAGAATAGTCTTATACAGACAGAAAATCAGTAAAAATGGTACTTACTTGTGTTTCCCGCCCCGTGGCACGCTCACTTGCCCCCATTGCTTCGCGTAGTCGAGGCTTGCACTCTATCTCATCAGCCTCTGTCATCTCCAGCCTGAGGTCCACACACTTGCGAACCGGAACCGTCACATCACGACAAGCTTCTATCAATACTGCCCTTCCCTTTGCGAGCGCGACGTCCCGGCGCAAACTGGGACCAACAACCTCAATAAGATCGCTAACAACTACTCTCCCTGAAAAGGTCAAGGTACTTCTCGTATTGTACAACGGCGGCAAGCACGCCGAGGAGGTGAGTCTACAGCTTCCTTCTTCTTGAACCTCCTATCATTGTACCCTGGTCCATGTCGACAGACATGGCTTCGATTGGCCTATGGGCCAATCACCCCTGAACCAGCTTTCATGGTTCCCTTCTGCACCTCGACGCGAAGAAGCTCGCGAGGAAGTTCTCATGAAAAAGGAGGATGAAAAGAAAGAATGGGAGAGAACCACCGGATGGGCAAGCCATCTAGAAGTCCAACAAGCTGGTTCGGCGAGCGGGTTGCGGGGTAGCTTTCAAGCCGTCTTCGGCCCGCTAATAGGGCGGACCTTGCGTCATCCCGTCATCCCGTGCGGAGGTCCCACCATCCGTAGTGTCAGCCCGCTACGGAAGTGGGGCCGGTGGCCAGACTTGGACCGAGACACACCTAAACAACAATGACTTTTGATGTTCATCAGATATTGACTCGCTTCTTAATCAGGTTCCCGAGCTGCTTGGCACAACCCAGAACGAGCTCGGTATCCGAAAATGGCTTGAGGACCAAGGCCACACTCTCGTCACCACCCATGACAAGGACGGCGAGAACTCTACCTTCGACAAGGAGCTAGAGGATGCTGAGATTATCATCACCACCCCGTAAGAACACCCCCCCTCCGGAACCCTGACCCGGATGACCAGTCTCCACCACCACCAGCAACGATTGAGTTTCATAACTGACAGAACCCTCCACATTGCAGCTTCCACCCCGGCTACCTCACCCGCGAGCGTCTCGAGAGGGCCAAGAAGCTCAAGCTCGCCATCACAGCCGGTATTGGTTCCGACCATGTCGACCTGAATGCCGCCAACGAGCACAACATTACCGTCGCCGAGGTCACCGGCTCCAACGTCGTCTCTGTCGCCGAGCACGTCATCATGACCATCCTGGTGCTGGTCCGCAACTTTGTGCCCGCCCACGAGCAGATCCAGGCCGGTAACTGGGACGTCGCCGAGGTTGCCAAGAACGAGTACGACCTCGAGGGCAAGGTCGTCGCTACCGTCGGTGTCGGCCGTATCGGCGAGCGTGTTCTGCGCCGCCTCAGGGCCTTCGACTGCAAGGAGCTGCTGTACTACGACTACCAGCCCCTGTCCCCCGAGAAGGAGAAGGAGATCGGCGCCAGGCGCGTCGAGAAGCTGGAGGACCTTGTCGCCCAGGCCGACGTCGTCACCATCAACTGCCCTCTCCACGAGTCCACCCGCGGCCTGTTCAACAAGGACCTCATCAGCAAGATGAAGAAGGGCTCGTGGCTGGTCAACACCGCCCGCGGCGCCATCGTCGTCAAGGAGGACGTCGCCGAGGCCCTCAAGTCAGGCCACCTCCGCGGCTACGGCGGCGACGTCTGGTTCCCCCAGCCCGCCGAGAAGGACCACCCGCTGCGCTACGCCAAGAACCCCTTCGGCGGCGGCAACGCCATGACCCCACACGTCTCCGGTACCTCCCTGGACGCCCAGAAGCGGTACGCTGACGGCACAAAGGCCATCCTCCAGTCCTACCTGTCCGGCAAGCATGACTACAGGTTCGAGGACCTGATTGTCATCGATGGTGACTATGCCACCAAGGCTTACGGCCAGCGCGCCCCCAAGAAGTCTTCTTGAGTCTTCTGATCTCAAGCGGTCGGGAGGAGATTTTTGACATATTTTGATAGTTTTGAGCGACCTTTATTAAGTTAGCGTGTTTGATCTAGTGTATAGCATTTCTTACATGCTGGTCGCCATTGGATAATCATATTAAATATTTGCACAACTACCCAAGCAAGTTCTTGCGATAATCGTGAACAAAATGTTGTATCGTCTAATTGACTCGGCCCAGAGAGGAGCCGATAGTCGCGGAAGTAAACGCGATGAGGAATGATGAGTTAGCTGAGTTGGTAGTCAGGACGACAGCCACCTACATCCATAATTTCATGCCAACGGCAGGAGGAACCTCATATAGGCCGCAGCACATAAACCATTGCAATACAATCACAAGCACATACGACCATAGGTAAAAAGAATACGGGATCCCGCCCGCTCTCCCATAGACAAAGTTCTGACCTCACTGCTCAAGTCCTCACAGAATATTTGACCCCGGTGGATTAGTAGTTGGGTTGGTGACTACCAACGAATACCCTGTGTTGATGTTTGATTCTTGGTGGTTTCTTTTTTCCTTTTTTCCTCTTCTTTTTTCTTTTTACTTTTTACTTTTCCCTTTTTTCTCTTTCCAGAACCCTTTTGACAGGAGAGATGGACTCCTACTTACGGCCTCTTGGAACCAAGAGAACTACGAACTCCTGATGCGTTGTTGTTTTACCTTTGCTTTTATTTGGTATACGAGAAGCCGTGTTTTTCGCATTGCCTGAGCAAAATCAGACGTCCCCGATGAGCCTGTGATGTGTAACTTATGGGCGTGTGAGGGACAAAGAATGAAAGGTAGTTTGGCTAATCCGTCTGCGATAGTATTTCGACATTTGAAATTGGTAGATGACATAGAAAGCGGACATGTGACATTATGGACCACCACCGGTCAGTTCCCTAACAATGGCCATAGTCGAGGACACTTGTCTGCCATCTCTTCGCGGTGACTGAGATAAGATGCCCTGCGGAACAGCGGCGACTGACAGAAACGCATGCATTAGTACATTTCTATCAACATTATTATACTCAGTAATTAGACCAAGCGTATGAGGACATGTCGGACACTCCTCTTCTATGTGCACGTCCACCGCATTCAAGATCATCTTTCGACATTCCCTACCCGCTCCCCTATTTACGCCACCGTGTCCAAAACCTCCACCACGGCCCTCTCTCATCCTCGTCATAGTCACGCTCGCGCGGCCTCTTCGTAGCACCTCTCCTCGTGACTTGTAGGTAGTACACAGGCAAACCTGCTGTTATAAATCCAATCACTATGAGGGTCTGCAACGGCTGGGCAAAGACAGCCCGAGTGAGAAGGAACAAGCTGACGCAGCAGAAGATGATCGGTGTCGAGATCCAGGTCTTGTATGGCCTCTCCAGCCCGGGCTCCCTGGCCCGGAGGACAATCAGCGCGAGGACGGTCAGGAAGTAAAACGAGTAACCCGCCACGCCGTAGAAGGTGAGCAGGGTGTCGAACTCGCCCACGACGACGTAGGCGGTCGTGAGGGTGCAGTTGAGCACCAGGGCGTTCACCGGTGTGAAGAACAGGCCCGTGTCCTCGTCCCCGAATAGCCGCGCAAGCCGGGTGGAGAACCAGTTGCGCGTGCGCATGGAGGAGACGTGGCTGTTCTCGGGCGAGCTGGAACCGGCGCCGATGCGGCCGAAGAAGGCGGGGACGTAGCCCTCCTTGCCGGCGGCGTAGACGAGCCGGCTGCTGGTGAATGTTGAGCTGTTTAGCGCCCCGAAGCACGATGCGCCAACTATCAGGGCTAGCAGGAGTGATCCGATGGGACCAAAGACCTTTGCGCCGAACAGGACAGCGATCGTATTCGACGAGTTGGTAGCTGCCAAGGGTAGAACCAAGAAGTATGCGATATTGGCCAACACATAGGAGAGAATGACCAGCGGCATGGCCGTGTGGATGACCCGTGGCAGGTCTCTGCTAGGATTGCGGAACTCTCCCACAACATAGTTCGTCTAGGACTGCGTCAGAAGACCGAAATTTCAATGGATTGAAATGAGATAGCAAGCTTACATTGTCCCAACCATCAAATGCCCAGAGACCAGCATACAAGGCCACCGCCCAAGCCGACGTCTCCCTTTTAGTCCCCTCAAACCAGCCATGCGTTTTCCAGTCCAGATTGGGGTTTCCGCCGTAAGAATATCCAGTGGCGGCGACCACAACACCGATAATGGTAACGCCAAGCAATGCAATGAACTTCAAAAACATGAGCATGTCATTCACACGTGTCCCTAGCTTCGTTGAGACGCAGTTGAGGAAAGTCACGAGGAAAAGCCCGACCAGGCCAACCGACTTGCTAATCCAAGGGTTGATGGTCTCGGCTTCTGCGCCAATGACAGCGCGCACAAAGTATTCTCCCATGATGATGGAAATGATGGCCGAGCTACCGGGCTTCAGAACCAACACAGCAGACCACATAAAGAGGAAGCCAAAGACTTCGTGGAAAATCTTGGCCAAGTATACCTGCGATCCTCCATTGAGGGGTATCGCGCCACCAAGCTCGGCATAACTGGCCGCGCCCGTCCAGGCCAAAATACCAGCTATGACCCATACGATGAGCGCAGCACCTGGCGACCCAACGTTGGCATTGACCTGGCTCGGCGACGAGAATATTCCAGACCCAATAATCAGACCGACGATCAGGGATAGCCCGTTAAGGTACGTCAGGGTCTTGTGCTTCTCGAGAGATCCTCCACCCAAGCCCCCATTCTGTGTCGCGGCGACGGTTGGTGTGCCAATGGGGGCATAGCCGGCGCCGGCGGTGGAGGACAGGGGGAACATGTTGGCAGTGAAGTCGAAGGCAGAGGACACAGAGAAGGTCCGTCCGTGGCCTGCTGGGCGGCCGTTGGCAGCCGGGTTGCCAGCGTCGAGGGGGTCATCTTGCTCGAGGGACAGCTTGCGCGACGAGGATATGCTGGGGCGAGAGTCCGTTTCCGCATTGTCGAGCTGGTCGGAGCTTGCGAGCGAGGCGAGCTCGAGGGAGTCGCGCGCGTTCCCTTCGAGGTTCGAGTATAAGGGTGGCATGTTGTAGGAGCAGTTGTGATGTGCAATTCCTCCAAGTTCCCGGTATCTTCCACTATGCAAGCCCGTACACCGATGTAACCATGTTCGAGGCAGAGGCGCACGGGTCGAAGTTATGTCGAGATGGTATCTTGCAGGGAGCGTCTGTCCTCTTTCAATGCGCGAAGGTAATGGTCGTGGCCAAGCGGGTTTACGGCAGGCTGAGTCCGTATCGACAAGGACAGATAGATACTGTTGAAGCAAGGATCGACAGCAAAGATGCAATGCTAGAGTGTTATTGAAGTGGATATCAAAAAAGTCCAAAATTGGAAGAGGAGTCAGTCGTGACGCAGATACGGTTGCGGAAAAGGAGCCAGGGCAAGGCGACCTCGAGGTTGTACACAGTCCGCCAAGTGCCGGTATGCAGCCTCCAAACATGCCTGTACTAGATACTTAGCAGGAGTAGACAGGCGACTGGTAGTGTCTGTCGCGCTAGAACTTGCAGGAGTTGCATGACTGGTCGAATTGTCTCCGGGAGACGTGGACCCCATCATCGGTTATCAGGAGGCTCCTGAGCTTAATTGGTCCCCCTGATTGCCCAGGCACCGGCCTAGGTACCTAGGTAGGTACTACCAGGTATGTAAGGTAGGTACTATGTACTCCCCTTGCCACCAAGTCCGCGACCCTGACAATCTACTTAGGTATTGCAAAGGTTGGCACTGCTGTCGTACTGTCATATAAAGCCTGGTGGGACTTGACACATAGATTCCAAAACCCTCCAAATGCCTGTCTACCGTACCTACCTAGGTACAGTACTATGTGGACAACTACATACCTAAATAGGTAATTAGGTAGGTCTAATCCTGTGTTGCTTCTGTTGTAGTGGTGACATGACGCAGATGTCGTCACAAGGTGTAGGATTGTAGTATCCCTGGGCCGCCGCCATCGTGCCTGCACAACGCCCCGCTAGCACTTGCAGTCTAGGCAGTCGAGACCCTGAGGGAGGGGCAAGATTGCTGTATGAGCTCCGAAGCTCTAGAGCTCTAAATTTTGTGGTCTATTGATATAAATGGTTGCTGAAGGACCCGCGACAACGAAAATCGCGGTAACAAACTGCAGGCGATATGGACTAAACAAAACACCCATTTCCTTTTCTTTTGTGGAACAGACAGCTTGAACTCACCACCAGAAATATGCCCTCACGATGTCGATGGTCTACGCTAGGTCGATAGGCCGTTACTCCCCCGTTGCGGCTGTCACGCGCACACTTACGCTCTTCAACCGACCGTCCTGTCGCCACAGCTTACGATTATGCCGCGCCGCCTCGACGATATCGTCGAAGAAGCTCGACCTTCCAGCTTTGGATGCAAAATGGCGGGCAGAATGGGATCGGGTCAAACGGGAACAGCCGGAGAAGGCCAATGGCAATGAGGTGGATAAGGACGGCAAATACATCCTGCCCATGTTTCCATACCCTTCAGGCTTCCTCCACATTGGCCACCTACGAGTCTATACCATTGCCGATGTTCTTGCGAGATTCTATGCCCTCCAAGGTACCAAGGTCATATTGCCTATGGGGTGGGATGCTTTCGGTCTCCCTGCCGAGAATGCCGCTCTGCAACGGGGCATCAACCCGGCTACCTGGACCAAGAGCAACATCGCGAAAATGAAGGAGCAACTACAGTACATGAACGGTAGCTGGGACTGGGATCGTGTGCGTGCTGATTCCCGAGATCTGTGTACTGGGCCTGTCATTGACAATGTTGCGCCTGCAGGAAATATCCACATGCGACCCCGAATTCTACAAACACACCCAAAAGATCTTCCTCATGCTACATGAGAAAGGACTGGCATACCAAGCCGAGGCCGAGGTGAATTATGACCCCGTGGACAAGACCGTACTGGCAAACGAACAGGTGGATGCCAATGGGTGCTCCTGGAGGTCTGGTGCCAAAGTCGAGAAACGCCGCCTGAAACAGTGGTTCCTAAAGATATCAGAATTCCGTGAGGCCCTGCTTCAGGATCTAGAAGTTCTGGCGAAACAGGAGGCTTGGCCGGAGAGGGTCATCGCCATGCAGAAGAATTGGTTGGGCAAGTCGCAGGGTGCATTGGTCAAGTTCCCAATTATGGCCCACAGCCAGGATACTCATGCTGCCATCGAGGTATACACCACCAGGCCTGACACTTTGTTCGGGGTGCACTACCTAGCACTCGCTTCGACCCATCCAATCGTAAAGCGACTCTCTGAGTCTGACCCTGAACTTCAGGCGTTTCTTGACACACTGCCCGCGTTGCCGCCAGACTCCAAGGTCGGTTACATGCTCCCGAACCTGCGGGCTATCAACCCGCTGGCATACCACGAGGCTACTCCCGACGCAACAAAGCAGTCTTTGCCAATATACGTGGCGCCTTATGTTCTGGGTGACTATGGCGAGGGCGCAGTCATGGGCGTCCCGGGTCATGATCTACGGGACCATGCCTTCTGGAGGGAGCACCATTACGACCAGCCCGTTCGCATCGTGCTGGCCGCTTCAGAGGACGAATCCACCACAACAATGCAGAACGAGCCGTACGTAGACCACGGCATCATGACGGAGCACAGTGGCCCCTTCAAGGGCAAATCGTCCAAAGAAGCCGCCGAGGTTTTGGTCAAAATGCTTGAGACTGCGGAGCTGGCCAAGCCGGTCGAGAAATGGCGACTTAGGGACTGGCTTGTTAGCCGTCAGAGATACTGGGGAACTCCCATCCCCATCATTCACTGCGATTCGTGCGGTACTGTACCTGTCCCGGACAGCGAGCTCCCGGTCAAGCTGCCTGAGGTTGACCACCACTGGGCTGAGGGCAAGCCAGGAAACCCGCTGGAGAAGGCGTCCGAGTGGGTGAACACTTCTTGCCCGAAATGTGGCGGCGCCGCAAAGAGGGACACTGACACCATGGACACGTTTGTCGACTCGAGTTGGTACTTCATGCGCTTCGTGGACCCGCACAATACTGAGGCACCGTTCTCGAAGGAGATGGCTTCATTGTTGCCTGTCGATCTCTACGTCGGCGGTATAGAGCATGCCATCCTGCATCTCCTCTACGCACGCTTCATCTACAAGTTCCTGATGACATCCTCCCTTGGCCCAGAAGCAGCATCAGAGAGTGTTCACGAACCTTTCACCCGTCTGATCACACAAGGGATGGTACATGGAAAGACCTTCATCAACCCCTCCGATGGCCGCTTCCTGAAGCCTGAAGAGGTCGACCTGAGTGATGCCTCAAAACCAACGGTGGCTGCCACTGGGGAGCTCGCTGTCATCAGCTACGAGAAGATGTCGAAATCCAAGTTCAACGGTGTTGATCCGACCGCATTTATCGCTAAATATGGAGCCGACGCCACCAGAGCACACATGCTGTTCCACGCTCCGGTCAATGATGTGGTGAACTGGGACGAGGACAAGATCACGGGAGTCATACGCTGGCTGGGCCGGATCCACGACTTGGCTACAAGCACAGCAGACCCATCAATTGTCAGCAGTGAGAAGAGCGCTACCGAGTACATCGAAGCAAGTGCGCAGGGAGCCCAGGAGTTGAAGGGTGCGGCCCTAAAGCAATGGGACGTCGATACAGCCATCTGGCGAGACGTCCAGCGGACTGTCGTATCGGTGACGGACTCTTACCGGAAGGTGGACTCACTGAATACCATTGTCTCTGATCTCATGAGCCTGACCAATACGATCGTCTCTAACGCGGGTGGTAACCCGGCCCTTCGCACCCACGCTGTATCGGCGCTCGTCAGGATGTTGGCCCCGGTTGCACCGGCTTTCGCATCTGAGTGCTGGCAGCTTCTTGGGTCGACAGAGCCTTTGTTCTCAAGTTCTGTTCGTTTCCCGGTGCCAGACGGAACACTGCCGCTCATGAAACCAAGGGAGCAGCCCTGCGCGGTACAAATCAATGGGAAGTTGAAGGTCGTGGTGGACATCCCCATCCCTGCGGAAGGGCAGGACGAGATCGAGGCATGGCTCTTGAACGAGATCATGAAGAAGCCAGAGGCCGCGAAGCTTCCGGCAGCAGAAGAACTCCGTGCGGCGAAAAAGATCATTGTCGTTAAGAGCGGCAAGGTCGTGAATTTTGTACTGTAGATACCCACCCATCGCATTGCTGTTGGCAATCGCTGTACGATATGCAGTTGCAAACAAAAGGAGGACTTGTAGATTATCATCTGCATTGTATGAATACGGATCGGCCATGGCCACCCCCCCTGATCTGCACCTCCCGGCTCCCATTACATACCATTGCTGAAGTCTCCTCGTCCTCCTCAGGCGTCGCATCCGGCCAGTCCCTCCAGACCTCAGCCTGAACCTCGACCCCTGAACCACCTAGACCCTTATGACCTAGGGCCATCTCCACGACCCGCAAGGCTTGCTTCAGATCCCCCACCTCGAACAACATCACTCTCGGCCCCAACCTAGCCCCGATGTCCAGCAGCCGCGCGTAGAACACATCCTCCGGCTCATGGCCTCCGCCGCCACCACTGTACGTCACCATGGGCACCTGCGCGATCTTGGGCTCGTAGTTCCTCACGCCTCGCGCCGTCTGGTGCGCGAAGCCCCAGTGGGATACGTAGGGCGGGTTACAGACGATGACATCCCAGGCAGGATCAGAATCGCCGCCGCCGCCAGCGGTGGCCAGCTGCTCTAGCTCATCCAGCAGGGCGTCTGAGAAGATATCGGCCTGGCTGAAGGCTACCGAGGCCCGGGGTGGCTGCGGTGTTGGCATCAGGCCCCTGCGGACGTTGTACTTGACGTTCTCGCGGGCGAGGCGCACGGCCTTGGGGGAGATGTCGACGCCTTGGACGTGGAGGCCGGCAATGGGGACGGTGGTGGTGGTGGGGTGGAGGAGGAGGAGGGAGTATAGTAGTAGGGCTATGCAGCCTGTTCCTGTGCAGAAATCTAGTATGCGGAGTGGTCTAGAGGGCGATGTTGTCCCTGGTAGGAGGCCCCTCCTTATGAGACTGGCTAGATGTGTGGTGTAGGCCTCTGGCTCGGGTCTTTATTACACATTTTGCTCTTGTAGTCAGTTGGGTGATGTCTTGGGGTATGTGTGTGTGTGTGTGTGTGTGTCTGTGTGTCAGTAACATACCTAGGTATCAAGACCCCCGGGCGACATATCATGTCCAGGTTGCCAAAGGGCTGTGTGCCGAGTACATACTGGAGGGGGACCCCCCTCCCACGGCGCCGACACAGCGCGGCAACATGGTGTTCTGCTGAGGTGCCAGTGGGACTTCCTCTCACGGGTCCTTCTAGCTGCTGCTTCTGCTGCTGCGCCTGTACGTACTCACGTATCCATCGCAGTTCATTCAGGGTCGATGACAGGTCCCGGGTGGCTGGCAGCAGTGTTGCTGCGTGGGGCGAGATCCGGTATGCGCGGCGGATCGTTGATGGTGCTATGCGAGGCATTGGTGAAGCCGCTCCACCCCAATCCTCTCCCCCTCGTCAGATTCTTTTCGTCCGCCGGGTGGGTTACAATGTTTTCCGGGTAAGTTCGAGGAACCAAAGGTTTGTTTTTATCATCTCCGTTCGCGATCTTGAATGAAATCTCGACATGAGCTGGCCCGATATTTTTGAACTTCACAGCCAGGCCCTGTTGAGTCCGGCACCCCCCCCCCAAAGTAGGTCGCGCTCAGGGTTGACCCCTGAGTTGTCGGCAGCGGATGCATATCCGACTTATATGGATGTCATCTCAAAGTGTATCTATCCTACCGTAGTGCACATTCTAATACGATGCAGGTCAGCCTGCAGGACAGACGATAGGGATACGAGCTCCACCCGGAATGCTTGTCTTTCGGTCCCTCGCGACAGGAGTTTCCGAGCCGTGCGCGAGAGATATCCGGTATGCTATCACCGTCGACGGTCTGGGATTATACCGAAGTCGGACCAGACCCCCTCCCCCACGCACGATCTCACGCAATGGGTGCTTGCTATGTCATTATTATGTATTAAGAACTCAACTGTAAATGTGAGATGGTATCTAGTCAACAGTCTTTATGAAATTATTACTATAACAGAAGCGTGTCTCACAGACGTAAACGAGTGGATCTCATAACAAGATGGCCCCCAAGCTGAACGAGAACGGCATCCCCAGCTTCGACGACCTCCCCCTTCGTGAGGGCGACCCGCACCACTCAGCCTGGGGCCTCTACGGCCCGCACGACGAGCTGGGGACGCTCAACAGGCTGACGGACGAGCGCGTCGCCACGGCCGCGAGGGAGGAGATCAGGAAAGGCACCCGGGTCTCGCTCAACTGGCCGCTCGACGCCCAGGGCAAGGAGTCGGGCTGGTTCCAGCGCAAGCTCTTCCACCAGGAGCTCCGCCAGATACCGCACAGGCTCGTCAACGACGACGTCTGGACGTTCAACTCGCAGGTGTCGAGCCAGTGGGACGGGTTCCGCCATTTTGGGTACCAGAAGGAGGAGAGGTTCTACAATGGGGTTACGCTGGAGGAGATATACGGGACGGATGCCGACGGAAAGAAGTCGACGGTGAACGGTATCCAAGGTGTGTGTTTCTCTTTATCTCATTTCGACATGGACGGAGACAGGCTGTTCCAACATGCTGGGGTGGGAGAGTCAACAGGGCTGACTGACGGGATCTGCTTATCACAGCCTTCGCCGAGCAGGGTATCGTCGGTCGTGGCATCCTGATCGACTTCGACAGCTGGCGCCAGGCACAGGACGACCCGGACCTCAAGGACTTCAACTGCTTCGAGGCCTCGACCATCCCGCTCAGACACCTCAAGGCAGCCCTGGCCGCACAGGGGACCGAGGTCAAGTTCGGCGACATCTTGTTCATACGTACTGGTGAGTACGGGGCCATGATCCCCGACACCCCATCCATCCGTCCGCCTGTCGATCCCTTACCTACCTGGGGGAGCATATCAACAAATTCCTGGGGGGTATGTAGTACCAGCCAATCAGAACTAACCCAAATCTCACCATCCCAGGCTGGCACGTCCAGCTCACGCAGCTGTCGACATCACAACTCAAAGCCCACCGGGCGCTGACCCCGCCGCACTTCGGCGGCGTCGAGCAGTCCGAGGAGGTGATACGGTGGATCTGGGAGAACTTCAGCGCCGTGGCGGGCGACCAGCCGTCGTTCGAGGTCCTGCCCAGCCGCGAGGACTGGGCGCTCCACGAGGTCCTCCTCGCGGGGTACGGGTGCCCCATCGGCGAGCTCTTCTGGCTCGAGGGCCTCGCGGAGAGGTGTAGGGAGGAGGGCAGGTGGAGCTTCTTCGTGGCCAGCGAGCCGTGCAATGTGCCCGGGGGCGTGGCGAGTCCGCCGAATATCTTGGCTATCTTCTGAGGCTTGGGGGTTGGGCTGGGCGGGTGGTGGTATCTTCGAGTGACTGTAGGAGGAGACGTTGGATACTGGGCGAGTTCAGTTGACCCTCGGATACAGATTTCCTAGTTTGGCTTCGCTGTAATCACCAGTTGGGGTGTCTTCACAAGTGCGTGATGCCGATCATGAGCTACATCCTACCACTGTCTCTATTCTATGTCCTTCCGGTAAGGCATGGAAAGAGGTGATACATTATAATGCAGTCACCGAGCATGGGAAGTGCACATGGCAAAGGGAGATGCAGCAATGTATTATATATCGCCACTGCCCTACCTCTCGATGCCTGACTGACAGTTCATCATCTGGTCTCGACCGCTCCAGCGTCCACCTCCGACAACCCCCAGCTACATGATATTACAAGCATCGACCACAGCAGCGAAGGCTTGAAGCCGGATAATGAACCCACTATACCTGAAGAAAGCCGGCCTATATCATAGTCATTGCGCGGCAATGGGACGATGTTCGGGCGTTTGAGGTCAATATTTCGGAGTGGACCTGACGTGGCCATATAATTATTTTTACTCGGCCGTCTAGCTATAAGGCTGGCTTACTCAGAAGAAAGGAGGTGGTGATCCGTGGTGGGTGACGTCCGACAGGGGCAAGAAGGCACCCGACAACGCTGGACACTGGAGCTCGTAGGAACACAGGTCAACGCAGTAATACATTTCCCATCAATGTGCTCAGGTAGGGAATCGAAATATTCCCGTGCCTCATCTGTCTGCACCCACAACTGGCAAGTCTCCTCTCCGCCTAGCTGTGTCTAAATGAGCCACTGCTCGGCATATCCGGCTGTCTTGTATAAGGCATGTGGTCATCCCGCTACGGTCCACCATTCCGGCGGGAGAGCTCATGTGGAGGGGCCAATCATTCTCGACCTTGGCTACGCGCTTTGGGGATGACTGTGAAAGGTTTGCTGGCTCCCATGCGCCACCTGCCGCACCGTCTTCCTAGACTCGCCCGTGGAAACCCGTCCCTCCGCATCGCCGCCAAACGCCCGTCGCACAGAGAAAAGGTAGGGTGTGTGTTGCAGAATGTGACCAAATAGAACGCCTGCGGTTTCATGGTTGCTTCCCATCGGCGACGGTATCATCTACTCTCGCTTGGACGTCAAAAACGATGTACTATTTTCTGAGACTATTTCTTGCGGGTATCGCGATCACTATTAACCAGCGTTAGTAACTTGTTCGTTTCCTGTCAGGAGAATTGAACTCACGTGGAAAGTCTCCTGGAAAGACTTTGAAGCTTCTTATCGTTGTCAGCCTCCCTCTGCGCCCTCTCCAGTGCTTGGGTGCGTTCCTCCTCGTTGGCCCGCACAACCTCATCGTGGCTTGGTGGCAGCCGTTCGTTCTGAAGATCAACCTTTCGAGCATCCTCAAACGTGCTAATGGCATTCTTGATACCCTCGGCTCCCAACATGAGCGTTCCAGCTGGCAGCCTTCCTCCAGAAGCAGTCTTGAGTTCTGTGACACTCTCTGACTCCTCCCGAAGAACCTGGAAGACACGCGACAATCGCCCGATAGCAAGAATCTTGTTCTTGATTTGCCGCCTTCTTGCCTCGACCGAGTCTTCACCAACAGCAGATGGAGTGATTGGTGGAGAACCGGGTCCGGGGGACGAGTCATCCCTGAGCTCGTCCTCGCTGCATGTGCTCAGGATGGCAATCAACATGTCTGTGATTTTCTCACCGACGAACGGTAGCGACCATGTGAACACGTCCATGAAGTTAGGCAGCCAGTACGGGTGTGGTGTGCAGTTGAATTGCCGGATGTTCATAACGTTGTTCTCGTATTTCAACACAGCCGCTTTGTTGTTGTAGACATCGAGGTAGTTTGGCGCGGAGAAGATGGTCATAACACTGGGGAACCCCGTTGTCCTGGTCTTGCGATACATACGGTACCCAGCATCTTGAGCCTCGTGTGCGCGGATGATGGACAAGAGGTTGTTCTTTTCGAGGAAAGCGCATGCTGCTGGATATGAGAAGAAGTATGAGCAGCCTCGAACATGGTTGTGCAGGAAGTAATCGTTGGTCTTCTCCTGGCCAAAGTCCTCAAGCGGGTCGGCCCAGAGAATGTCGCACATGAGGCCTTGGGTGGGAGGTTCCCTGAAGCGGTCGATCTAAGCAAAGGTCAGCTACACGGAAAAGGTCCAGCGGTGGCGCCACAGCCAAAGGGCGGCGCGAGAATCGACTCACGCTTCGAATGTCATCGAGAGTATGTAGTTCGGGACTCAGACCGCCATGAATACACAGAAACTGCTTGTTCATGACAGCAGCCAGAGGCAGACTACAGAAAGACTCCATGCAGGCCTCGTATATAGTCTCAGAGTACTTGTGCTTGCACTCCAGCTTGAAGGTGAAGTAGTCGGTCAAGTGGCGACACTCGTGGTTTCCTCGAAGCAGCCATAGCGTCTTGGGGTAGTGAATCTTGAGCGACCAGAGATATAGAACACATTCGATACTGAAGTAACCGCGATCGACGTAGTCGCCCAGGAAAAGGTACCTGGTCTCGGCAGGGTCCCCACCGACTTCGAACAGTTTCATGAGATCGTAGTATTGGCCGTGTACGTCACCACAGACGGTGATAGGGGCATCCATCTCCAGGAGGTTAGGCTCGGCGCGCAGCAGCTCGGTACCCTTCCTGATGATCCACAGCGCCTGCTCCTCTGTCAACCGGCCCTCCCTGTAGAAGTGGGACTTCAGGAAGTTGATATCTGGCTTTTGTTGCGTCTCATCTTCGAAGAACTGCTCATCGGTGGGCTTGAACATGGCAGGGGCTTGGACGTCTATAGCAAAGGCGCAGAGTTAGCCATGTCGCGTGCTCTTGAGTTGAGCCCAGTTGGCCAGGTAAGGCTGGCTGGGCGTGGGAAGCGGGGTGACGGGAAGGAGGGGGGGACGGGTACGGGTACGGGTACGGGTACGGGTAGACATACCTTTGCAGACTCTCTCCATGGTGCTGACTTGGGTGCCATCTTCCATCTGGTGAATGGAGAAGTCTATCTCGGGCAGAGGCTTCTTCTGCTGTATCGCGCGAATGGCATTGTCGACCTGGACATTGCGAGTATCCTGCGGGCCTGGCGCACCGGCGCCGTCTGTGTCCATGTTGGGCTGGGCGGCGAGGGGTACCGGGGTAGGACAGGAGAGAGGGCACGCGGAGCAAGAAACTGTTGAGCTGCCTGCGCTGTGGTCTTCGAGAGATTGATGAGCTGTCGTCTGTTTCAGGAATCGAATCTGTCTTGGAACACACACAGGAGATCAGATTGCTGCTGCTAGAGAGGTGACGCCGGAGCCTTGGGTGCGAAGGGTGCAGTCGCAGTTGCAGGAGGCGAAGTTGGCAGATTAGGATGAGGTAGGGCTGATGGGAGGTCGGTCGGATAGGTTGAGATTAGGTGCGGTGCATTGCAGCCAAGACAGAAGAGAGACAGCTGGAAAATCGCAGTCCCAGAATCCAGACGGGACAAGCTGGGAGGAACAAATGTGGGGCAGGGGCCTGGCCTGCTGGGGTTGAGTGGTAGCCGTGCGACACCGTTGTGCAACCCGTATAGTAGGGGACCTCAGTGGACTTAGTGGCTCCTGGCTCCTGGGGCTCAGTGGACTCAGTGGGGACTGTCCACTGCCAAGGTACCTGAATACGGATCCGTACACGTGTACAGTCTTACCGAGGCATCGGTCAGTGACTCGTGACGAAGTGCTAGTGTATGACTGCGGCTCAGGGAGCAGATAGAATGGTCCGGCCCAATCGGCGATAACCTAAAAGGGGCAGCCTGGATAAGCCCTGGAGATGACGGTGGCTGTCTCTCCTTTACCTAGGTACGCCCTTGACGCCTTTGACCACCTCGGCGGTACACTGGGTAAATACCAAGCAACAAGTAGTCTATCTACGCGTCATCCAGGACTGTGGATTACTGCTCATTGATCAAAGGTAGATGGTACCTAGGTAAGTTCTTATGCATTACAATGGGTAGATATCGAAGTATATCAAAGGATGAACCGAGACAATGAATACGCCTGACTGACCCGGCCAACAACGACTCCTTGTTCCTATTCGCATACCTCCCATCTCTAACCGATTACCTGCGCAAGCACCTGCTCTCGAGGCAGATTCGTATTCCTCCAACGAGACAAGAAGTCGTCCATATTGACTACAACCACATTGTGGTTTTAGCTTCCATTTCCTCGAGGGTTGAAATACCGCGGGGGTCAATGTGGTTTTACTCACTGTAGCCGCCACAGATTCTTCTCAAGCCCGTGAACGCGCTTCTCCCATGGAGGACTCTATGATTATTGAAGATCAAGGTCCTTCCAGGCTTCAGCTGGAACCAGTATTCAGATTCCTTCCTCCTCAGGATTTCATCCCATCTGGCTGCAGCGTTGTACCAGAGGATTGCCTGCTCACCTGAGACGCCCTTGAGGGGCAGGACTATGGTTATGGAGTCGCATCAGTATCGTCTCGTCAAAAAGCCCTTCGCTCCGACATTGTCTAGAACTTGAAGACATATTTACGATGGCTTTCTGCAAAGCTGACGGATCAAAGTACCGGGGAGCGCTTACCGCCTCGGTCATCATTATTCCACCTGACCTTCGCGATCCTGCTGTCGGGATTTGATACAAAGTCGAGCTCGATGACAGGGAACAACTTCTCTGAGGTTATCGTGACGCCCTCGTTCCCACTCGCGTGCCACGACAGACCTGTCGATGTTAGTGCTTGGAAGTATGGCTTATGCTCGAATTTGAGTATCTCCGCAGCATGGAAACCATCAACGAGCAATGACTTCCCTCCAGTTGCCTCTGGTTCATCTGGGGCTGGTATGTGGGACAGAAGATGAAATGCTTGAAGGCCAGCAGGATCCGTAAAGTAAGTCGTGTCAGTATGTGCGGCCAAGGCAATGTTCGTATAGGCCGTGTCCGCCTTGGCCATATCCGGGATGAAGTCGTAGAAGCCACCGTAATGGGTTTCCCTGATGGGTCCAATGCGCTCTAAGAGGCGCTTGGTATGGACAGAGTCGTCAACAGGCGTGTCGTCGACGAAAACGAAGCCGAACCGCAACTGCGACAGAGGTGAGCCGTTGGTTATCCATATTGCGACTTGGAGTGTAGCACTGAACTTACTATCAGGTCTGTCATCTTGGCCACGCCAGTCTCGGAGTCCATAACTTCTGAAAATCCTACAGTTGGCGGGTCATCCTTGATCTCGGCCCCCCAGGTGTATTGGCTATCGTAATCAGCAGGCGAACCTCTGCATTATAATTTCGGCACATACCCTTCAAGTCTATCCCTCTTGTCATTCCGGAGGTAATGCTCCATGAATTCCCAGCCATAAAAGCTTTCATGATGATCAGGAGCCCCTATAGCACCGGTAGTAAGTACTTATTCATGTCTCAGGAGCACGCACCTTTGCCAACTTACAAGTCACGGTCACACCTTGTTCATCACTCCTTACTCTTACGGGCTGGATTCTGAGGGGCGTCTAATTCGTTCACCTAGGATCAGACACTGATCATAATAGAGTGCAGACTGAGACCGGGCGGACGTATACTCACTGCAAAAATGTTGTAATTCTTCTGCATTGTTTCCTGGTTCACACACTTGGGACAACGGCAATTGTCCCTGAATAGTGTTAGCCTTGGTAACCTGTTTGTGGCCTGCTTATATTTGTAGCTTACCTCAACCATATATTTGGACTGCATTGTGGCATCAGTACATGAGGACCAATGGGCCTGGTGACAATAGCCCGTATGGACATCGTGGTCCAGGTTGTATCTTACAAAATATTGCGACGTTTCTTGATGTTTTGTCTGTCCCTACCAGGAAGGGTACCCTGCCCAAGAAAGAAGACCCCATGGTTGTTGAAATAGATCTGATACTTCGGACTGCCAGTAGAAGCCTTCTCTGCCGTTTGCAGATCATATTGCCTGATCAGCTCGTCAAGACCTTTCGACTTAAGCGTAGTAACAATGCCTTCAGTGGACTTCCTGGTATCCTCATATGAATAGCGCTTCTCTCCATCAAGTCGGTCGTGGGAGAGCTGAGAGGCGTGCCGCCGGAATTGCGGAGTCTTGGCAGCAGTACACGAAAGAGTGGACGGTATGTATGACGGCTTTGCAACCAGGCCATGGCACGCCCGAAGAGTCCTGGTGAGTTTTTGGTCAGCTTCCGGGCATTGACGTGGTCACGTCTTGTTTGACACCAGACGCCATCACACAATCTATAGATTCACCATCACCGTGGTATCTGGAATCGGCTAATATTGTGCACCAGGATCTGAGCTCACCTTCCTCCCAAGGTCTCGATACGCATAGCGGTGGCCATGTCGAAGTCTGCCCCGTGCAAGTCCAAGGTTGACCTTACAGGTTCTCACATAACAATCTTGGAATTGTGTAACATATGCAGCCTTGGATGGAGGAAAGTACGGAGGGGGTGTGATTACCTAGGTACCGAGGTACTTGATGACATCCTTACATAAGCAAAAACGGTTGATTCCACCACAGATCACTACAGAAACATTCACACACGAATCGACGACACACAAAGCAGCAATTTGTCCGCAGCGCTGACGTTGTCAAACCAAACCGCTTTTCACCGAACAATACCCGCGTATGCTCTCCGGGGCACATTCGAGGTCCCTTAACTTCCCCAGAAATGCCCCAGGTTCGATCCATGTGGGCCATTACACCAGAGAACCCGAGAGGGTTCATTCGTCCTTATCGAAAGATGGGGCCTCCTTCCAAGTAATATTATCAGGTTATTATGGGGTAATAGACCACCAATTTTTGCCCCGGGAATCAGCTAGCGACTAACGGCCAACGTCCACGGCTTGGAACATGGAGGAACGGGCCGTTTTGCAATAGGATGGACCAAAATTCTACATTCAACCATAAGAATCCAGAGCCGTGAGGTTTTTCTTCGTGCAGCAGACCTGATAATATATTAGCTATCTTAATAACCCATCAACAAATTCATGAAAAAGCATTGAATCGAAACCAGAGACGCAACCTGACAGAAGCTCGTCCCAACCCTCACAAGCAGCACGTACATCCCAGCTTTGATTCCACCATAACACCATGGCCCCTGGACACGTGAATGTCCCGGGCTTGGATGAGGGCAACTACCCTGAATCCCGGGTCCTGATTATCATCACGGGAGGAACGATATGCATGCAACCCTCCGCTGCTGGGCTGGTGCCCATGACGGGCTTCCTGGAAAACGCCATGGCGCCCCGTCCCTCATTCAACGATGGCTCATCTCCAGTGCCGCTTCCTGCGTACAAGAATGGGCAGAAGCTCCTGTTGAACAGTCTGCGCACTCCGCCCACTGCTTACTCGCGCCACATTCGGTACAGTTCCCTCGAGTTCTCGCCATTGCTCGACTCCAGCTCTATCTCCTCGGATGGGTGGACGGAAATTGCTCTCACGGTGAAGGAGAACTACCATCTGTTCGACGGTTTCGTCATCCTTCATGGAACTGATTCTCTTGCTTGTAAGTACAAATCCTGTGCTTTCTTCCTCAAGGTTGTACATGGACCAGTGTCTGTGCGGAGCTCTCATCCATGAAACGAGTCTGGGGTTGCAGCAGGTCCAGGAAACATGGACGCAAAGAGACTCGTGGAAGAGCAGAACCAGCACTATTATGGAAGATTGGAGCATTGTTCACGCAGGCGATGGAAGCCATCTTCGTTGTTCACCAGGAAGATGCCAAGATTTAGACAGAGATACGCCGAGTGTCTAGTATCCTTCCAGTGTGGCGTTGGGTGCATCTTCTCGTGGTCTCTCCTTTTACGGGTTGGCTCTCATATGGATCCCAATCTTGGCAAGCAGTAGCAAGGAGAACTACACGCTAATCGCATCCCATATAGACTCGGCTTCAGCATTATCCTTCATGATGTCGGACTTGGGAAAGCCAGTGATCTTGACCGGATCTCAGGCATCGATATTCGCCCTCCAGTCCGACGCAACGGACAACCTCTTGGGATCCTTGATCATCGCAGGAACTTTTGTGATACCCGAAGTCTGTCTGTTCTTTCACCACACCCTTTTCAGGGGCAACAGAGCCACCAAGGTCTCAGCGTCTGCTTTCGCCGCCTTCGAAAGCCCCAACTGTGAGCCGCTGGCAAAGGTGACGAGTCTCGGTGTCGACGTTAACTGGTCAATGGTACGGAGGCCTACGAGGATAGCCGAATTCCACGTCACCAAGTACATCGACACGGCGCATGTCGCGTGTCTACGCATCTTCCCTGGTATCAAGCCGGAGATGATCGACTCTGTTCTACGGGTTCCTGGTTTGAGAGGTCTGATTCTCGAGACATTTGGCATGGGCAATGCACCGGGGGGTGTGGACGGGAGTCTGACCAAGGTAATCAAAGAGGCTGTGGATAGGGGGACCGTTATCGTCAACGTCAGTCAGTGTACAAACGGTTTTGTGTCACC
Organism: Cytospora paraplurivora; assembly: GCA_021272945.2. NCBI lineage: Eukaryota > Fungi > Ascomycota > Sordariomycetes > Diaporthales > Cytosporaceae > Cytospora > Cytospora paraplurivora. The sequence goes on along the minus strand of JAJSPL020000054.1, from coordinate 22,056 downwards.
ACTTTATGCCCCCGGCTTCGCCCTAGGCCGTGTTGGTGTTGTCTTCGGTCACGACCTTACAACCGAGGCTGCCTTGACGAAGCTCTCATATCTCCTGGCTGTTGATAAGCTTTCCTACGCGGAGATGACCTCGCAGATGGCTCATTCCATCCGAGGCGAGATGACGGAGATGACCTCGCCGACCTTTTCTCATCCTGCTGGCACCCTCGATGCGCCTGTGTGCAGGCTGTCGGCCGCGGAATCTGAATTCACGGCCCTCGGGTATGCCATTCAGAGAGGGGAGTTGCCAACCGTCCAGGAGATTCTGGCAGGCGACGAGGCCAACCACCAGCTTCTCAATAAAGCCGACTATGCAGGCAATACGGCTCTCCATCTTGCAGCCATGAGTGCAAGCGCTGAGATTATAAAGGTATGTGCACCCTGCTATTTGTATCTGTCGACTGTCCCCAATCTGGCTATCAAGCTTGAGTGCACCCACTAACCCTCGGTTGTAGGAGCTCCTTACTAGAGGCTCGAGTGTGCATTCGCGCAACTCCGCCAACAACACACCACTCTTTCTTGCTAGGAGGACAGCAAATGAGGAGTGCATCAAGCTCTTAGAAGGAGCTGGAGGTCATCTGTGGGTGGATGAGAGGGGACAGAGCGGATCGTCGACACCAAGGAGGGAGAGGGCCCTTAGCAGACCGATATCTCCTGGTATGTGAGGCTCGTCTGCCTGGGCTTTCCAGCATCAGGATAGTTACATGGAGCCGCGTACTTCGAGCCTCGGCGTCTCTTACCAGCTGTCGTGGCACTTGGACCATCCTATCTTACCAGCCTCGTTTCGATACTCTTCCCTGGACATTATGCTTCTACCTTTGTCCTTGCCGTGCTCCAAATATAAAGCATCCCAGTATTGAGACGGGTAAGCCAACGGCTTCTAGGGATCTACAGATTTATGTCTACTCCCGGAGTACTATTGGGATTTTCCAGAGCATATGCAAACCGGGAAGTGGCTATTGGCGCTTTCTTACGCTTAAGAGATGAGACCAAAGTGTGGATGGAAATGACTACATGATGGCACCTCAGCCCAAGCCCATTGGCTGCATGTGCGATCACTGTTTAAGCTATAGGGATGATTAGTGAGGCACTGAGAGCCAGCATTAGTGCAGCATTAGATTCTCAGGCGGGCTTGAAACTACATGTTGCGCGAACATCTCATCTTATGAATTGATTAAGGTTTGAGGACAAGGTAGAAAATTTCATTTTATCTGCATGCTCGGGTTCTTCCAAAGACTTTGTTTATGCTCGCCCAACACTACTATTCCGAGCTTGGATGACAATAGTCTGTTCTAATTTTTTTTAATCTTTTTTTTATTTAATTTATCACCTGAAAATAATAGGTACAAGGTTTCCTGTGACTGAGTCTGATCATTGTGGATAGCCGCGAGTTCACAGGTGGCTTGCTGAGGCTGTTCAACTTCAGATTCTGGAGTCAGATTCCTTGACAATCACTATTTATGGAAGGCCCAGTTGACGCCCATGAGGCTATCAGGAATTCATCAGGCCTACGAATAAAAGTACGATAATACCGTAACCTGGTAGCTAGGTACCATGTAAGTAAACAAGCAAGGACTAACGACACCTCGACCTCATAATGCGACGTCTGAGCGTTTTGCACTCTGGGGCGTGCAAGCTTGACGAGTTCCAAGGTACCAAGGTTCCTTTAGAGGATCATCCACTCTCAACCGGCGAGAGTTGCACGAACTATCAGACGCCCTGATGAGTTGTTCTCATATACATATTTCGCACTTTACTAACTACCTAGGTACTGAAGTACCGTAGTGAACGTAGGGTAACGAACCTAGTTGGTATTGATGATGAGGAGAAAAGGTCCCCAGTAGGCCTGGGTTTATCGTCGGATGAATTTTCTTATATGCACGTAATTCCACCCTCCGTCGCTCCTTTCAGCTACCACAGTACCCAGGTATCAGATAGAATATAGTTTCCTAGCTTCCAACAACGTACAAGCTATACAAATTTAGTGTACTTACTAAGTAGATGCCTCGGGCATTCTGAGATTGGCTGCCTGTCTTCAATTCAAATTGTTTGCTCTCAACTTGCTCTTTCTTTGACTGTCCACTCATTGCACCTTGGCCGATTCAAGCAGACACTACCTCAGTTTATACCTTGAGCAGAATCCCCAATAGCAGGCTCATTGATTCACTATCACCTACACAACGATTACCTACCTAGGTACTTATCCGATCCTCTCCAGAGGCGATCCCCTGGGTCCTACATCACATCTTTGACGACACTACTTGCCAGCTCACCATCAACGATCACAGCAATGTTTACCTTATCATGGCAGATTCCGATCTCAGTGGCGTATGCTTGGGCATCCTTCTCGAAGTGGCTGGACGCATTATTTTAAACTTCATCGCGATGATCACTGTCGTCCTCATCGGCGAACTCATTCTCGGGCAACAGCACACCATCATACAACGCAGCCGTCAGATCCAAAACCTTCTCCGTCTTCCTATATGCACGCATATATTCTCTGAAACCGATACGGATATAAAACACGACGATATCAAGTTCTTCGCCATTATCATCTTCCTCATATCTCTAGTCTTGTGCCCTTTGCACTCTAGGCGTACTCATAGAAGGTCCCGCATGCTTCTTTCAGGAGCCCTGGATCATAGGTACTGCGATCGCCGTACCGAGCTCCATTGGTCTTGTCCGCTGGTTGTGGCTTGCCCTATCGTGCCGGCGGCGGACGCGAAACAGGAAGGCTGTGGCGTGGGATATACTGGACGATGATATCGAGGAGGCCGCTACGACGCCCTTGGTGGAAGACGATGACGAGACAACCAGAATCATGTCGGCAGAGAAGAAAGCGGTAGCGGTGGAGAGGAACGGGCTTGAAGAAATACGAAGCAAAGGAAGACTTTTACCGACCATGGAGGTTAACAAAGATAACAGACCCCTTCATGGCATGGACAACAGGACTGCGCATCAACCCCATGTATCGTGGGCCTACTGGGAATTTCTTCTGTTTCTCATGTGAGGTTCTCGGGCATGGTGTTAAGAAATAAGCATCACCGAGGAGCTTTAAATCCGGCTAGTAGGGCCGATGGTGTCCGAAAGAGGTTGGGAAGGAGAAAGGGGGGGTGGGTGGTGGTGTGTAAGACGGCCGAAACAAGATATAGATGTCACTAAGCAGAGCCGCGAGGAACCGCAGAGGTGTGCCTATCACCAAGGTCCTGCAGGCAATAGACGGCACCTATCGTTTTGCAACGTGACTCTGACCGCAGTAGTCACTTCCCAAGGATTTGTTTGTTTACGCAATAAATTATGTGATGGTGGTTCAGTCTACAGTTGGGCGCTCTCGCTTATGACGTGGTGTACTTCTGGTCTGCAGTAAGACCTTCCGATTCGCCCCTGATGAACATTTTAGACCTGCTATTTAACCCATTAAACCGTTGGCATTTCATACAGAACCAAAGTAGTGTAACCCAGACCCCATAAGCCCATTTGACGAAAGTGTCTTTGATCTGCTGCAGCTTGCGCAGTAACAGCTACCTCAAAGTGCCATTATTCAGCCGGTAAGTCGCATAAATACGAGTCATTGTGCACATAAAGGAGGCAAATTAATCGTTGAATCGTAGGCAGCAGAAGGAGGAAGTACGTATCGTGCATACGCAGTACCATGTTACTCAGCATTCAGCTTCCAAGGTTCGATCGGCGACGCAAGCATACCTAGGTATCCGCTTCAGTCACTCCAGCATTCACAGGCAACCACTGAACAAATCTCGGATTCCTTAGGCTCAACCTGTGACTCGACAAACCTGCACCTCGTAATAGATGGGCTAGATCGGCTTGACTGGCTCCCGGGTCTACTCCGAATGGGAGGCGTTGCTGGGTTTTGCCACTACGGTTGGTGCTTGGCTGCCTCCATTTCGAAGATTGAGACTTGGGCAAAAAAGTATATCAGACCCCTCGAGTTTTTGTGTTTATCTAAAAAATTCCTTAAGCAACATAGGCTTTCGGTTTTGCGGCCGCATAAGACTACTACAGGATTCGTGAGCGATTGTGCTTATTTCTGTCGATGAGAGACGACGTCACGGCTGTCAAGCATATATAAGTAATTATCCCACAACCGACAGTCAACCTCGAAACTGGGAGGGCGGAGGGCAACAACAAACAAAATCCAGAAGCTCCCAGGCATTAACGAGATTTCTAATTCCACCTTGGTAAGACGGCAACCAATTTCTTCGCAACGATGGATTTTAGATCCATGTTTGGCAAACAGCTCCACAATGGAGCGTTTGACTCCAACGCGACCGCGGTGAACATGAACGGCAGCATCCCAGGCCTGGAGAGCATCATCACTCTCTTGGGCAGTCGCAACCCTCTGATCCAGCTCATCATGGTCCTGCACCAGATGATCGGCTCGCGCATTGGCATCGACCCGACAATGCTGCTGACTCTGTTCGGGTTCATCTGGGCGGCCAATAAGCTCTGGCGCCAGGTCTCCTCGACCATCTACCGCTCCGTGGAAGACTATCTGACGGCGAGTATCAACGTCTCCAGTGGAGACGAGATCTACCTGCACCTCATGAAGTGGCTCGCGTCGCAGCCCACGATGTTCAACTCCCGCTCCCTCACCGCTGAGACGCTCTCCAAGACGGCCTGGGAAGAAGAGGAGGAGGCGGACGTGCTGGCGACGAGGATATCACCCGACGGGCAGGGCGTGTACCTCAACTTCTCGAACCAGGAGGCCAAAATGCCCCCGCGCTTCATCCCAGCCCTCGGCGTCCACGGCTTCTGGCACGAGGGGCGGTACTTCCGCCTGCACCGGAAACAGGAGTCCTTCTTCGAGGACTCCGGCAGCAGCGGGCAGACCTTCAAGGACAAGGAGAACCTCACCATCTCGTGTTTCGGGCGCTCGCCCGAGCCCATCAAGAAGTTCTTCCAGCACGCGAAGCAGGCCTACTACAACGAACACTACGCCAAGACCATCGTCAAGCGCCCGTCCCCGCAGAACATGCGCCGCTTCGGAGGGCGCCACGCGTGGGCGCAGGTGGCCAACAGGCCGGTGCGCCCGATGAAGACGGTCGTCCTGGACGCGAAGCAGAAGGTACAGGTCCTGGCCGACATCAACGAGTACCTGCACCCGGCGACACCGCGGTGGTACGCGAACAGGGGGATACCGCTGCGGCGGGGCTATCTCTTCCACGGCCCTCCGGGCACGGGGAAGACGTCTCTGTCGTTTGCGCTCGCGGGTGTCTTTGGGCTCGATATACATGTCATCAGCCTCCTGGAACCAACGCTTACGGAGGAGGACATCTTGGCGCTTTTTAATACCCTGCCGAGGCGCTGTGTGGTCCTGCTGGAGGATATCGACACTGCGGGCCTGGCGAGGCCTAAGGAGGAGCAATATCTGGACTCTACAACGAAGGGTGATGCTGATGACACCACTGGTGACAAGAAAGAGGGTGGGGACCGTGGCAAGGGGCGCAGAGGTGGTCGGTCCGGCGGTCAGCCCGGCGAGAGCGAAGGAGGACCCAACGACTGGAAGGTATCGGACCTCGCCCGCGAGCTGAAGAAACAGGGGTCGGACGAGAAGAAGGGTATCAGCCTGTCGGGCCTGCTGAACGCGATCGACGGCGTCGCGTCTCACGAGGGGAGGGTCCTGATCATGACGACGAACAAGCCCGACACCCTAGACGACGCCCTCATCAGGCCAGGGAGGGTCGATCTGCAGGTCGCGTTCACCAATGCGACACAGGAGCAGGCCCGGGAGCTGTTCGTGAGGATGTACGAGGCCGACTCCAGACACAAGACGGCGAAGGCTGGCCCGAAGGCGCTTGCGGACAACAGGGCAGGCGCGAATGGGCATCTCGCAGCAGGGGAGGAGACGAATGGCCGGGTGCGAGATGGGAGGGAGGAGACAAACGGGCATGTCAAGGAGTTCGACCATCCCCAGGGCGGAGTTGGCGAGGACGAGGGTACCCTTTCGCGCGACGCGCTGAACGACCATCGACTTGACATTGAGTTCGACGAGCTGGAGGGCGTTGCATCCGAGTTCGCGGCCAAGATCCCCCAGGGGCAGTTCTCTCCAGCTGAGCTCCAGGGTTTCCTGCTTAAGCGGAAGAAGGACCCGCGTCGGGCGCTGGCCGAGGCTGATGTCTGGGTAGATGCAATGATCAAGCAGAAGGCGAGCAAGACCAAGGTACTTCAGGTTCAGTGAGTGGCATGATTCATGGATCACTCCAAAAGCTGTGGGCATTCTGGCATGAGAGCTTCGAATTGTTGGTTGGGCCCCTTGATTCTGGCTGCATTGAGTATTTCACACCTAGATACATAATGAAATCTCGAGTGCAGTGCCAGTGTAACTTGAACCCACAGACCATGCCCTGGACTACTTGATGACGCCTTATGGCATACTATAATGTTACCGGTTCCTAGTCTTAAAGATGCACAATCATGACTAATGGGAGAGGCAAGGCCCGTAAGAACAAGATTCGTATTGTACCAGAGGGCCAACGGCATTGTAAGGTACTTTCTGGGGTACGTGTATGGGGAGTGGTTCAGTCCTCGAGCTCGCCTGCTTCACCATCCTCAGGCACCTGCTCGTCCTCCTCTTCAGAACCATAGCCCTGATACCGAAGCCGCTCAGGGAGGTCCTCGTCCTCCTCCTCATCACCGTAGTCCTCTTCCCCAGACAACTCATCTTCGTCTTCATCCTCATCGTACTCACTGCCATCTTCGTAATCAGTAGGCAACCCATCGATAACAGCCGCCTCATCCTCCTCAACACGGTCCTGGCTTCCCACAGGCTCCTCAGCCCCCAGCTCCCCGTCATAGCCCTCTTGCGATCGTGACGGCTTGTTAGCAGCCGTCTTCCGGAGCTTCCGCTGCACCCTTTTGCCAGGGAAATGATACGACGTGCTCTTGCTGGCCCGAACCCTCCCGACGCCCTTGTACTTCTTACCCCGAACCTGCTCAAGTTCCTTCTCGGTGAGTTTCAGGTCCGGCGTGGGAATGGCGATGCTCTTCGTGGCCTCTGGGTCCGGACTCTCGTCGCGCGCCTTCAGCGCCTCGGCGAATTCCTCATCCTTGAGCTCCCGGCCAAACTGGATGGCCCTCATCTTGCACTTCATGATCGCCCTCGCCTTGGCCCATAACCCGCGGTGGTACCAGCCGCTGCCCTCAATGTCACACTCGGGCCTCACCGCCGCCTCGGCCAGCAACCTGGCGAGCAGGGGGTCCGTGATGTCGCACACCTGCCATACCTTGCCATCTTCCTGGTATGTCTTGCCGTCGAAGACATGGGTGCCGGTGTTCTCGTCATTGGTCGCCTTGACACCGGCGATGTCCCGCCTGCGGAGCTCCTGCCACATTTCGCCCATCTGGCCAACCTGTAGACGCCGCAACCGGAAGATCAGGCACTGGTACTTGCGGCTCTCGGGGTCCTTACGGGGATCGTAGCCGTATCTGCAGAGGGCGTCGCGCCAGGGGCCGCCCTTGAACTGATAGCCTGCGTACTGAATGGCCATCTTGAGCAGCTGCTGAGACATATTTGGCGGCAGGCGCCTCTCAGGATGCTCGGGGTCGTAGGCAACTTCTGTCAGGTTGTTGATGATGGAGCGACGCGTCCACACTGGCCGCTCCTCCAGAAGCATCCTCATGGCCTTGACAACGTCATCAAACAGAGGGTCCTTGACCTTTGGTCTACCGGTTGGCTTGTCGGGGATGGGGTCACCGGTGCCAATGAAGAATCCCACGGATTTGACCCGAGATGTGGTGTTGACCATCTCATACCCACCATCCTTCGTGTCCACAACTCGTACATATGGATTCTGTGAGTAGAAGTAGTAGTAGGGAACGTTGATCTGCGTCATCAGGGGCGGCGCAACGATTGCTTGGTTTGGGGTAGTGTCCACGCCGGGTTTCAGTGAGAATTCGCGGAACTTGGACACTGTAGCAGATGTCATTAGCAGCTCTTGTCTGATGCGGTAAACCGGGCAATCATACCGTCTCCTGACATGACCTTGTCCCTGAAGTCGTTCATGAAACCATTATTCTTCATGGAGTAGTTGTAGTCAGTCATGCCCCTGTACCGATGGGTATGCTTAATCACGCCCACTGCTTCGGCTTCATAGCGGTCAGGATTGTCCTGGAGTTTCCGTTTCAGGATCTTCGGGTTATCAAGTCCTGATCTTGAGAGTAGTGTCGCGGATGGGCCCGCCTCCTGGACAGGGTGGTCGACCTCGCCCTGCCATGGCTCATCGCTGCCCCTCTTCCGCTTCCGCCCTGTGCGCTTGGGGACGGTGATTTTGAAGAGAACGTTGTGGGACGACGCATAATGGGACATCATCGGCCTTGAAGCGGGGTCCTCCGGATGAAGATAGAGCGGCACAGAGAGCTGTGGCTTCGAAGGGTCCAATACCTGCAGTGACCATTAGCATGGCCTCCTTGAGATGTCTTCACGGCCCGAAGGCCGTCGACCATCTGGTGACCGTACCGATTCAAATTGCGGGTTCGGACCAAAGGTATCGATGCCTTTGTCTACATTTTTGACGATAAATGGATGCTCTACGGCGGCAATTGTCCTCGAGGGTATCTTAAAAGCGGGAGCTTGGGAGTGGTCCTCTGCTTCTGAGGCAGAGGCTGAGGAGGCGGCAGACTCGGGACTCAGAGGAGCGTCAGTCTCGAAGCCATCCAAATCCATACTGATTAGGCAAATGAGTTGAGGAAAATATATGAGAGTAAGAATATGCGGCCAACATGCAAGTACCAGTTCACATTGTCCGCAATGGCCTGGTGCGTGTTGTTACGTTCTTCGCAAGGTTGCCAGTGTTGTTAAAAGACTGCTATAGATCAAGGAAGACATTGATTGCCCGAAGTGGTAGTGAACCATGCAATGAGTAGTCTACCCGAGAGAACTCGCAGTTAGCAAGCAGCTCCGGACGGAACAGTGATTGCGCTGATGGTTAGTTTAGGCTGGTCGGTCAGGACCAGCTGTCCTGATATTCAGCACGAACCTTAGAAGGCCACACACGACAATACTCAGTATCAAAATCTCGAAATGATAAATGGCTTCTGCTTTGTGAAAGCTGATGACGACCACGACCCTGAAATCCTGGAACCCTGAGGGTTGTCTCAGATCGGCCCTCGGTGAGATTAGCTGGTTGAAAGAGGTGGGTTATGTGGGGAGGGGGGGTTGCATTGGGGGTCGGGTCAACTGAACTGGCAGGACTGGTTGCTATTCTATGGTGATTCCGTGTCGACGTGAGGCTAGCACGGTACGTGTTACATTACAAGCAGTTGAACCAAACCTTGGAAAGACTGGGTCTCTTTTGGTGCAATCACAGCTGACCATAGACCAGCCCCGCCCTGGCAGCCGAGTAGCCCTGGTAGCCCTGGTAGCCCTGGCGCCCTGGTAGCCCAGCCAGCCTGCTTTGATGCTTGATGAGCATTGCCTTCTGCGAGCCCCGCAAACATGGGCTTATTACCTAGCCTGACGCCAGTGAACGGACCTGCAACTGCACCTGGGCCAACTGCAACTGAACTGGAAATGCAACTGCGAACTGCGAACTGCGACTGCGATTGAACCACACCGTTACGAAGTACCGCATCGTCAACTCTTCCTGTCCTTCGTCCTGCATCTTCGATCCCCCCCTCCCACCCTCATCAGCCCGACCTCCCTTCCAACATCCCGCCCTCCATTAGCTTCGTCATATTCGCCAACAGAGACCATCCACGATCCCTATCAAGCTAACGGGTCCCGCCGAACCATCACGGATGCCCTTCAAGGACCATAAAGACGCCAACGGCCCCGTTGCAACACACGGTAAATAACCACTGGACGCACCTACGATCCTCCATCCTCAGTGTCCTCAACCCAAGAACCTACCCAGTCTATCGAATCACTCCTGCTCCCCCCTTCGGTGGCCTTTGCCTATACTCTTGTCTCCTCCAAGCTGTCAACAATTCTTGTCGGGCCCCTTTTAAGCCACACGCCCTCGTTCTCGAGCCCTCACCTTTACCTGTACCTTACCTAAGCTCCACCTGCGCACCGTTCCGCTGTCACGACAACTTCACCTTGCCACGGCCCGAGCGCATTCCCTGAGATCATTAGCTGGAAGATTGGTCCTTGGACACTGATCCCACTGCTGTCGCCCTGCAATTGAGCTCACGCTCCTTCGAAACTCCCAGCAAGACTGGCCTGGACGTGGACCACGACCCATTGATCCCTTGTCAAGGCCAACTGCCGTTCCCTGCCACTTCGCGAGGTCGAACAGGTAGATAGTCCTTCAACATTTGTCCGCTCCCCATGCGTCACCTGCCCTATGTCATGCCCCATTCAACCTGCAGTCTCCATCAGACCTGCATCGTCATCTTCTCGTCTTTGCTGAGCCACCATATCTCTGCTTGCTTGAGCCCTTGTTTCATCTCTAACACTCCGCCGCCTCCATGTGTCGAGGGTCAAATCGCTGACAGTTCATTCGCAGAAAAGCTATTAGCTGCAAAGATGAAGCGCTTCAGCCAGAGAGTCGTGAGTGCCCTGTTACTTCGCTTCGTCGATACCTCTGCTTTCGAATATACATATCTCATCTTCACCCCATAATCGCCCAGCTCCTGGTAATAGACATGCGCTGACGGGAGCTATCTTGCAGCTGTCGCGCGGGAAAGACCCCAACAAGACATCCAAGAAGAAGGATTCGAAAGACGGCACCGCCTCGCCCAATAGGGATCCCCAGAGCCAGTCGCCTGCCGTCACACCGTCGTCCTCCTCATCGACCGTTAACGACATCCGAAACAAGCCTCTTCCCCCTAATAACGCTGGAGCACATGGACAAGAGCAGGGCGCAGTAGGGCCTTCACCCCTGGGCAACATGGGTTCTGCTTCGGGATCTGGCTCATTTGGCGAGTCAACGCAATCTGCCAACGGCACACAACGCGGTGGGGCTCTCCCGCCGACAGTCATCATCAGCCCGAGCGCTCCTCATATTCCTCCACCTGGCGCTGCCGAGACCATGCCACATGACCTCGCGCCTCCAAAGGCTGGCCAAAAGTCGCTGATGTTCGACCGCTTGCAACACACTCCAAAGGATGTGCCCGAGGGCTTGAGGACCCCCAAACGACAGCACTCGTCCCGGTTCGACATTTCGGCGCATCGGGAGCTGGAAAAGCTGCCTGGGTTCCACGAGGTGCCGCCTAACCGCCGGCAAGAGCTTTTCATGCAAAAGATCGACCAGTGCAATGTCATTTTCGATTTCAACGATGCCAGTGGGGACATGAAGTCCAAGGAGATCAAGCGACTGGCACTTCACGAGCTGCTCGACTATGTGGCCAACAACCGGCAGGTCATCACCGAGCCAATGTACCCCCGAGTGGTCGAGATGTTCTCAAAGAACTTATTCCGCCCGCTCCCACCACCGATGAACCCAACGGGCGAGGCTTTCGACCCGGAAGAGGATGAGCCTGTTCTGGAGGTAGCTTGGCCGCACATACAGGTTGTTTACGAGTTCTTCCTGCGCTTCATCGAGAGCCAGGACTTCAACACCAATATCGCCAAAGCCTATATCGATCACGGCTTTGTTCTCCGCCTTCTGGAGCTCTTTGACTCTGAGGACCCACGCGAGAGGGATTTCCTGAAGACGACGTTGCATCGTATATACGGCAAATTCCTAAACCTGCGTAGCTTCATTCGGCGGTCCATCAACAACGTCTTCTTCCATTTCGTGTATGAGACGGAAAGGTTCAATGGTGTGGCCGAGCTTCTGGAAATCCTCGGATCTATCATCAATGGTTTCGCCTTACCTCTGAAGGAGGAACACAAACTGTTTCTCACACGTACGCTGATACCCTTGCACAAAGCAAAGAGTCTCAGCATGTACCACCCGCAATTGGCGTACTGCATCGTCCAGTTCCTTGAGAAGGATGCGTCACTTACAGAAGAGGTCAGTGCATTGATGACCTTTGAAGATGGTCGAGTCTAACAGCTTCTAGGTGGTGCTTGGCCTTCTGCGCTATTGGCCCAAGGTGAACAGTACTAAGGAGGTCATGTTCCTCAACGAGGTAGAGGACATCTTCGAGGTCATGGACCCTGCCGAATTTGCCAAGGTCCAGGAGCCCTTGTTCCATCAGCTCGCCAAGTCTGTGGCGAGTCCGCATTTCCAGGTTGCAGAGCGCGCGCTCTACTTTTGGAACAACGAGTATTTCTGCAATCTGGTCAGTGATAATGTGGAGATAATTCTTCCCATTATGTTCGCACCATTGTACGAGAACTCAAAGGGGCATTGGAACAGGTGAGTTATGTATCCTATGTTAGTAAGAAAAATGGTCTGATCCAGGTTTAGGACTATTCACGGCATGGTGTACAACGCCATGAAGCTCTTCATGGAGATCAACCCACAACTCTTCGACGACTGTTCTCAGGAATACACGGAACAACAGAACAGCGCGCCGGCAAGAGAAAAACAGCGCGAAAGGAAATGGGCGGCCATCCAGGAAATGGCCCAGCAGCGGAAATCCAATGGGTCAGCTGCCTCCCATGATCAGCAAACAGAAGAGACTGACGGCACAGAAGATAGCCAGAAGAGGCTTGACTCTTTGAACCTACAAGACGGCGACCGCAGAGACTTCCGGCCGGGCGTGCACGAGAGACAAAGCTCCGTAGGCTCATCGAGGAGCCAACGATAATCCATACCTTTGTGGTCCGATAGACCTGATGACGAGAGGCTTGGAATCCAGCATCGAAGGCTCGCCGAACGATTAGTGACAAGTCTTCATTTACCTCATCTTCGTTTCTCTTGCAATAGGCACGGTCGTCGAAACGGCAATGCCATATCTGATCCAAGCCAAGGTTGGCGGGCCTGACTGGGAGGAAATCCGGTGGCATACTGGGGCCGGTGGAGAGGCGTTGGTCCATCAGCAAATCTGTTCCTGATGCCCAGCTATTATTGACGGCCGGTCCAGACGATACCTGACTGCGCTCGGTCGCGCCGTTGTTGGGTTGGGTGTGGCGTGAGGATTTTGGGGCTTGATGCGTTGTGATGAAACTATGCACGAGTAGAGTCGGGGTACACGGGCGGCAGCGGGACTCTCTTTTGATGTGAACATAGTAGGGGACTGGGCATCAAGGAGGACATGGTCTGGGCCCAAGGCGGAGTCGGAAGTCAGCTCGAAACAAGACCAGGGCCGGCGAAAAGGACAAGAGGAAGAAAGACAAAAAAGGATAGCCTTGGGGCCGATGAAGGTGGAGCGGAGCGGAGTATGAGAGACCTTTTTAACTGTAACAATTTTTAGTCACCGACCTTCTGCAAAACCATTCTAGGGCAAAGAGCGCGCAAAGACGGACATGGCGTATCAAGGTTTGGGTCGACGACGCTGCCTTTCTTGATTTGATCTACACTTTCCAGAAGATACATACAGGCTAATCGATGGACGCCTCTTGAGACAACACGGGTGCGAGTCCACATCCAAAATGATACGTATGTCCGTCCGCCTTGAAGTGAGTCGGAAGCGCGGAGGCCCACTGTGATATGATGTCTTTGCATACTGTTCTGATTCTCTTGCTACATACATACAAGCCGAAAAGATGCCATGGGATTCCAAACCTCGACCAACGTGACTTGAGGGAGCCACCACCACTCGAGATGTCTACACGACTGAAACCACAGCATCGCCTACCAACCACGTCCTCTCCCATACCCACCACCCCTTCCCCTGTAATTCCCATTCCCTCCCCTGCCGTACTGCTGGTACCCACCACCACCACCCTGGTGGAACCCGCCGCCCGGCTGCTGCTGCGGTGGGTGACCCGACGGTGGTGGAGGAGGAGGGGGTACCGGGGGTCCCCAGCCGCCGCCTTGGCCCCATGAGCTCGGGGGAGGCACAGGCACGGGCGGACTGCTGGCGTTGGGCGGCGGCGGGAACCAGCCCTGCGGCGGATGCCCCACGCTGTTGCTGTTGTTGCCGGCGGGAGACATGCCTAGAGGAGGTGGAGGTGGTGGGGGAGGCCAGTGGCCCTGGTTATGGCCCTGATAATGGGGTGGAGGGGGCGGAGGTGCGTTCCATGCGTCGAATCCGCCAGGTTGGTTTGGCGGGTATTGTTGTTGTTGTTGCTGCTGCTGTTGCTGCTGCGGTGGTGGGGGAGGTACAGACCAGTTGGGTTGGAATGGCGGCGGCGGTGGCTGCTGTTGCAGCTGCTGGTTGAAATGCTGCGGAGGCACGAAGTTGTTGGGGCGCCCATTGCCCGGCACGCCGTGCGGTATAGGTACGGACGGCGGCGGCGGCGGTGATGGTGGTGGATGGCGCCCACGCCGTGGAGAACGAGAGCGCGGGCGCGACGGCGACCCGGAGTGTGAATAGCCTCGTGAGTGTTGCCGCCGGCTGTAGCTCCTCCTGCCCCTGCTACGGGAGCGAGACTTGCTGGACCAGCTCCGGCCGCGTCTACCCACCGATAGACCCCGACTACCACCCCTGCTCACGCTCCTACTGCGCGAGCCCGAGATCCGACGGCGCTTCATAGCTGGACGCGATGAGTCTCGACTGGGAGACCGACCCCTACTCCGGCTCCATGATCGGCTGCTCGAGCGTGACGAGCGTCGTCGGCCACGCCCGTCGTCGTCAATGTCCATCGCGTCGCCCTTCTTCCGTCGCGCCCTCATCTTCTCGCAGAATGCCCTCGACCAGCCATAGTAAGTCTCGCCCCCAACGATGTCACCCAACTCGTCCCGCTCTATTATCTCGCCCATCTGATTGATATCCACCACCGAGTCCCCATCGAGGCGCGTGTCCTTCGCATATATCTTGTCGACCTCGCCCAGGAGCTTCTTCACAGCCTCGACGAGGTTCTTGTCTGCCGGGCCGCCGGCGAGCTGCAGCGGCTTGATCATGGAGGGGTTCATCGGCCTGGTCGAGTTCGGCTCTATGGCCGGGAGCCAGTTGGCGGCGGGGAGGTCGTACCACGGCGTGGACGCGTCGCCGTGCATGGATGGGAGGAGGAACGGCGCATCCCGTGCTGACGAGGCGGTGGTTTCCTTCTGCGTGGCGGTCTCTCCGTTCGCTTCCGTATTGTCCTTCACCTTTGTTGGCCCCTCCGCCACGGCGGCGCGCAGCTTCTCCAGCACGGAGCCCGAGAAGTAGGCCTTCTCTTCCCAGACCTCGACCAGGTCATTCAGCTTCCCTTGGTGCTTTGGGGCGTTGGTAAAGGCGGCGGCGCTCCTGATCAGAGGCAGGACATGCGGTTCGATGTCGGCGAAGAAGGTCTGGTCCTTGGTCCGAAACTTCACATGAAAGAAGACGTCGCTCAAGACATAGAGAAGATGCAACCTCCTCCGCTTCACGGACGGCCCGGGCGGCCCCTTCTTATTAGGCCCACCGCCAGCTTGTTGTTGTTTTTGTTGTTGTTGTTGTTGTTGTTGCGAGCCGAAGGAGTTGGCGAAGGCGACCAGGTACCTGCCCAGGGCGGCCACCCGGGCAGGGGAAGAGATCATGTGCTGCAGAGTCCATTGCTTGCACTTCTGTAGTCGGCGAGAGAGAAAATATAAGCAAATGTTTCAGCCCGGCGAGCTCAAAAAAGGCGGCTCAAACGCAAAAAAGGACGGAGTGGCGTGTGTGTTCCAAACCTGAACGTTGGTTGGTGAGCACTGGGCGACGGCCGCGCTGAGCAGGCCGTGGAACTGCTCGATATCGTCGCGCGAGCACGACGGCAGGCCGGCGTCTGGCTTGAGGAGGGCGGCGAAGAGGGAGGCCTTGGCGATGCCGAGCTGCGCTGACGCAGATGCCATGTTGGATAGCCCGTATCTTGGGGAAAAGAAGCGGAAAGGTTCGTGGCGCTACATGCGGCTTGGGCGTCGCGCACCTTCGGTTGTCATGGAGAATGATCTTCAGAGAGAAAAGAAGGTCGTCGTGGTAAGTGACAACTTTGGAAGAATGATGTGCGGACTTGGCGCTTTCCAGGGGTCCTCAGGACTGTCAGGGAAGGAAGTTCCGATGCCACAGCGGACGGACCGTGCACTACTTAACAGAACGGCCGAAACGGCTCCGATCGACGCGACCCTTGGCGCGTGTACCTAGGTATCTATCTACCTAGGTATTCCGTGTTGACCATTGCCGTGTACATCAATTGTCTGATCCATTGTGCCCTATGTCTAGAAAACATTGGCATTCCAGCAGTATGCATTTGCGTCGTAGACTGAGGTAAATCAAAGGTGTGGTTTTGTCCGTGGAGGCCGGGGCTCTAGTCACGCGACGATGCTTGAGCAAGTTTATAAGTTGTTGATGGGGGCATCAGGCCATATCATTGCCACAACTTGATCTTGTGGTTTCGGTCAAATATCTAGTGTACACGCGCAACGAGGCGCCAATTGCAGAAATTCATGTCCAGCTCATCAAAAGATGCCTTGCTTGCTTCATATGCCCCAAAATCATCGCATGTCTCCTGACAGTGCATGCACTGAGAGTAATCCCCCGCCCCTCAATCGGAGCAAGAAGACATAAATACCAGATGGCACCTCGCGCCCTTCATCGATGCACCAGATGTACCAGCTTCACAAGCTTAGGAGAATCGATCACCCTTGGGGCTTCTGTATGGCTTGGGGGCCTCGTACTTGCTTCTGTACTTCTCCGTGTCCGTGTCCGCCGCTGCCTCCTCGGCCTTCTCCTTCTGGCGCTGGAACTCGGTCGCTGGTTGGTGCTTGACTGGTGCTGGATCGTAGTCTATCTCTCGGCCTGGATGTCCTACCACACCCCGCTGCACTGGCGTTCCGTCATTAATGGGTTGCGACGCGGCGGCGCTGGAGGCAGCCAATCTCTCCTTCTCGGCCCTCTCAGCCTGCTCCCAGTTTTGGTTGTGGCCCTTCTGTCTGAGCTGCTCCTCGAGGCGGGACTTTCGCTCGGCGTTGATGTTTCGTTTGGCGAAAACGTATGCGCCACCACCGGCTGTGAAGACATTTGTTAGTAGTTGAAATTGTTGCACGACGAAGGGTCGGCTTAGTAGGTATTGCGTGTCGTCTTACCAACAATGAGGGAGCCCCAGCCCAGCCTGTAAAGTGCATATTATCAGTCTTGGAATTCTCCTTTACTTGCTACATAATGCGATGCGCTGGGCTTACCAGAAAGACTTGACCTGTCAGGGATTTAGATTTAGCGAATGCGGTCTTAAGGAAGGCTTCCTCTTATGAACCACCGACGGCAGCAGCGGCATGGGACTTACGGTATTCATCTTGGTAATGTTTCCTTTGAAGATTGCGGTTGGTTTAAGGAGGTGACAAAAAGCGGATTGACCTTTACGATGCTTGTGAGGTTGTCGACAGGAAGATACGCCCGTGTGGAAGAGTGGAAGAGTGGTGTCGTAAAGTTCAATTAGCTAGCAGAAAGTGTCACTGCTGTAGCGTGATTCTTTTGGGGTTACAGTTCGGGGTCACAGTTCGGGTTACTTAGATACCTAGGTACCTGCCTAGCTAGTTCCCGTTACCAGTGCGTGCCTGCCGGACACTTCATGCTTGCTTAGATACGTACCTAAGTACCTAGGTACCTAGGTAGATCAGCGGCACCTATAGTGTAATGAATAGTAGCGATCATTTCCTCATTCTAGTTAGTGTTGTTTCTAAGTTCTATCTAAGAATAGTGCGAGGAAAGGCTGAGATCTGAGGGCTAATGGCCTAGGGTAGCCTGTACGCTAGGCTAACGGAGGCCCTGATAATTCGCTCCCTATAGAAAGCTTTGCGCCCTCGTAAAGGGAAGATCCTAGGCTACGATACTATAATATAACGTATAAACTAAAATTCTATATCTATATTTCTCAAACTCTATATCTATATTTCTTTTCCTTTATATTCTGATACTATTCCTCTAATATTTAGGGTCCCTATAAGCTAAGTTAATATATAGGTAACTATTACCTATATGAAGTATCTATACTAATATAGTCGATAAGGTAATACTTATCTAAGCTTATACTAGTTTATTTCTCTATAATGATTCTTCGCTAGTAGTCTTATACTCGAATAAGGCCTATAGGTAATAATCTCTAGCTGAAGGTATTAAATATATAAAATTCTAAATAATCTATAGAGATAATATTATATATTTGCTATGATATAGGGAAATCTAAGTAATATATAGCTCTACTTATATATTCTTAAATTATAAATAGGCTTATATATTAGTAGGCGAACTTATAGCTAATATTCTCTAGAATATTATATCCTTTATATAGTCGTAATAAGACTTTATTACTAATATTAAAGAATTTAGTAATATATTATCGATTATAATAGTACTTTATAGTAATAACTACTAATACTAATATATTATAAGCCTAGATACGAATACTTAGGAGGTAAAGAACTTTAGGAATTCTATTAGCTATAATACTAATCTTATTATTTAGGGTAAAACCCTTGATAATCTTATTTAGTATAAGACCTATTATAGAATACTTAGTATTATTGAACTCGAATTATACCTAGGCGATGATATAGGGCTACTATATAAGGGATTTAAAGCTATAGATATAATAATATAAGGCTGATTCTAGAGTTTAGATAATATATTTAGACTATCTATCTATCTAAGGATAGTATACTATTATATAGAGTAGGTATATATTTAGTATATATTATAATATAGACTAAAGCTAAGCTATAAACTTAGGATTTCTATCTATAAGGATGATCTTAGGAAAGCTCTAATTCGATTTCTAGAAATTTTCAAGAATTAGTACTACTTATAATATAATAGTAAGCTTAACTAATCTAGGGATAAGCAAAATTTCCTTAGAAAACTTATAGACGATAACTAGGATTATATTATAATTCTTAGGTTCTGATATAAGGAGGGATAATATAAAATCTATAGTAATAAAGAAGTATAGGACTAGTAGACTAAGTAGTAGTTAGAGGTTACTAAATACCTAGTACTAATAGATCTAAAAGACTTAGTACTCTAGGTACTAGTAGATAAAGTCCCTAAGGTACTTATATAGCTAATAGATATAGAATAGGGTTAGTAGCTAAATAAGCTTATTATAGCTATAGTAACTACCTTCGTATATTAGCTCGAAGATCTTAGGTATATAAGATTAAGGAATATAAAGTCTAGGTAGGTTATTATTAGTATATTTCTATAGTATATTACCCTAGATTAAGTATAAGAGCTCTATAGTATTTTATTATAGTAAATTATTTATTTAGATGATTTCGAGGATTCGATACTAGTAAGGGTCCTTAGAATAACCTTAGTAGATTTTTTATTAAAATACTAGGTCTATATCTAAGTAGACTAATAGGGACTTAAGAGTTAAGTAGCTCTATTGCAAGGGAATACTCCTAATTTTAAGATCTTATTATAGGGGACGAATTAGTAGGAGGGGAAGCTAGTCCTTAGTAAAGAAAGTCTAGTATTTAGGAGTATTATCTAAGAAGTTATTAAAGCCTAATATATTAGGTAGATCTTAGGCTTACTAAGAGTTAGGAAGCTAGGAGAGAGTATCAGGGATAATATTCTCTTTACCTAGCTTATAGAAGATATTAATATTAAACTTACTAATAAACTCGAATATATAAATAAGCCTCTTATTAGTGATTAAGGATATAGTAGAGTTGATAATATCTAGTTACTAAGTAAGACTGATAATTGCTTTATAGTCTATGAAAATTAAAACTCGTTTCTTAGAAGTATTAATATAGTAGCTATATTTTTTAAGAGTCTAAATATAGTTAAGTACCTTTATTTCTATCGCTTAATAGTACTTCTCAGTAGTAGTAAGTACTCAGCTAAGGTATATAATAGGTTTAATAGTTATTTATAGAGAATATAATATAAGAGCTATACCTATAGTATTAAGGAGCTTAGGTAATATTTTCTCAGCGATATAGTATACTACTATACCTATACTATTAGTAGAGATATCAAAATCAATATATAGGTATCTTATTAGGCTATAGTAAATGAATATTATATAATAGAGTAAAGCTATCTTAACTTAGTTAAAGGATTAAACCTTAGTAGGGGAAGGGAGCTAGAAGGGGACTCTTATAGACTATATATATTAAGGGTACTTACTAGTAGGCTTATCTAAGTACTTGAGTAAATTAGTCTTATATATCTTAAGTAGTTATATTAATATTAAGAAGCCTAGTATAAATCTTCTCAGGTATATTATGAGCCTAATAAATCGTTTTAGGTCCTATGATATCTAAGGAAATTAAAGGGCTCATATAGTAGCTAGTCGCTCCTCAGTTATAGAAAGTCTAAGGGAGTTGATAAGGTATCTAAGTATGATAGCTAATAGTAAGGCAATATAAGATTTACTAGGTCTGATAGAAATATTAACCTATTATAAGATCTAGAAGACTTATTATAGGTCCTAGTAATACTAGGCTACTATTATAGAAGCGATAATAAGATTATCGAAGTAAGTATTACTAGTAGTACTATCAAGGATATAGTCTATTTATCTCTAGATATAAGTAGGGCTATTATAGAATCCTATAATTATATAATTAAATATATATTATCCCTTCGCTATATTGATAGTAAAGAGCTAGTAAGACTTAGGATAAATATACTACTAGTAGAAGAATATAGTTATATCGAGTATAGTAATAAATTTAGTATTATTAACCTTTACTAGTATATTATCCTAATCCTTTATAGGGTATATATTAGGGAGTACTATTTTATTTAATAGATGAATATCTATGACTATATAACTATATCTTTGATTATTAAGCAAATTTTTCTATATATAGAATATAGGGAATAAGACTAGCGTTTATTATTTAGTCTTAGAGATATAGTTACGAGCTTCTAATATATCGATAGTTTTAGAGATAACGTCTTTATCTTACTAATTGAGGGGGTAAACGCGAGATTTCTTTAAGATAAAGTCTTACTAGTTATTATAGAGGGAAATTTTCATCTATTCGTTCTAAGGAATATTAGTAAAGCCTTTATCAAGAAATATATTAGTAAATTCATTGAGTAAAGTATAAAACTCAGGAGGAGCTTTATAGTAGATATTCGTATTTATACTAGTATATTGAAGGTAATCGTTTTAAGTATCAGTAATATAGTAAGGATTATTTTATACTATAAATGCTACTTCTAAAGCATTAGTATTACTAACCTTGACTTAGAATATAGAGTAAATAGGATCGATAGAATAGAGATAACTAAGAAATATTCGCTAAGGTACTTTAATATATTAATCTGAATCATTATATAGGATAATATATTTGAAGTATATATTCGCAAGTAGTATATATATGCTATAATATAGGGACTAAAGATTAAAGATAAGATCTTACTTATCGTTAATATATAAAGTATAAGTCACTAGTATATAATGATATAAGCAAGGTACTACTATAATATCGTTCTATAAGTATACTCGAATATAATATACTATACTTTATAGCTTAAGTATAATAAGTATATAAGTACTATAGGATATAATAATAGTATACTATTGAGAGACGATAATATCGAACTTCTTAGGACTTATAATATCTATTCTAAGGAATATATTTGCTTATAATTCTTCAATAATAGAAATTTCTCTAGTGATAGAAGCAATAACTAGGCATCTAGTAGTAATATCTAAGCTTAAGAATCTTATATCAAGGATAATATAGTCTGAGGATTAGTATATAATTGATCTTATACCTTATATAGTAATAGGAGTTATATAATAATAGATCTTAAGAGTAGAGTAGTTTTAATTAATAAAATTTCTATCTATTATAGAACGATTATAACCTATATCGCTATAAATATCGATATTAGTACTATCTAGTAAATATAAGAAGAAATATAGATAAGACTATATATAGAAGCTAAACTTAGTACTAATATTAAAACTACTATCGATATTAGACTTAATAATAAGAATATTAACCTTTACTAGTTTAGTAACTATATTATTAGTTTTTAATTTTTTGACTAACTATATCTAGAGTTTGCTATATCGAATAGGGCTAACCTAGCTTAAGCTTCAATAGTAGAGAAGTTATAGGTAGAATCTAAAATATTAGAGGAGAGATTAGATAG
>JAJSPL020000053.1:0-216481 GCA_021272945.2 Cytospora paraplurivora | reverse complement strand
AAGCCTACCGGGTTCTCTTGTCGGGGTCTGTACGGGCTCTGGGCGGACTGGCGGACTGGCGGATGGGCCGCCCTCGTTGTTCTTGCTTGTTTTCCTTTCTTCCGACAAGAATGGTGGTCGTTGAACCAGAGCAATGGCCGAGACCCTCCGGAGATGCAACCTGCCTGCGTGCGAGGTGTGTCCCTCCTGCAAGGTCTGCAAGGGCAGGCCGAGTCCCGAGCACGACAAGGTTTCTTGGGCAGCCTGGAAAATGTGGGGAGAGGGGGGTTTCAACGCTGACTGCATACATACTGACGACCCCCCTGTCCAGATCGATTTCGTTTAAAGGCTCAGAGCCAGAGGGTCGGATCTCTATGTAAGCCGTCGCTGACAGGCCAGGCCGTCCCTCGGCTTCTGGGGTTGTTCCAACGGCTTGAGACAAAACCGCCAACAAAGTTCACGCTACACCCCCCTCCCCCCGCTTCCGAAGAGCACGGTGGCTTGACTCTTTCGCTGATTCATGATCATGCCAGAAAATAAAACAATGCCGTGCAAGTGTCACACAACGCGGGAGTTGTAGATAGTGCGAAGAGAGGGCGAGGGGGTTGTAGTTGGTCGTGGGGTTGACGGCGGCCCCGACGCCGACCAACCTGAAAGTTTCCGGGCACGTATCCGGGCAGGGAAAAGATGAGACATACAGCATACATCGCTCGTCGGTCTCGCGCCGCCGTACACTGCTTCACAATCCCTGTACAGGATTTTTCCTTCTTGCATTCATTTGTACATCTGTTCAGGCCGGTAAACTACCAACACTGCCATGTGGGAACAGATGCAGGAGGATCAAATCGATAAATTCCGATAAATTCGGTCTCGCTCCCGCCCATGCAGGTCGGCATCTGCACGGCGTGACAACGCACCCACAAAAAAAGTTTAAGGCACCCGGCCGCCTGGAGCCCCCCCCCCCCGCGGAATGCTCGCCAGTTTCATCCAGCACCTTCGCGCTGCGACCAGCACGCACCGTCGTCAGCACGCCGTCGTCATCCGGTGTCAGCTATTTTTCGGGGATGAGCATCAGAAGGGACGACACGCGGATGATGTGGAATCCTCTGTCGAGTCATGAAAGCGGACATGATGAGCGCGAGGGCGCGAAGGAAGTTTCTATCGTGCATGTGGTCCTAGCCCTCCTGAGGAAGGCATTTACATCCATAGATACATGCCTCACGCCTGTTATGTCTGCTTGCAGGCGCGCATTCTCTGGTATTTCATGGGTACTGACCTGCATGGCAATAAAATTCTCACCAGAGAGTCTCCTCGGGCTGGCCGGGAGTCCGCCGTTGAATATGTATGGCTGCGCCGCCGCCCACTATGTATGTATGTGGGCGGGGATCGGTTTATCCCCGTGGTTTATCCCCCACACAGCCCTTCCCATCTACAAGCCACATGGAGGGAGGGACAGACAGCCCTGTAGGAGAAGCCGGCAAATATGCCACGGTGGTATGTGCGTGCAACGTCCATGTTACGTCCCCCCAAGGCCACACCAAGTACGACCGGTAGTTGGGACAAGAGCCGAAATCAGAAAAAAAGACAGAAAAGAGGGCATCAGAAATCCCTGTTTGTACCTGTGTGTATGTGAATGTGTGTGTGTGTGTGTGTGTGTGTGTGTGTGTGTGTGTCACTTTCAACCCGCGTAGTAAAGTGTGTGTACCACACAATGACGCATACGGCTTGTCGGAAAAGCGCGGATGCAGATGCAGTTGCACACCCTCCAAGGAGAGGAGAGAGAGGGAAGGGAGGAAGAAGAAGGAAAAAAACCACTTTTCCTTGGCAAATGTTTCAATCCCTCAAGGCCTTCCACCGATTGTTCCAGAAGCCTCTGTTCTTCCCTGCTCGCCCACGCACTGCACGCTTGCTGCCCAGTCACGGCGGGAAAGGTGCCCCAGGGTGTGTGTGTGCGTTGGTGGGTGATAGAATGATAAGTGTGGTGGGCGGGTGTGACGAGTCGCTAAAGATAGATAGCACGCAGTGTACTGCACGTCAGAACAAAGCCTCTGTGACTGGCCTGGACCGGGTATCCAGTTTTGGGGGAGGGCGGGGGGGAGGGTTTAGGGGTGGGAGCACAAGATCGGCAAGGTCCGGCCGGGTGAATATTTAGGGCTGTGCTCGATGAACGTCTGATTACCTATGGGCTGGTGATGGTAACGTCGCGGGTTGATTTTCGCGATTGGGATACTACATACAGGTTGAGTCTATCTGTCCTTTGCCTTGTTTTAGAGACTAGTACCCGGAACAGGCAATTTTCATCGTGGAGCATGGGTATCATCATGCACTGCAGATGGTGAGGCTGAGCTTAGTATCGATGGTACCCTCGCGAGCACCACCAAGACCGAGTAGCTGCTTCCTGGCTAGACGAATCAAGATAGAAGACTTACCTAGGTAGGGTTCAGGTACGAAGCACGCGCATGGATCAGGGTATTCAGACGAGCATAGCCTCACCGAGGAAAGTCCACTCATGCACATCTAAACACTTAAGTCAACCATTTGAACGTCGTCTATCGTCAGGATATCTCCTCCGCGTGCAACCAACTCTCCCTTGTCTGCGGGCCCATATCTTCCAGAACCGGCAACTATCAACATCGTACAGCCCAAAATATGTCTCGGCCCTTCCTGAGCCCTACCCTCCACGCCTGTCAGTCCGTATCTACAATCGCATACGACCAGTCCCACGCCCTCTTGACCACGTATTTTCACCACTGTGCAGTGACACCGAGATCGTCTCCACTAGCCATCGCTTCTTGGCCAATGATTCAGTATGTTCCAGCATTTATGATCAGCTATTAATATCATCGTCAGCCTCACGTCAATCATCTCAGGCGGCGAGCTGGGAGCCAGTATCAGCTAGGTACTCACATCGATCAACTTCTCCGTCTGCGCAAAGCACTGCTTGTCCGGCTCCTGCTGTGGATTCAGCGAGCAGAACCGCCAGAGGCCTCCGAAGCCCATATCCTCCAGGACGTCGTTGAGGACAGAGGCTCCATTCCCGTTGCTGCCCGACTCCATCGCTGCGGCAAACTCAGGGTTCGATGTCAATGTCTGCAGGAGGTCATGAGCTGCGCCCAGCGTCGCCGAGTTCTGGCAGTGCAGGAGGATATCATCAAGGATGGCAAGGATTGGACTGCACACGTGCATAACCACAGCTGGCCTCCCAGCAGCTAGTTCGTTCAGCCACTGCAGTGTGCGGCTCTGTACGCCGTCCTCGAGATACGAGAAATCCACCAGCTCGAGGACCGTGTTCAGTAGTAAGTCCGTATCCTTCACCGCACTCAGCCGCTCCATGGATCGTGCCTTCCGCACACCCGCCTCGCTTGATGGCGGTTTGATACCTGCAAGCCAGAGGGCATCCTTTAGCTCATCCTGACCGACGGCCCGCGATAGGATCAGGGACAGGTACGGGGAGTAGGGGACCTCCTTAAGCTTCTTTGTTCCCGCCTTCTCCCCGTCGCTGGCGGCGGGGCCCAGCGTAGTCATGTCCAGGAACGTGGCCATAACGTGTAGGGCAGTCGCCTTTGTCATGGTATCTGACAAGCCACGAACGAGACATGCGCATACTGCAAAGTGGAAATTTTCAGCGTTGAAGTGTATTCCGTAGAAAACGTCAAGCGGCAGCGCAACCTCCTCGAGCTGTTCACGACCCTGCAGAAGGTGTGCCACGAGCTCAGCACCACGGGTGTCTCCCGACGTGTTAATGTTGGTCAGCACTGATTCCAGGAACACCGCTGCGCAGTTGAACAAGCTCTGTGGGACGAGCCGCAGCAGGAATGTAGCTAGCCAGAAGAGCTGAATGCCGTACCGCGAGGTCGACGGTAGCTTTGCCATCATCCGAGATAGCGCCGTGACTATCGCCACCAGCATCTCATTGTTGGTGTCCTCACCGCTGAAGCGAGCGACGCTTATTCGCAGTGCTACGAGTACCTGGTAGAGAAGATCGTCATCCACTTCCTCCCTGGCCAGACAGCCCATGACGGAAAAGGCCCGAGGTTGAATGGCCGGGTTGTTTTGGAAGGCTGTGCTGGCCACAAGACTCATCCAGCGCGACCGCCAAGCATTAGCTATGTCCGTGGATGGCGCTGCAACAGAGCAGATCTCGAACATGATCCCAGCCAACGTCTCGGTAGCCGCCAAGTTGGGTCCGTACTCCTGCGTCGTAGACATTGACGCCCCATCACGCCCTGGGTATGTTGGCGTGATGCTCCAAATATCAGTCCTGGTCTCTGACAAAGACTCAAGGATGCCCCTTAGTTTGGTCTGGCGAGCCTCATCCAGGTGGAATGATGTACATGCTGCGTGGATGGAGTTGATCAGCAGCCTGTGCACCAAGACGCGGATATCTGGGGCGCCGGTATTGGCAAGCATCGTGACTATGTGGAAAATCTCGGGCAAGAACATCTGAGACTGAATACCACTATCAAAGGAAAGCGAGACGCAGAACTGCAGCAGGATGCAGACCTCTGGCCAAACGACATTGTCCGTCAGATACTTGCTTTGCCGCATGGAAGAGCGGTTCAACGCCTTACGCAACCGAGTGACTATCTTGCCACGGAGTGTTATGCTGCCAATCGCCGTGACGATTGATGTCAAGGTCTCGGTCTGCTCATCGTGGAGACCTATGCTCAAGGCTGTCTTTATCACTTCCTCGAGGAAAACGTCCAGTAGCACCTCGTCTCCCTGGATAGCAGGCCAAATAGTCTGCTCCAGGGTAAAGCTTAGCGTCGGGTCAGATAAGGTCACGTCAATCAGCTTTCGGAACAGACTCGCAATCTTCTCACGCCCCTTCTCACTGTCGGGCTCGGCCGCCAAGACGGAAGATCGTAGGCCAGGCAGCCATGGCGCCAGGTAAGCCAGGCTCAGCGGCTTCTGCTCCTCGGAGAAGCTATCCCAGCCAACGAAGAATTCATTCAAGAAATCTGACGTCAGTTGTGGCTCGGCTTGAGCAAGCGTTCTGCTGATGTCCACTATGAACCGTGACGGATCCAGTGGTACCGCAATGTCTTTTGTACACACAACCTTGGAGGCAGTCGTGAAATTGAAGGCTCTGCACAAAGCGCCTAGCAGATTGTATGAAGACAAGCGCAATATGTGATCCGGGCTCGCCAAATTGGTCAAAGCAAGGTTCAAGAGCGTCCCGGGCACGTCTTGTGGCCGAATGAGTCTTTCAAGAGATTTTAGTGATCGTGTGTCTTTCCCATACTTGGCCTTCGCAGAGCGAATTGTCTGGAGGATCTCAACTTTCTGAGGGCTGGTAAAATACATGACGATCTTGCCATTGTCAGCTCTCAGGCCAAAGGCCGAGTCATCATCGGGTTTGACGCTGGTGGGCGCCTCGTCGACGTCTCCCAGGCGGAAAATGTCATTGATAGAAGCACTCAGCCGGAAATTTGGATGCACTTCCTGTTTGTCCGCCGTTGCTATTTGAACGAATTGGCTGTTGACCGAGATACGGCAGGCGATCCTGCCCCTTGTCTTCGACAGTCGGGTAACAGGCTTGAACTCGTACCGAGTATCCGCATAGACACTGTAGCTTTCTTTTGGCAGATGCAGCTGACTGAAGTGGAAATGGTTCTGCAGCTCTTTTATGTTGCCAATGAGGTGATACTCGATGTTGTTGGGGTTGAAAACGCTTGCGTCTTTCCTAGCCGAGACACGTAGTACACGACGAAGGCATTTCCTGAAGGCACTGCTCATGTTGTAGACGTATATGCGACTGAGCTGCTTTGACAGTTCTGTCGGGGTGAGCAGCTCCAGCTTATGAAATAGTTCATCCTGTGGTTCATCATTCTGCCCGTTGTAGCATGTCGCATCAATGAGGAGGCCGAACGGTCGGTGCCATAGGCGACTGGCGATCTTCAAATAGCAGTAAATCAGGGTATCGAAATCAATGTTCTCCTGCTCGATGTTTCTGAGGATGATACATATGATGGATAGGCCGTCCTTGCTCTCTCCACCATCATACACAGCTCGCGCCGTGACAAAGGATTCAGTGCTACGGAAAGCATTGCGGAGCATGAAATTCTGGAATCGGGAGTAGGCTGGTGGGCTGTTGGACGAGATTTGCGGCCGGTTCCAGGTCACCGCCAGCGCTGGCGGCCCAAGGTGCGAGATGAGGTTCCTCAGTGGCTCGAGGATGGGCGAGCGTGCGCGAGCGATCTCAGCCGGAGACCGAACGAAGTCCCTTCGCTCCTGGGAGGCGAGCCGTTGCCGCACCTGGTCCCAATGATCATAAAGGAAGCGGTGCAATGCGACGCAAGAACCAAAGTCGAATGACTCGTTCGTATTAGGGGAGTCTGTCTTCTCCGGGGCCACAGAGATCTCGCGGAGGAAGGTCGTGACTCTGTAGATGTTCTGCGTCAAGAAGTCGTTGAGGGGAAACATGTACGGCTCCTTAGCGCCGAAGAGGACGTTGTTGGCGAGGTTTTGGACCACCTTCGCGATAAGTAGTAGCCCTCGACGCATCTCCTTGGATGGTGGCGCTGAGACCAGGCCTTCAACTTCCGGGGCCACGATGGCCGGGCAGAAAAACCGGAGAAAGATGAAAGCACCAACAGCGGTATACTTCGCTTCTGGGAACCTAGGCATTACCGCAGAAGATATGATACTGCAGATCTTGCGAAACGACGATGGTATGCTTACCGATGAAGCACAGATATCATCGATAAAAACTTTGGCCACTATGCGGAGCTGCAATGCATTCTTCTGGAGCTCTTCTGGAGATGTGACGCGAGCAGGGTCCAGCTCAAGATCCAGGTCTTTGGAAGTAAGCATTAGCCGCTCCAATACCTTTTGCAGCGTGGCCTTGAGATATGCCTGGCCCTTCCATTTCGCGTATATTGAAAGCATCTTGGTGGCCACGCACGTCCTTCGCAGCAATTCCGACTCGTTCTCTGTGTCTTCGATTTCCTGCTTGATGAGAGTCTCAAGTAAGTCAAAGCTGAGACCCCTAGCCTCGAAGATATTAAGTAGTGATATTGTCACCTCGTCGACCTCGCTGCTGGGGCATACTGCACTGATCGCGGCAGCTAGACTTGTGTCAGTAGTCATAAGGTCCAACAGCTCGTCGTACCTCTCCGTCACGGCCGTGTCAGAGAGATTGTTGAATTCCGTGCCCTGCATCAAGATATTATACAGAACTTTCACGAACGCCGTTCTGATCTCAACATTCTCGTGGTATCCTATACTCAGCGAATGCTTCAACCCGACATCGATGTTCGCACTCAAAAGGTTAGACAGGATTGTAATGGCGAGTTCGGAGCTTGTGACGCTGTCCTCCCTGGCCGAGGTGCCGTGTTCAAGCCTGCTAGCCTCCGCCGCTTCCAAGTTCAAGAGCGAGAGAAAGCGGTTGAAGTAGGTATGGAACATTTGCGATTTCAGTTCACTGGCACCGACGTCTGACTGGCCATCCCCAGGTTGTAGCGGGAGTCGGTACGTCAATTCAGCGAGTGACCTTAGACAGGCCTTGTCGAGGTCCCTCTGGATGCGAAGCGCATCATCCGGTCGTGCCGGTCCGAAGGCTGCAGCGGAGTCCGTTCGGGGGGAGCGCGGCCTTGCGATCCAGCTGAAGATGTATTCTAGAAGCTGGTTGCGGATGCGCACATCATCTCTCAGGTTCAAGTGTTCCTTCTTCTTCACCACAGATTCACAGAGTTGGCAGACCTTGATCCTGACCATGAGACTATTCTTTGTGTCCGGGACACCGTCAAGGAACTTCGCAAAATTCAAGGTCAAGGCACCCAGGTGGACGGAGGATGCAGCGCCCAGGTCAGAGGGCCCATCGAGCCTTTCCACCAGCGCGCGGAGCAGGGAGATAGACTGCTCGGCAAAGATGATCTCGTTATCTAGGCCTTTAACCGCTGAATCTAGAGCACCGGTAAACAAGATGTCAAGCTCCGACTCAAGCGCCTTGAATAGGGGTTGGTACAGAGCGGGCGAAATTTCCGAGGAAAGGACCTCACGAGTGGTCTCCCTCACACGAACGTTACTGCAGGCGAGGAGCTGGATGCTCAGCCTAAGATACCTGCTAAGGATGGGTTCCTCCTGGTTCTCCGATGATAGCTTGTCGATCCATTTCAGACCTCCAAGCGTCGGGTCGTCAATCATGGCAGTCTGATCAGCTATGCATACACCACCAAGAGAGGCAAGGAAGCCAGAGTAGTTTCGCCACTCGGCCACTGTTACTTCCGCCAAGATCTCGGCTGACATAGTCGAGACATCTCTTGACAGGTGCAACCACCTCTCAAAGGCTGTTACCCAGGCATCCAAGATCGCGGCACTTGGATACTGCATACGCCTCAGCAGACCACGTATTCTCTTTTGGAAGGCGACGACACCAGTGAAGCGGAATGCGCGTGAGCCGATCTCCTTAAAGACCTCGGCATTCCGAGGGAGGGCCAGTGCTGACTTGACGGTATTTGACGAGGCCGTCTCCACGATACGGCACTCCTCGAAGAACAGCCCAAAGCAGTCGATAACCCGTTGGCATGTCTCTATGTTGGCCGAACATAGCGAGACCAGTAGGAGCGTCTCTAGCCTTGTAGATACGGCTGCTCTCTTGGGAATCTCTTCGGGCAGATTAGCCATGTCCTTCAGGTTCCTGAGTAGTACAAGTCTTGACTCGAGATAACAATGAATCGAGGCGATACCGGCACCAAGGTCTTGAGAGGTCACCTTGTCGCACAGATCGCCCAGCACGAGCGAGGTGAAGTTCCAAAACTTCTGCTTGAACTCCAGAGATCCAATCTTCTTCGACAGGCGAAGCCGATCCATGATGCTGGGAGCCACTAGAATGCGCTCCATTACTCGGGCAGCTGTTTGCCGTACGACCTCGTTCGAAGTAATCAGGCATGGCAGGAAGGCTTCGAACTTGTCCTGGTGGTATTCGGTCGGGTCCTTCCCGTCTGGTATTGTCTCGAGGATTTCAATCGGGCAGACACAGAGAAATTCAAGTATATGGAGAAGGATGCTGTTGCTGTTGACTAGCTCAAGGGCCTTACGCGACGAGCCTTGATCGCCCACGTACGTTTCGACAAAGATAGCCGACATTGCCTGTCACCAACGTCAGCTTTGCATGCTCACTTGTGTAATCAATTTCGGCTACAAACCTTGAGTTGCAGCATGGAAAATTCCATTGCAATTGTATACAGATCCTTGTATCGATCTGGTTCTTCATGTCGTGCGAAGTGGGCGCAGCCCTGGATAAGGGCGATTTTGAAACCCAGAGGAGCCGTATGGGCGAGGCAGGACGGTGCCAAGGACACGACGCAGCTTTCATAGTTGAGGTCGGTTACGCTCACGAAAGCAGCGGTCAGAATGCCTTGATCGAACAGAGCACTGTCCGGACTGGTGCTATTGCGACCAAAAACGGCGTCCCGTATTTCATCCTGCACATCCTGGGCGTAACTCATGAAGGCGGAATCGCTATCCAAATCAAAGTGCCGAGCGGCACGCAGGAGAAGTACGAGGCAGTACGCCGCCTGCTCGTTTCTGTTCCTAAGGGCTTTTCTCAAGCCGTCTAGGAAGGCAACTTTCTTAGACATGCTGCCGCTCTTGGCTTCTCGCATATTGCTGGCAACCTCGAAGACGTCGGGGAGAAGGAAAAGCAATGTCGCCTGCAAAGGATACAGCATGAACCGACGCCGGACGCCATCTGCAACGGTGTCTCCCCTTCCGCTGTCATGTGCAACAGTCTGGGTCATGTCGAATAGCGTATCCGGTCCACCGTCAAGCCTTTTATGACGCGTATGCAGTTGTACAAACTCTTCTGGGTGGCGGTCCAGCCATCGTGTGATAAGTAAAGGTGTGACCAGAGCAACGGTATGTTGGGTGGGCCGTCGGAAGTGCAGGTAGCTGGAACATATCTCCTGGATGATCAGCCCAAGCTTTTGGCCATCCACCCAGAAGCAGCCGATCAAGCGCATTACGATCAAGGCAGTATTTTCGTCATCTATGGTTGACGACACCTGATTTGCTGCGTTCTGCGAGGCTGGTGTGGTTCGGACCATATAGATGAGCTTCCTGAGATACTCGAAGGCAGTGGTCCAGTTGGACGCGCTGACGAACTCAGCAATGGTCCTGGCATTGCGCTCGACTCCTTCAACCCGTGAGTCATACAAGGTCTGGCTTTCGATGGGCAGTTCGCTACCAGAAGGTGTCGAAGGGATAGAAGGCTCGGTGCGGGCATCCACAACGATACGCTCCGATGTAAGCCCATCTAAAAGAGTCTGGTTCGAGATGCTGGTGCCCTCAGGAAGAGGCCTGGCGTATAACCTCAATATGTCGAATATCCTGACCACCAGTGAAGCGTCCAGGGCCTGTGGAGAAGGGAGTTTGGCCCTCTGCGAGCTTCTCAGGCGATCCGGGTCTGGCTGACCGGCGCCCACCGCATTCCAATGGCTGGTGCAACAGTCGGCTATAAGGCTCAATATGTAGAACTCGGAAACGAGGACGTGGGGGGGATGGGCAGTAATCAGACCGGCCTTGTATGGTCTTCCCAGGTCCTCCAGGAGGTTCATCAATGCATCGAGGACGACATTGATGGATGCAGCGCTAAGTTTGAGCAGAGTAGTACGGGTTATGAGGACTATTTCGTCTTGCGCAAGGTCCTGGCTGGTGGTGCCAGTTCGGTGTGGGAGCTATAGAGCGAAATAAACACAGTGTCAGCATGGTGGTCCATGATCACGGCGTCGAGACACGGCCTCTATCGGCGCCAATGTGGTCCTGCTGTCTTTCATCCGATGTATTGCGCATCTTACTCTTGTGGTTAGCCTCTCTACGAGGCACCCGACTAGACTACCGTCAGCGTTCATTGTGCTGAGCGACGTAAGGGCGTGTCTCCCTCTTTCGCATGTTTAAAGTAGCATGCCCTTGGCTGGGCAGGAATGGGGTTGGGCGTAGCCTCGCACGGGGGTGAAGTCGTCGAGGGGGCGAGAAGAAGTCGATGGGCTTGGGCAACGGAGCAATTGAAGGTGTGAGGTTTTCGAGAATGCCCAGAAGAACTGAAACTCGAGCGACTGAGGTACCGTGCAGTGTCGTGGGCGGGTTGAACCGTGGATCAACAACGTGCGTCTGTTCTCGCGATGGGGTCCGAAAAGTGGAGTCCAGCTTGCCTCTATCGCAACTCAGAAACGCCGAAGGAGATATCATGCAACAACGGGGATTGATATGGCTTGGAAAGAAAGACACGCGATGGAAGCTATCGACCGGACGCTCATCTATGAGCTGCTGTGTACGGACGATATCAACAGCGTATGCATTGTGGTGGATGCAGCGAAGGAGTGCATGAACACGTCCGTCGACGAGAGCTCCCGCGACGCCTCCTTCCTGCAGTGCGCACTGCTGTCAAAGTGCTTCTTTCCTCGTCAGGCTCGTCTGCCGCGACAAGCAAACAAGGAGCATCCGGGCAGGCGTCGAGTCTGAGACCCTGTGATCATGCGCTAACCTGATTGGGCTTCCCAGCTCGGTAGTGGGTAACGGTGGGGTAAACGGTGGGGTAAAACGCTGGACAGGGGTGCCCAAGCCCAGGACCCAGGGATAAATGGACTGTGCCCCTGGACTCTACGCAGGGGCCCTGAGACTACTACCTCGGTAGGTACGGTACCTGGGTACCTATCTAGTGTACGTACTTAAGTACCCAAGTACCTACTTGGAAGTCCCTTGCAACTTTGCGGAATGGTAATTTTAGATGACAATTTACGGCCTAAACTTGAGCCTGACCGTGATGGAGCCTCGACGGGCAACGTCCAAAGACACACATATGCGAGGTGATGCGAACAGCAGCTGTCTCGTCTTGCAATAGGGGTCAAGGGGCAGAATGCGAGTCCCAACATCAGCAAGAGCTATCATGGAGGGTGGCTCTTGAAAGAAAGCCCCGGTGAGCGTTTGCATCACGTTGACTCCCAATATTGAGGTTGCTCTACCTACCTAGGTACCCAGGTAGATACTTGAGTGCCTCCCCGGGTACTTGCCCAGGCGCCCTTGGCCCTAATTGGGTAGCTACCTAGGTAGCCATCGCTCCCAACAGGGGCGACTTGCGTGACGTAGTCTACCTACCTAGGTAGGTACGTCTCCTCCTTCAATGCTTCCTTGGCATATCAACGATCGTAACCTAAATTGTCAGACTGCCTAGCCACTTCCCGTCAATGGAGATATAACTCTCACTGAGCAGGCCACTGGCATCGGCCGCGATCAGCAAACTAACACTAAATCTTACTTCCCATCCATGCCATTCTCCTGTGATGCCGGACAGGCGCACAAGGATTCCTGAGGGAACCAATCGTCCACAACGAGGCGTCCAGGATTGTGGGCCGTGCGGGTGCAGCCACGGCAGGTCTTAATATCCTTATCAATATGGCAATGCCTCGTCAATGTCGAGAGGTACTTTTCCTCTCCCACAACACAACGTTTTAGGAGGAGCCATCACACGACCATCCGTCCTGCTCAAACAACAAGCCAAAACAACACCAGGCCAACCCGCTTCGAGAATGTTCTCGTGTTTCTTCAACGCAGGGAAGGATGGAGACGATGCTCAAAGCGGCGAGAATGGCGCCCAGAATAACAGCCGGCCCCTGAACAGAGACGTGTCCGTAAAGGAGCAGGCCAAGGCCTACGTGCCGTCGTGGCAGAGGGAAGGGGGCGCCGCATCAGCGACTGGCAGGAGAAAGCCGTCGAATGCCACAAAGAGGCCGAGCACGACATCCGACCGCAGAAAGGGCGAGGTACGACCGACTGACTACCTCTACTTTGGCGACCGGGCGACTACAAAATATTCCAGCAGCCCCGGCGCGGGCCAATCTCAAACACAGGCTGCAGGCGACGGCTCATCTTCCCAGTCCCCATCTGGGGGTGTGTCCGGAAACAACAGCGGATACCAAGCCACCGGGCTCGACAATACTGCACAGATGGGCTACGCAAGCATGGCTTATGTGGGCTCCCTCCAGTCTGACAATTCTGGGATGCAATCATTCGGCTAAGAGCCTTGACCTCACGACTGCGGATCTCACATTCTGGATATACTCGGGTTTGCATTAGCTCGTGCAGGCATGGATATACAGCAACAACGGGGAAGGGGGGGAGAACCTCTGCTTACGGACAACCTTGGATGGCAATAGAGCACCAGAGAGCGTCTCGGGTGGACTTCGACCCGTTCGCTAATCCGAGATAACAAGCATTTCAAGCCTGGCTGTCTTGGACGAAGAGCAAGCCATTTAATCACACGGGTTTCTGGTGATATGAAGCTATAAGAGGCTACTCCCCAGGAGGCACAACCAGAACAGGCCAGGGGTTTCATATATTGCATGTCCGGAGGTCAATTGTATATACTAGCTGCATCATTCTCGCGCCGAACATAGAGAGTGCATGAAGATGGGATACACCAGTCTGAGTGGGGGGACATAATCACCAAACACATAATACACCGGGCTGGTTACATCATAATCGCCAGCTAATGGTATTGCGGCTTACCAGCTAATAATGCTCGGGGACCAATAGAGCAGATTTGTCAATAAATGGTGACTGGGGGTCTTCCCTAGGCTTGGCCATTCCTTGGAAGCCGCAATCCTATGTGGTCGATTCTTGGGGAGAAACATGTTGCGATGGCGATACACTCAGGAACTCAGCAATGCTCGAGGTGCCCTGAAGTAAAAGGTTAAAGACCGAACGTAGCATTAACTTCGTGTCTCGAGCGGGCGGCGTGCTATGTCTGGTAATGATATGTGTCACGTCTGTATCTATCGTTAGTGAGCTGTCCTCATCGAGGGCCAATCATGGGCATTTCGGCCACGTCGGGGAAAGGGATTTAAAACTAAGGCAATATTCGTGTTGGCTCATGAACCTGGAGGGAGAGCGGACGCTTTGGCCAAGCTCGAGACTTTTATGGTTTAATACCATTGGAAGAGCCGGACTGGAGAGACATTTTGCTGGTTGAGGGAAAATAAAGCACCGGAGTGTCAGGCAGGCATATGGATAATGGTGGGATTGAAGGATGCAGTATGGGTAATGAGATACAACAACTATTTTGCTGATGAATTATATGTTAGAAGAGACATTACTCTGTCTGTACATACGTATGTGTGCTCTATATAGAAGAGAGAGCCATGACGCATAAACATCGCTCGAAGCCCTTGCAAGCCATGTGAGGGCACTCTTGAGACCCAAATTGTCTCCTGTACTATACATTGGATTCCTTGAAGCAAGCAATGCGTGCATGCACACGCACATACGGACACACACACATCGAGGATGTGGACGAGCTCAAACTGAACATGAAAAGAACGTGACAATTACCACACCGTACCCTAGGGTAGCTAGAGTCCTTCTCTACTTCGAAGTAAACCAAGCCTATTGCGTATTCATTTTGACATTTGCCTTCTGTTCCGCTGTTTTGTTTACTATGCCCAACATAGCCCAAATTTCCGGATGATCCATTGATATATGATCATTGTAACTCAGCTTCTACCGGCGATAACCACCATTGTTGCCATATCCACGATCAAACCCGCCATGACCACCATTGTAGCGGCGGTCATCGTTGCCCGGAGGAGCCTGAGGGCGGTATCCCTGATTTTGGTAACCCTGACCCTGGTATCCTCCACCACCACCTCCTCCACCACCGTAGTACTGCCCTGGGGCTGGAGGCGGAGCACCATAGCCACCGCCGTTGCCGTAGCCCTGGTTGTATCCTCCCCCATAAGCACCATGACCACCATACCCGCCGCCGTTACCATAAACTTGAGCCGGCGGGGGCGGGGGTGGTAGTCCGTTGCCAAAGCCGGCAGCTCCAGGAGGCGGAGGCACCCAATTCGCAGGCGGTGCCGGATATCCACCGCCGTTCCTGTGTTGTTGCGAGTAGTTGTCTCGGCCGCCGTAGCCTCCTCCACCTGGCGGTCCCCGATCGGAGCCACGACCTCCACCATGGTAGCCTCGTCCTGGACCGTAATTGAACTGCTGATTGCGGCCATTTTGGTGGTGGCCCCCCCTTCCTAGAGGCACGCCACCATAACTCCGGCCTGACCTACGAGCCTTTGATCGCAATTCCTCGATGTCGTTGCGGTCGAGGGCTGGCGTTGGCAGCTTAACCCCGCGGAGCAACATGGACTTGTGCGTGTGCGCGCTGCTAGGCATTTCGTAATGAACGCTATTATTGTTAGCAAATGCAAAGGGAATGGTAGGTGGGGTCAGGCTGCGATGACTTACCTGAGGGAGCGGTCATAGTCAATATCAGGCCACGACTTCCTCTCAAGTGGATACGTAAGGGACCCATGAGGGAGATAATCCGCAATCTTCTCGATCTCTCCCCCTAGACCGTCGCTTGTCCTTGGGTTGAGCGTAAACTTAGGCGCCCCTTGCTTCTTGGAGTAGAAGTGAGTGATGATCTCCTCGTAGAGCTGTGGGTGGGCGTCCGAAATTATGAGAACATCTTTCCCCATTTCATTTCTCGCCAATTCGTCCTCACTCATTAGGATGTACTTCTTATCCATGGCGGTCAACAATCGAGGCATGTCGATGAATGGCAGAAGCGCAACACCCTGCCACGCCATCTTCTTCCCGTTCAAGTCAACCTCGAAGTCCTCCGGATAAAAATCGATGATTTCGCTCTTCTCGTCCGTCATAAGATCATGGAAGACCTCGGGGATGGCATGTCTTGAAGCTGCGGGCAGAACACTCATGAGCTGCTCATACGGCTTAGATATCCTTCCCTTCTCAAAGTTGACCTTGAGTGTGCCCAGTTCCACGAAGTCCTGAGCGAACGGTGCATAGTGGTAAGGGTAATACCACTCCCAAGATGGGCAGCCTTGGAAATAGTACATGAGCACCCAGGCCAGACCCTCCACATAAGCGTGTGCCACCTTTTTACGGAATTCAGTATCCTTAGGGTCAACGTGGAACTTCTGTTCGTAGTATCTGTCGGTGTACCCTTCCTCCCAGAGCCTTACAGTGTCAGTGGGACCCTCATCTTCAGGAGCAGATGGAGCAGCGACCGCTGGACTGTCAGTGGTCGGGGTGCTCGTCCCATCCTGCTCTATAGCTTCTGCCTTGCGCTTGACTGCAGTCGACGCCGGGGGCTCCTGCGCCTCTGCAACCCCTTCACCAGCCACAGGTTCCTCTTTGGGCTCTGTAGCTTTGCCCAGAAGCTTGTTTTTCAACACACTGGCCGCGCTCTTATTGGCCGTGTTGGCGCTCTGCAGGGCGCTCCGGTTGACGACCATGTCGTGAGTGATAGCCTTGGGTATAGGGCCAGGCAAACTCGAGATCGGCATGAACTCTGTTCCGGGAGCAAGGCCAGGGACCATGTTATCAACCTTTGTGGCTTTGCTTCTGCCGTGGGCTGTTGCGTCGTTTCGGCCGCCTCCATTGCGAGCCTCATTACGAGCCTCATTGAGCTTTCTCCTCTTGAAGTTGGCTTCACGACGATCCTCTGTCTCCTTTCTTCTGCGGAAGATAGCATCCTCCTGTTTAGCAAGTCCAGCCAAGATCAGCTGCGCCCGCTCCAAGTCGCAATGTCCATCTTTGGTGAGAAAGCCGCCCATATATGGCAGGTTATCTTTCCAGATGGCTGTAAGTGTATCAATCCCGTTCTCCCGGATTTCAAGGGCAGGGAGATGAGGCAAGAAGTCATTGCCCACAAAGAAGCACATGAAAACCCAGTCATCAATGGCGCGCTCAATATCCCAACGGAAAGGGAGATCGGGCACATCGAGTTCAACAGCCAGGTATTCGCGAAGAACGGAAACATGAAGCCAGATGAAGGGCTTCAAGGGATGGGCATTATCCTTGCCGTCAAAATCGGCGTCCTTGTCCTTGGATTCTCCACGGCAGTTTTGAGCATCATGGCCCTTTTGCCCACACAACTTACACATTTTGGCCCTGGTGTCCTGGGCGAAGACATCTTCACGTAGAACGCGGAAATGAGGCTCGTGTGTAGCCAGGCCAAGCATGATCAGATCAGCATCTAGACCATAGATGACGTGGCGGGTGTTGGGATCGTGGTCTGGCGAGGAGCGCTGGGAGCGAACAAAATTCATGATCTTGTGTTCACCCTCGCCAGGGACAGTCGCATCTGAGATGATGACCTTCACGTTGGCCCATGCCGGGTCGGTGTTCAATTTATAGCTGCACCAGTATCTCAGACTGGCTGCCAAAATAGCCATGAAGGGTGTACCAGGTGTAATGGAGTTGGAGTCAAAAGCTTTCTTGACTACCTCCTCAGTGGACTCTGCGGGATGGTGTCCACCGTTTTGTTTCTTCAGCAGGGTGATCAACTGTTGCTTGTCTTCCTCCTTCTGCTGGGCATCCTGGGCGGAACGGAAGCGACGGGAACGTTGCTGGTTCATCTTGGCACGAGGGGCGACACCATCTGGAGCGAATTTATTAGTGCGGTGATGACGACAGGAGTGACGGAGCAGATTTGACTTACCAACAGCGATCATGAGCAACTTGCGCGGCCTTACCATGTTGACCACTCGGTCGGTGTATTTGAAGACCTCAACCATCATCTCCTCCTCATCCTTGGGGGGAGGTCTGTCCTCGGGGTGTGAGCAAGGGTGGACGATTCCATTCATGTCCAAGTACAAGTTGTCGAATTCTTCACCATTGGGGTTGGGACGAGTGGTGTCAACAGGAATGACCGTTCCGTCGTCCATGGTGATAGGCTGGTCCTCAATGACCGGAGAAACGATCTTGGGATATTTGGTCGATAGCCATCGGAAAGCCGCGGGAATACCCATATTGTCGGCTGTGGAGGGCGAGGCGCCTCTACCAAGACCGTTGCTTCGGAGGAGGTAGAAGTAAGAAAGGCGAGCCGAGTATTTGTC
Organism: Cytospora paraplurivora; assembly: GCA_021272945.2. NCBI lineage: Eukaryota > Fungi > Ascomycota > Sordariomycetes > Diaporthales > Cytosporaceae > Cytospora > Cytospora paraplurivora. The sequence continues at coordinate 198,647 of JAJSPL020000053.1, read as the reverse complement.
GCGTCGTTGGTGGTCAAGAGATATGCCTCCTCGACAGAACGGAGAGTATGATGCGATGAGCCGCGAGATGCTCTGTATGAAGTAGGATTCGGAAGACCCCTATGAAGATGCTGCCTGCGATTTACACTGATCAGTCTGCAATGCGCCGAGCCGACTCAAGACAGCCGCTATCGAAAACAACCGTCACGGACGAGATCAAGCCGAGACTGATTGTGAACAGTTCTGGCCTGTGTGATGATGAGATGCGCAGGTCGAAAAGAGGAACCTGACGATGATGGAAAGAGTCGAGGAACGTCGACAACAAGTTTTGTAAGAATGCGACTTTCGCCAGCTCGAAGGACCTTGGAACTGCATGGCGGCTCAACTAGCGGCATGGGCCCCACACCTAAATTTCAGGGTCTTACCCAATGCAGAAGTGGCGTGGCGACCCGAACCCTGATGAGCTTATACAGTGTGCATTCATATCTTGTGATATTTAGGTACCTAGGTACCTAGGTATCTTACACTCACTTCGTGTCCAGGCCAAACTATCCTGATTAGAGAAATATCTTAACTTTACGCGCCCATGATGAATCTAACCTACAAGCTGATCAAATCGGGTCAATTGGTGGCTGTTGTGCGCGTTACGGAAGCAACCATCAAGGGCCCTGGGCCACTTACTGCATCTACTGCTAGCCCCCCAAAACACCATAGCTTTAGTTGGCTTCCTCCAGAATACATACACTGATTGCTTCACATCATCCAAATTGACCTCGGAATTCGGCTGTCGTCAATGACTCTTCGCACATCGTTCCGACTCGAAGCCTTCGTGAGGCCCCTTCCTCACAGTGAGCTCATCGAAACCCAGTCTACGCTTTGTCCACTGCGTCCGCCTTCCTCAACGATAGTCGACCAGCTGGAAGTCTCGTGATGGAAAGCGGGTGGGCCATTGGATTCTCATTTTGAAGACAATTAGGGCAATTCAATCGCTCAGAAATAGAATGCTTTGTGACTGCAAGAGACTTTGCATGGCAATGCTGCGTGACATGTAATATACTGGGAACAGCAATGCAAGCTGGCGTCCTCTCGTTGTTACCAGCTGAGCCAGAGAGCCCTAGAATCGTATTTGTCACCTCGAGGGTTACTTGTCAGACTTGGCCGAATTTCGGTCGAGTTTCGGTCGAGGTTCTGGATAAAAACATGTAGGCGTTGCACATGATGAACCAGAGCTCGCGTTAATTATCTTCCCGTTTTACTCGTCCCCTTTCAAGATTCTGCACCCGGAAGGCATATTTCTAGGGCCCATCTCGTTACTCGGCGTCCTTACGTGTCAGACAAAGAATCAATCTCCTGTGAGCTTGCTCCATCCCAGATCAACTAATTCCAATCCAGGCTCATTATGTCCACCGTCGTCTTGATCAGCGGAGCCAACCGGGGCCTCGGAAAAGGCCTTCTCGCGCGCTATCTGGCACTACCCAACCATACTGTCATCGCTGCAAACCGTAACCCAGACCATCCAACCTCTCAGGACCTCTCTGAGCTGCCCACCGCCGAAGGCTCTAGGCTGGTCGTTATAAAGATCGATGCCAGAGTCTGGCAGGACCCTTTCGATGCCGTCAAGACGCTTGGTAGTCACGGCATCGACCACATTGATATTGTCATCGCCAATGCCGGTGTGTCCTACATCTGGCCCGCGGTCGCTGAGGTCAAGGAGAAGGATCTTAGAGCCCATGTTGAGGCCAACGTATACGGCGTTGTATCTCTGTAGTATGTACCTTCTTGAGTCATTGTTTTCTTCTTCACTTATGTTGTCTCGACTTCAGACGTGTGGTAAAGAGACTTTACTGAATCTCCTTCCAGTCAGGCTGTGAGGCCGCTGTTGCAGAAGTTCAAGAGACAGCCGGAACCCATCTTCTCGATCATGGGCACCACGGCTGGCAGCCTCAAGTGAGTTCAGATTATGCAGCCCCTCTTTCCTATTATCATCATGCTAAGGAAACTCGGGCAGCTCCCAGCTCCCCTTTCCGAACGGGGTCTACGGCCCGTCCAAGTCGGCCTCGGCTTGGTACAGTATCAAGATCAACACCGAGGACACCTGGCTGCATTCTTTCTCCCTATGCCCTGGTTGGGTTCATACTGAGCTGGGTGATGCGGGAGCTGAGGCTTTTGGTGTTGACGAGGAAACAAAGGCCAAGCTCATGGTTAGCGTGGATAGTTCGTGCGATGGCATGATGAAGGTATTGGCTAAGACGACGAAGGCCGAGCATGGTGGCAAGTTGGTGGACTGGACTGGAAAGCCTATCGAATGGTGAAATGAATGATTACTAGTAGCTTAAAGCGTATAGGCTATATCAAGTGGTGCAAGCTGCTGGACTTGGTGTTTGCGGAGACAGGAGTGGCAATGGTGGTAGTGGTGGGCTTGCCTTGGCTGGTATGTTCTGATGACAACAATTATCTGCTATTCATCGTGTCGCAACAAAAGGTCTGACATGGTCCCAGGAGGTCTATCCTTCTTTTCATCTCGAGAGGGTTTCATCAGCGACAACGTCGTGAATTCCGAAGTCGTGCTAGCTTTAGGTGACATAGTGAACGCCAATGCCAGGGAAAACCTCGACCTTTGGCTTGATCTCAAGGGTAGTTCGAACAACTTCGGTATTGCCACTCGCTTCGACTTTCAGACGTTCTCCCAAGGGCCCTTTTGGGGCGGTACCTAGGTAACGTCTACTACTTCCCGCCGAACTTTCCAACGCAGATCGACAGCCTCACTACGGAACTGAGCAAGCCTAATTCCGAGCAAGACCCGGATACACATATCATGATCAGCCTTTGTTACGCAGCTCAATTCAAGACGAACATGTGTTTGAACACGGTCTATCACACCAGTGATGTGGCTGAAGTACCGTCAGTCCTGGCCCCGTTCACCAAAATCCAGCCGCAGGTACAACAGCTCAACTCCTTAAAGAGCCTGACACTGACCGAAGCAGCTGCGGGACAAGCAGCCGGTGTGTCCACCCAGGTACGCTGCTCGTATATGAACACAACGGTCCGAGCCGACACTTCTACGCTGAAGAGCGCTGCGGACCTGTACACGTCTGGAATCGCACCGCTGCAGGGATCTGTCGCCGGCCTCGTGTGCTCGCTCAAATTCCAGCCCTATCCCATCACGCTCTTGCGGGCGTTGGTCGCCACGCGCGGCAACTCTCTGGGTCTGGACCCAGAGGTCCCTGCCGTCTCGGTGCTGTTGCTCACGTACTGGACGAGTCCGGACGATGATGACAGAGCCAACGAGACCTTCAAGGGGATACTGGAGGCCATTGAAGGGATGGCTGCTGAGAGGGGGACGGCGTTGGAGTATGTGTATTTGAACTACACGGCTGCGTTCCAGAAACCACTTGATTCTTATGGGCAGGAGAACAAGCGGAGGTTGCAGGAAATGAGCAGGAAGTACGACCCGGAGGGACTATTTCGGAAGGGTGTGCCTGGCGGTTCTAAGTTGTTCTAGATGGTGTACGGGTCACCTTTGCAATCAACCCCAGGGCTGCGTGGCTTGCGTGATTCTCGACTATGTGTCCGAGCAGGCCAAATCCTCAATCATTTTCTTTTCCATTTCCAGTCTCCAAGGAACTTTGGAGTAAGATAGTATGTGACTGAACTACAGTTGCGAGATGGTTTTCATCGTGGAAGATGGATCTTCTCAGGTGTTTAACTCTATCCATGGATCATGACATGGGCGGAGACGCACATTCGGTGTTGTTGGAAGCGAGCAGGGGCATGATGCCTTTGCAAGTGTATATACTTATTATAGACCTAAGTAATTATACAAGTCGCGGCTCGTGTATTTGCAACACGCAGGGTAGACCTGCACCGTCAATATGAACACGGCGTCGCATGGCGGGCTCTGAGGAGAATCTTTTTTGTCCCACTGCATCGGAATGATGTAATTGTCAACGATATAGCGAATAATCCCTAGTTGAAGCATCCTGATCGCGGTTGAGAACGCGAATCTGTTGCTCCACGGCTTTGAGATTAGTAACTTGATCATCTCCTCCAAGGGCATCGCCATGGATAGCAGCTGGAGGATCAACTTCATGTCGACTATAACAGTGTGAGATCCAGGCCGCTTGCTATTATGTGTACCATTAAGAGAAAACTGCAAAAAAGGAGGGAACACATAAAAGAGGAGAAAAACGGGAGAAAAACGGGAGAAAAAAGAAAAGGAAGACATACAACACCGGGTATTCGCTGGTCGTCACCGACCCAACTACTAATCCAGCGGTCAGAAGCTTGTCTATGGGAGAGCGGACGGGATCCCGAATTTTCTTCTACCTATGGTCGTATGTGCTTTCAAATTTCTTTAGAGCTCTTATATACCTGTGAACGAGAATTGGCCTTGTGATATCCAAGGCTAACAATATAGCAGTAAACAACCTTACGCCAAAGCTGAATCCTGCCAGGCCCCCTTTCTCGAACACATGTGACCTCAGATTTTCTATTTCTCCTCCTCCAACAACCAGGTATATGTAGGCAAGTAATTAAGTGGCCGACTAGGGCTTGAAGCTGCTGAACAGAGATCTTGTCGACGCCACCCAGGCCTCCACTTGTCTCAATGAGTGTGACGCACCGAGCCCGGTGGATCGTGTGATACGGGTATAATTGGGCTCAAGAAATTTTAAGACTGTTTGTTGGAGCTTGAAGTGGCCAGAATGAAGCCGGCCGTTGCATTGACAAGAGAGAGAGTAAGCAAGAGTCTTATTGTCTGTCCCAGGCCACGATATACTGATAAATACTACGTGTATCCCACTAACGAGCATGGCATTCTTCCAGACCATGGATTCCTAATACCCCCCTTTCTGGTTTCCCTAACCTAATGATCAGGGCAGCAGTGGTGCCAACCGCTCGCCTGGTACGCAGCAGGCTACACCGACCAGCAGGAACTGAGGCTCTCCGTGGGCACCGTAGTAAGGGACAACGAATAGTCACAAATTTAGGTCTTTCCAGTGAAAGAAGACAACGCCATAATGATTTTCTAAAACTAAAGTGGGTGGGGTGAAGGCCTACTTATACAGATCGCCTGCATGCATAGCTGACCGAGACGATAGGGGCTCAGAGGGTTGAACCCTGGCCACTCCGTCACTAAGCAGCAGTCCGATATGCCTAACCTCGCCGACCTCGCCAGAGCTTAGCTCTCTTAGGATCCTAAAATCCATGCCATCACGAACGTATCTCCTGGCGATACACTCAGTCGTTTACTAGGAGCAAGGATGCCCAGTATGAACGCGACGCCGACCAAGCCAGTCACAACGGCAAAAATGGCTTGGATGCCTTGCATGTAGGCCAGCTGGCGGCGATGACACCGGACAGCTCTTCCGGGGAAAACACCTCGCGGCTGTGACATCTGGAGGCACCGATCGCCAACACGAGCGCGGGGTCCACGGTAGGCGTAATGGCCGTCAAGATTCCAAGGTTGCCGTGCAAAACGGCAATCCTTTCCTCACTACTGGCGGCCGCTACGGGTCTGGCTTGGGGTATAGCAAGATGCAAGGGGGTATCGTCGTCGACCTGACATGGTTCACGATGTTCAAAGTCTACAGGAGTGACAGCACCGTCACAATCGGCGGCGCGGCAACTATCCTAGAATTCGGCGACTAGCTGTCCGCGCCGGGCTGATGCTGCCGCAAGGGACCTATTCCTACCCAGGTTACACCAGTTTGGCAGTCGGCGAAGGCATCGGGCGCTATCATGGTTCTCTCGGCCTCGTGACGGACCGCGTCCTAACGGTGCGCGTTGTCACGCGACGGGAGATATTGTCGAAGCTCGGCAGGGCCCCTGGAGACAACAACGCCGACCTCTTCTGGGGCCTGCGTGGTGCCGGCGCTAATTTTGGCATCGTTTGGTCGGCGACCTACCAGGCGGCCAGGAAGTCTGACCATTCGAACGGAAAGGTGCTCACAGTGGACTTGATTTACTCGGCGGACAAGACGCTCGCCTACTTTGAGCATCTCGAAATTCTGGGCGACGAGCTGCTGGGCAAGGTAGCCGGGATGCACATTATACATTACATTACCACCGAGGACGACGCCGAGATGTTCGCGAATTTGGTCTGGTTTAGCCCCGAGGAGGAGGGTCGTGAATTCCTTGCTCATTTCATAGAGTCTGGTCCCTACGCAGTCAACAAATATATATGTATGTCGACTCGAGCATGCTTGATACCGTGACCGGCGATGGCCTGGGCCAAAATGCGATATGTCTCCGTAGCATATACTCTAATACTTACGCGTCTAACTTGAGGATCTACTGGGTCTCGTTATTCCAGGATGCTTTTGATACACTGGATGACTTCTATATCGAGTGGCCCGATGGGCGCGGCACCGCCTCGGTGCTCGAGATTTTCCAAAACCAGGCCGTTATCAACAAGGACCGCGACTTCGACGCATATATGTGGCGTGATGCCACAGTGTTTATCAGCGTTTATCAGCGACTCGGCCGTGTACTCCGATGCGGGACCGCATAACAGATCGTGCTCGATGCCAGTGACCAGCTCGGCGCGATGCTGCGTGCCAGCTGGACGTAAAAGGGGGATATCGCGAGTATGGTGGAGCTTGTTATATCAACTACGGGCGTGGGAACGAGGCTTTGGAGACCATCTATGGCGATAAGCTACGGCGCCTCATTGAGCTGAAGAGGAATTGGGACCCAAGCGATGGATGTCTTTGCGTTAAAGGACAACTTGCCGACAAGTTAGTTGTGACGGAAACGGGCTACCGCATGAGCCTGCCCTAGGCTTTGCTCCCAATTTGTAGCCCCCTTTGCCTTTCTCCCTTCACTACAGCTCGGATCACCTTTATCTCCATTCATATCTGGGGATCTCCCTTGACACGTTCATTCTCCTATGCCTTGACCATAAAGAGCTCTCCTTAACACTCTCTATAAGATCGGCCTTAGAAATATTCATGGATATGCTGTCAATGATAAGCTCTTAGCTTATAGAATAGAACTTACCGCTATTGATCGATAGTCCTAGCTCCAAAGGTCTGAACTTATTACCAAGAAGTTTTTATAGATCACCAGTAGGGGCTTTATATTTCGAATATATTCTGCTCCCCAAGACTTAATTAACACTTACCCAGGGCCCCCCATATATATGACGTAAAGCCAGGCCCACGTGTACGTCCACGGATTATGCCAGGTGATGGGGAGGGGATGTCGAGCATGAAACCTCTGGCACTTCTTTGTCCGCAGTTCCTCTTCCCTTGCTAATCAACACTGATTGGTTTTGTTGACGCGGAGTCAGACATAACTGTTTTCATACGACTTTGAACTGGCACATAATCAACATCCACAACGCTGGACGGTCCCAGTGCAGCACCCTAAATACTCCAGACTCCGGTCTTAGCATCAAATATTCACACACTTCCAGAATTGAACATGGCAGCGCTAAGCTATCCTCGCCCCGACTTCCAGCGTCCGAACCTGGAATGGACATCTCTCAATGGCCCATGGGACTTCTACTTCGACGACTCCGATAGCGGGCTGACCGAGAATTGGCACCGCTCAACCCCACCCGCCTCCATCAAACGCACAATCCAAGTCCCGTACGCCTTCCAAGCACCAGCTTCCGGCGTCAACATCCGCGAAGCGCACGAGGTCCTATGGTACTCACGATCCATCAGTGATATCCGCACTGAGACGGCCAAGAAGCGTGGGGACCGCCTGGTCCTCCGCTTCGGCGCCGTCGATTACGAGTGTCAAGTATGGATCAATGGCTCTTCCGTAGGGGGCCATCGAGGCGGCCACGTCCCCTTTGATCTCGACATCACCAGTGCTCTTCCAGAAGAGGGTGGAGAGGCCCGTCTGACATTGCGTGTGCGCGATTCCCCTTATGACCTCACCCAGCCGCGCGGGAAGCAGTATTGGGGCCCCGAGCCGGAAAGCATATTCTACACGCCGAGCAGCGGGATCTGGCAGAATGTGTGGCTGGAAGCTGTCCCTGCTGTGCGTGTCGGGACCAGCAGCGAGGGGACGGTGTTACGGTCCAACGATATCAAGAACGGCGTGCTGCACGCCAGGGTCGCGGTCGTGGGGAGGAAGGCGCAGACTGCATATTCGGTGGAGATAGCAGCAGCCTTCCTGGGGCTTGAGGTAGGCAAAGTCAAGGGTGACCTGCCCAGAGATAAGGAGTACGTGAGCCTCGACCTGGGCTTGCGTCTTCCGAAGGGCCAGTACGAGAAGGTTGCCGGCACGCTGGCCACGGATGAGAGTGTCTGGCGAGACGGCTTAGCATTGTGGTCGCCCGAGCACCCGCTGCTATATGATCTGACCATCCGACTGATCGACTCCTCCGACAACGTCGTGGACGAAGTGCAGACCACTACTGGTATGCGCAACATCGACTGGCAGCGCGGCGATAGCACATTCCGTCTGAATGACAAGCCCATATTCCAATCTCTCTGCCTGGATCAGGGATACTGGCCCGAGACGCTCATCACTCCCCCATCCGCAGACGCGCTCAGGGAAGATATTGAGCTGTCAAAGAAGATGGGCTTCAACGGATGTCGCAAGCACCAGAAAGTCGAGGATCCGGTCTTCTTCTACTGGGCCGACCGCCTGGGATACCTTGTGTGGGGAGAAATCGCCAATGCGTACGAGTTCTCCGATGACTATGTTTCACGGTTCAATCAGGAGTGGACCGAGGCTGTGAAGAGGGACATCAACCACCCGTCAATCGTGGCGTGGACGCCGGCCAACGAGAGCTGGGCTTATCCCAAGCTGAGAGAGAACTCACAGGAGGGTATCGACCAGCGCAACCACATCCGGCAGGTGTACTATCTCACCAAGACACTGGATCCGACGAGGCCTATCAACGACAACTGCGGGTGGGAACATGTCCTGACCGACCTGTCGACTTTCCACGAATACGCAGATGGTCCTGACGTCGAGAGGATCTGCTCCACACTGCCAAACATCCTGCACCGCTTAACGGGTGAGCCGGAGGGCCGCCCCATGTTTGTACCACCTGTCTACGGGCCGAACGCGGTGGTGTTGGATCCAGCCACGACGCACAAGTCTGGAGCGCCGGTCATTTGCTCCGAGTTTGGTGGTGTCAATATTGCGCCTGCAGACAAGACGGGCACGGGAAAGAAATTCAGTACGGAGGACTGGGGATATACCACGGCGAGTGACCCCGAGGATCTGCTGAAGCGGCTCGAGAAGCTGGCCGTCGGCGTGGTCCACGGGGGTCACTCCTCTGGTTTTGTATACACTCAGTTGTAAGTTTACGTCCGGAATAGGGCTTATCTGCCTCTGGGACATCTGGATCAAGCTACAGTACATCAGACTAACATGTTATTGCCTCGCCTAGGACGGATATTGAGCAAGAGGTCAACGGAGTGTACTCGTACGACCGCAGAGCAAAGATCGATCCGGCACGGGTCAAGGCCATCTTCGACAAGGCGGCAAGTATTTACTTGAGCCAGGTCCAGGGAGATAAGAAATGGGAGGCTTCAGGGGGAGGAGCGGCATTACCTATCTCAACATGATCAGCTGTATCCCTAGTTAGATGTAGACATTTCGGACATTTGCAGCGTAAAAGCTGAGATCTTAGAGTGAACACGGTAATCATCGTGTTTTCGCTGGTGTCGTTATCTAAAGCGGTACTGAGTAGAGATGACAATATGAAATATGGTATGAAAATTAGACCGAAGGGAAAGGATGCTGAAGATGGGGTGGTGGTCATATAAGGGCTCCGGGTTCAGCCCTTGCCATAATTAGGCGCCCGTTGATGTGTTTGCATTCTTTACTTCGACTTTCCGCACTTCGTCAATCCACCTCGCGACGAACCAACCTCGCAGCATCGAAACGGCTCAGGCAGCACATATTCAAGCCCTTATCTTCCCCGACCTTCACAGCTAAAGCCATCAGTCAGCTCCATTCCTCTCGCGGTGACTGAGATGCCCCGCTCGGACGAAGCAGAAGCCTTCTTCTACGCAGTCTACAGCGCCATGCAAGAGATTCCCTATGGCAGAGTTACCAGCTACGGGCACATCGCGAAACTCATCGGAACGCGTTTGTACCTCCCTTGAGAATATCGTGACAGCTTTGTCAGGTCTTCGAGTGACTGATCCAGAATGACACAGCTGAACGTCCTCGCCAGGTCGGCATCTGTTTGAAACACCTCTCCCAGGATCCCAATGCACGTTTCAACAACACCAACGTGCCGTGGCAGAGGGTGATCAACTCTAAGGGTATCATATCGCCCAGGTTTGTCTTCCGCTCCAGTAGCACCATATCTTCTGTTCCCCTGGTCGCCCCCTCCCCAGGTGCCCATCTCCCCTCCATGATATCTTACTGCTGTGGCAAGCTACTTGCTGACCAACACCGCCAGATCACAGCCCTCTGGGCCGCAGAACCAGGCAGCTTCCCTCCGCTCAGAGGGAGTTACGGTGATGATGGGCGCCTTGGGGGAGCTCACGGTGGATCTCGGAGAGTACGGATGGTTCCCGTCATCTTTGCCCTCTGAAGCTGGGTTGTACCATGATGAGGACGGCGGGGAAGCTTGATTTAGACGTGATTGCATTTTCGAGGATGATTTCGATCTTGTTCAAGCAGCTGTGTGCTTATTGTCTTTGATCTGGTTTGCTATTCCCAAATGCCCCAGCGAGGCTTCCATGAAGCCTGTATGATGGAGAATGCTCTTTAGTCCACATTGTGTCCCTGTCCACTGCCCCAGGAATAATCGTCACTGCACAAGTGCCCCCTGTAGCTGTCCAAAATGCCTACCTACCCAAGTAAACCAATTACTACTCGCGTAGTATGTCATCAGTCTCTAAAGGTCTACCTGCCGTTCTCCAGGGCTACTTGAAGTACTTACTATGTACCTATGAAAGGCACGAAACTGCAGTAATGTAAGAGCTTGGGCTTTCGTGAGTCTTCACGGACGGCAATTGAGAACCTCTTTGAGAAGAAACTCATTAATTTCCAAGAGCCAATAGCCTATGCCCAGGTGGCGCCGTGCATATGGTAACCGCTCCTTCCCAGGTGAAGGCAGGAGAGGAAGTAGTTATCTGATTACTGCAAAGCTGGCAGCTGGCAGCTCCAGTGATCCGCACGTCTCTTACAGAGCAGCCACTTAACTACCTAGGTACCTAGGTAGGTAATTGAGTTAGTAGTACATATACCTGACCTGTCTCCTTCTAGACCTCAACGCTCGTCTCACTTTCTTTCCAACCAGCCCTTCTTTCTCCTCGTATCGTGATACCTTCAGTATCGAACAATACCTAGGTACCTACATCCTCTCTGTCTATAGAGAGGCGCTGTCCACTTGTTCACTGCAACGAAAAAACTGCATCCCCTTCGACGACCACCGCGTGCTACACCGAGGATCATCAATCAACATGGCCGTTCTCAAGAACCTCCTTGTTGCCGCAATCACTTGCGTCGCTGTCATTCAACGCATCGCAGGTGCGCCAGCGGTCAAGCCCTTCGTCTCCTTTACAGAGACCATGACCTCAACTGTTGACCTTCCCGATACCACTTTCACCACCACCCAGATCGTCACTGAGGCTGCGGGCTGGCATGAGCAGCCGCCAATTCTTGCCCTCGAGGCTCACACCGTTCCTGCACACTTGCCTGGTCATGTCCCTTCTCTTGACGCCAACATTGTCAACGAGCGTGCAGACCCTTCTGTTTCCACCTGGGTCGATACGGTCCCAATGGTCACAGTGAGAGCTACTGTTGACGGCCCCGACGTTCCTGTGACTACAGATGCAGAGTATCGCAACGACAATGAGGACATGACGCTGAGCCTGACCACAAGTACCACCAGCCACTCTTCGATGTGGTTCACCACCATCTTCCCAGACCCGGGCATATTCGGCCACCCTCCTCCAATCGAAACTGCTACAACCAGGCTAACCGCATGGACTACTCCCGACTTCCCCGTCGTCCCATCTGTCCTTCCTGACGGTACAAAACTCCGCCGATATCACGCCGCCATTGACACGCCAGGTCCTAGTGGTGCAGTCACTCTGCCAGGCAAGACCGTCGAGGGAACGGCGACAGATGACCCTCCCATCTACCCTACTACTACCTATACGACCGACTCGCAGAGCCACAGGCCTACATCTTCGGACAACTGCCCTGGCGTTGGCGAATTTGGCGTCCTTCTTCCCACTGCTTCAGGCGGGAGGTCCCATCTCCACAGCTCGTACACTAGCTGGCCTCGCACTTGCCTGCCAACGAACAAGCGTGCTGTCGCCCTCGAGGGCCAGCCAGGGGGTCCTGTCACCCAGACACGACAACCTTCGCCGCTTCCCTCTTGGCACGGCGAGAGTGGAGTTGAGGGTCCCAAGCAGCTTCGGTCCATTATCGAACGACATAGCAGTGGCTACGACTTTGGCACATCTATCCCAGACTTCAGGACCCTGACTCCCACTGTCACCACCTGGGAGGGGACAAGCACAGCCCATCGGGCCGCCTCGACCAAGATCATCATGCACACTGCTGTAATGTGCCCGGTTCATCTCCCCAGTCATCCTCAGCCCCTCAGCGAGGGGGGTGCGAGCCTGCTACTAAAGGCGAGTCAGTTGGAAGACACCGTTCATCGTGACCAAGCGGCTCGTACGAATATGGCTGCTCCCACTGTTAGCACCGTCACGTCCAGCATCGACTTTGTGAGGACTTCAGCTGTGCTCCATAGTAGCGAGACCGTCACTTCCGAGTTCGTCACGATTCCTACGATCCAGCCATCCTCATTCGGAACCACGCCCAGTAAGACCCCCTTCACGTCCGAGACTACTGTCCAGTCGGTTACAGTGACGACAACCATCACCTGCTCTACCTGCGGACCATACCTCATGACCGGGATCACCCCTGGCCCCGTCACCGTGGCCCATCCTCCTTCTCATGGGGGCAAGCCTGTATCCATCTGGAATGGGACTATGTTGCCCTTCGTAGGTAACACCTTGACCACGGAGATGACGACTCTTGAGACGTCTGTCCTTGGCACACCGGCCTAGGTTATAGGATGATGGTACCTTTTGCGCTGAGCAGAGATCTCTCTGAATTTTTGGGAAGGGGTTGAGACTCGTCTCCGAGTAGGAGTGGGTATTCCGGGGGAAAAGTCTTTCCCTAGAGCAGATACATGAGCACAGCACAATCACATTGCTAAGTTCAGAATGGAGGAAATCTCGGTTGATAAAAAAATTGCGAATTGCCTGTGATTACGATGTGTTGAATTTGATATAATAACTAAGCATACTAAACGCGTCAATAGGAAGTCTCTGACTACAGCGCAAGAAAATGACAGCAGAAATACCAGATCCAGCAAGCAGCCCCAGTCTTCGGATGTTCAAGGCGGTTGCACTTGGAAGACATGGCCCATGAATCCAGGCTTGCCACAATACGACTACGAAGGGGAAAGTGAATCTAAGGCGAGGGTAGGGTGGTAAGGTAGGAAAGGAGGATCTGCAAGGATAGCGTATGACGGGTTGGTCAATGCGCCTCCCGTGTTGATTCATCATTGGGTGACCTGGACAAAGCCCGTCTTCGACGCGGAACCCTCACACTTGTGCAGGCCGGTCATCCGTCGCGAAATACAGTCCACGTGCTTAAGTCCCGCGTGCTTCATCTTGAGGATAGAGGCCGACACTGTACACTAGGTCTTGTTAGCTCATGACTGCTTAGGAGGAAGCGGTGATAACATGAACAGGATAAGATGTTGCAGATCAGATAGCGGTTGAACAAGTGACTCAACATTGAATATTTCAGAACAGGTCTGTGAACTTTGAGGTTCTCATCAAGCAACAAGGGGGAAGAATGCATTAAGGTTGAAAAAAACGTACCATTGAGGGTGACGGCCAGCCACTCTCTCGAACCAATGATCCGCTAAGGATTGGCTACGGTGAAACTCAGCCTCGAGTGCTTGAGCTTCCTCCATTGCCATCAATGTTGAGCTTGGGTTTCTGGGCTGGCCGACTGAACATTGAGTCCAGTGTTTTTTGTTTCTGATCGAAGGCAGCGCTGCCAATACCACCTCGCGTCTTTTTCAAGCCTGCAAGGTGGTGGTTAGAGTTGACCGTCTGGACAGTCATGCGTATTGCAAAAGCGGAAGCATCGCCTCCGCCGTGACCGACTGCAGCCAGAGCGGGCTGCACGGCACTTGGAGGGGTCGGCTGAGAAGGCAACGGCGCAGAAGAGTTCAAGCCAACAGGGGCCATCGTTGCAGGTCTCTTTACCAAGCGAAGGTTCGCCTCGACGTACCCAGTGTTCGACCAAGTAGCTAGCGACTCCGACCTTCCGGGAGGATCACTAGGTCTTGAGAGCCTAGTGATCTCTTCTGGGCCAAATTGGGAGAGTAAGCTTCTGAGAAGAACATTGAGAATAATGCCATGGGCGACAACGACGACGGAATGATTGGCACCACTCTCGAAGCCTCGAAGGACGGCCGGGATGAGATACGCCTGGATGAAGCGATCAACCCTCATCTTCATCGCCACCCGAGATTCGGGTTCGATCCAGTCTACGGGCCTTGCTGCGATCTCAGCAGGTTGTGCCCTGGTACCGTATCTCTTTCCCTCGTCGGAGCCAAAATCTCTCTCCCTGAGCTCAGCAAGCTGTACGACCACCGGCACGTCACCGAGACCAGCAACTCCCGCTTGTGCCTCAGTGATAGCCTCGGCAGTCTTGACAGCTCGCTGGAGGTTCGAGGAGAAGATGTGATGGACTGGACCGATGGTAGAGGACCGAGAGGCGAGGTGAGCGCCGAGACGACGGGCCTGAAGAACACCGTGATTTGTCAGGGGGGAATCACGAGAGCCTGCACTGCAAGTGGACAGTTAGTATTGGTGCCTTCGGATCAAGCTTCTTGAAACAGATAGGATGAGACATACTAGAGGCCAGCCACATTATCGACCGATTCGCCGTGGCGGACAAGGAAGAGACGCATTTTCAGCGTCGGAAGTAGAGAAGCATACCGACCGCAGGTGGGGCTGAACTACATGGCAGCGATCCAGATACCTGCCGAAGGCTACCTAGATAGAGTGAACCGGAGAGAGAGGTTGCAGTGACAGTGTTGGTGCAGAAGTTAGAGGTTGGAACGTTGTATTGTTTTGTTCCGAAAACAGAAGTCGAGCTTTTATTCCGCGAAAAGCGCGTCCCCACCTAACCCTCACCTTATCTAATTGCCGTGGCCCACCGCCTGCCCAACTCAGACTCTCGATAACCTCAGCTTGACCACCCCCTTCCCCTTCCACCTACTATATAACTTGGCCAGCCCTCCCAGAATGAAACGTATGGCTATCCTATACACATAAGGGCACATATTCGCCCGGTGTAAAGCGATGATCTCGGTCAGGCAATGCCAGGCCTGGATTTGCGGTATGTAGGGAGGTTCTGAGACCATACCAATACCAAGTGCGAGAGTTTTCATCTGGTACGAGGTTCCAGTCACACGTTGTGCAAGGCATGGTTCTATATCACATCCTGGATGCAGAGCGCCTAGGCAATAGTGTCCATGTCCCAGGTAGATGTACGGAATTGCACCGTCTGCTGCTGATTTCGCCATCACGGCATAGGACTTTGTTCCTTGAACTCCGTCTCCCCATTGGCCCCTCGCAGCCTCCTCCCAGTCCTCAACCTAACAGCCTCGCGTCTTGCTTCATCCAGTCTGGCCCAATATCTCTTCCTCAAGCCTGGCAGGTACCTCACTTGGTTGACGTAGTACAGGGCGACCTCCATCGGCAGAGGTCTGACTGTCACCTGCTTCTCCCAGCCGAAACCGTCCTTCCCTTCCTCCATCAAGAAATCTCTTAATCCCACGCTCTCATCCTTGATCTTCTTCTCCTCCGTTGCTACATTGTTAATGATCCACTGGCGCTTCTGGACCAGATTCAGTCCAGAGTCCTACTCCAGACAGCTTCGAAGATCCCTCAGTGCCGGAGCTCCCACCCTTTTCCTGTGAAAATGCAACTGCTGTGTTAGTGATGGCGGCCGACCCGCACTTTCCATCAACTGGACATCCTCCACACCACGAAGCTCAATTTTATATCGTTGTCGTAACGTCGACATGGCGCCGCGGCAGTCAAAGAAAACCTTGGGTATCGTTGGACTTTCGAAGATGGCCCTGAGGCTGGGCAGGCGGCAGACATCGTTCCACATTGGATATTCAGGGTGGTGCAACCCCTCGGCTGCGGCGGCAGCCGCGTGAGCTGGGCTGAACTTCTGGCGGGCTTCCAAGGCTTCTTGCCCTATGAGCTCGAGATCTACAATGTGGACGCGATTGGACGATTGCAGATGCACAGCGAGAAGGGATCCATGAAGGAATAGGAAGAGCACGGCGTCGTCGACCGAGACAATGGTCTGGATAAGCTCTGCTACCTCATCTTGAGTGTCGACAACGCAGAACCTGGTGGAGCGTGTACGGCCCATGGACCAGGTCGTCTCGGACGGTACCGAGCGGAAGAACAGACATGGATAGGGCCTCTCTTCCGAGGTCTAGCAAAGTATGTTAGTTGACCTTGGACGCCTTAGGTGAGGTGTATATCAGTAGCGCGGTCACGACTGACTGAAGACAGGGCCTGCTTATTGCGAAGTGAGCGGTCCCGCGGCCAGGAGATCATTCGTCGCAGGCGGGGAGAACCCATTGCGTCCGAAAAAATACCTTAGGGGTCGTGTAGTAAAGAAGTATGGTATGTTGGGTTGTTCAAGGTGGGGTTTCTCTTTGAGCAAAACAGAAGCGACAGAAACTGTGTGGTGTTACTGGGAAGGGCGCCAGGACGGTCCAGGAGGCATTGTAGACGTCTACAGCTTGCTTTACATCTGGGCATTCACATGTGCGTTCTTGCATCGACAACGAGGCTCTGCATATGGTCAACGGGTAGTAATCTGAAGTCGGCCATCTGTATACAACCACGTGTGCCCAAACGAAACATTGACCAACTCAACAATGGCTTGATCCCAATGGCTAATCAACTTGGAATTGCGGCTGGGCAGGTTTGCCTAACAGAGGAATACTCAGGCACGCGTGTGATGCTACGAACCCTCGATCTAGGCATTCTTCCTCTTCCTCTGGAAATTCCTGTGAATGGGATATAGCTTTCCGTTTGAGCCTAGTGTTATAGATCCGGTTCCCTTATTACCTCCTCTTCCGCATTTCACTGGCCTCTTTACCCAGCGTTTCCAACGCACCCTCAAACTGTTCCACCCGTCCTTCCTCCCACCGGTCATCTATTCTGATCTCCGCCACGTTCCCTGCCCTCCTAATCTCTCCATCCAGGCCTCCACTCCTATTCTTACTCTTCGTCTCGCCACGTCCAGCAATCGCAGTCCAGAACCATCCCGCCTCGGTCTTAGTGAAGAGCGTCCAGGCATGTCCCTTCTTTCCAGCACGAGCTGTTCGTCCTACACGGTGGACATATGACGCCACGCTTGTTGGCAAGTCGTAGTTGATGACATGGTCGAGATTTGACAAGTCGATACCACGTGCCACCAAATCAGAGGCCACGAGTATGCGGAGCTTTTGTTGTGAAAAGGCCTTGATTGTCTTGCGCCGCTGAGAAGTGCGGGTCGTCGAGGTGAGTGTACCGATCAGGGAGGCGAAATTTGGAGAAAGCAGGGCAAGAAGACGCGACAGGCGAACAGCAGTCTCGTTGGACTTGGTGAAGATAAGGACTGTAGAGCGGAAGGGTTTGGAGGATGAGGCCCGCGCGCGGGACGGCGAGGACTTGTCATCGGATTCATCGTCACTGGACTCGTCACTGGAATCGTCACTGCTGCTTGAGTCTGACGATGAGTCTGTATCAGAGTCAGATCCTGAAGATGATGTATCACCCGCCCCCACATCCTTCATATCAACATCAGGGACAACGTTCACAGGAGCCATGTGCTCGCTGTTGAGCAGGTCGACCAGGTACAACGGCTTCAGGTTAGGGTCTCGGATCTTGATAGCCGTCTCCTCCAGCAATTCAGGCAGAACATGCTCTGTCTTGCTTGTCGGTTGGTCCTCCGCATCTCTGACGCCCTCAAGCGTGATCAGTGTTGGCCGATGAAGTTTCAGTCCATTCAGAAGCGTTAGATCTCTCGTCATAGTGGCACTGAGTACGATTTTCCGCACGCCACTTTTGTTCGAGTCTGGAAAGTCTCTCGCACCACTCTTGTCTGTGGTGCTGAGCAACGGCATTACCAGGGGGACCCAGTCCTGGAATGTCTGTGCAAGCAGTTTATCAGCTTCATCGACGACGAGCCAGCGGACATAGTCTAGCGTGAAGCCCGGAGTGCGGTTGATATGGTCAACGAGTCGGCCCGGGGTACATATGAGAATGTCCACTTTTGAGGCGTGGTCAACGACATGCCTTGGCAAGGGTTCAGGCGCATCATCGAAGAAGTCCCCCCATGGTTCGGCGTCGAACTTGTCTTGTAAATACCGTTGGTATCCTTCAGGGTCATATCGCTGCTCTTCTTCCACGAGGTCGGTCTGTTCCTGCTCGAATTGCCTATTGCCCATCGAGATGCCAATCTTGACTGTCTTCTGGCCCGGCCCTGAAAAGGCGGCGGCGCATGCTTCGCAAACCTCCTTCGCCTGCATTACCAGCTCGCGGGTGGGAACAACAATCAGAGCCCTGAGGCGAGTCATGGTGCCTTGGCTGACATCCCGAATCATCGGCAAGACATAGGCCAACGTCTTTCCGGAACCTGTGGCAGCAGAGACGACCACATCACCTTGGCGGTCAGAAGATGGGAGGAGTCGTGGTATGACGGCAGTCTGAACTGCAAATGCCTGCTGGTAGCCTTGAGCCTGTAGCTTGGTAGTTGCTTCATCGCTGACGCCCAGGTCCGTAAACGAGGCTTTCGTTTCTGGGGTTACCCTGATCGGGTTCGCAATCCAACCCGGCAACGTTTCGTATGTCGGCCTCGCCGTGTCTTGGGGCACGGGTTCGGGCTGAGGCAATGGTTCAAGCCCATGAATCTCAACGGGCTCCTGCTCCTCTTTTTCCTGAGACTCTGCCGATACTGCTTGCTTTTCCTCGCCCGCACTTTCTCTAGTTGACTTTAGGTATTTAGACGCCCTTTCCAGTACCGCCTTGTGCCTCGCTGAGACGGCATTTCCCTCCTCCTCCTCTTCCACGACCTTTTTCTTGTTCTTGCTCTTCTTTCTTCCCTTGTCCACTTTTTCAACATCGTCTGGAAGGTCGGCCGTCTGCTCTGATTGAGCGTTGTCTCCCTCTTGCTTCTGTGTCTTCGTCTTCTTGTCCTTTGCTTTCGTTTCCCCAGTATCCGAGTTGACAGTATCTTCGGTGAGGTTCACAACAGGGCTGACGGCGCTTTCGTCGAATCCGAAGGCAAAAGGTTGCTCATCACGCTTCTTCTTCGTCCTTTCTTTCTTCCCTGGTTTCTCATCTACAGGTTCTTCCGCATCATGTTGCTGCTCGGACTTGCGTTTCTTCTCCTTCTTCTCCTTCTTCTTTTCCTTGCCCTCTTTCCTCGGCTCATCTGCTGCTGAGTCCTGATCTGGCTCGGGGACAGGCTCGGGGGCAGGCTCCGGGCTTAGCTTGCGCCTTTTGGAAGGTGACGGTTCATCCTCATCGTAGTTGAAGACAATCTTGGGCGGGAGAGACTCAGGGTCAGGGATGGCAGCAGCGTTGAGATGCGTCTTGGAGACTGGGGCGGATCTTGCCACTGTTGGAGCGGAAGTGACTGCAGCACTTGGAGCAGGAGTTACTGCAGCACTGGGCTGGGGCTGCTTCCTGGCTGGAGGGACATATCTGGAGTAGGGTGTCCCTGAGGCGACGGCGGCAGATGGTGCTTGTACTTCTTTAGGAATGGCCTTGGGAGGCGGTATGTACCGTGCATACATATTGGGCGGATATTCGAGGTATGTTGCCCAGTAATAAAGACGAGGACCGGAGACCGTTCAGAGCCCAGCATCAACAGAGACAACGACATGTCAATCCGGTCGCATCACAGTATGTAAATTTTAGGCGGAGCTTGGAATTCTGCCGGATGCAGAGCAAACATGCCTGACCGCCTTCTTATCGTGCCACTATTCATTATCGGAGCTCGTCCGCTAAACCCACCCCATCCCTTATCGTTGATGTACTCTAACATTTACGTACCGGTGCACTACAAACGACACCCTTGCAAACCATCTACAACCATCTTTAGATTGTTCATATCCTCCGTTATCTCTTTCCGTCTGTTTACCTCCCTTTGGCTCTGCTACCCATACATATCAAGGTTACGGATGGCTCTGGGAAATAGGGCAATTGGCTTCTCTTGTACATTGACTCGGTCTTATGATCAGTTGAGCATCTTGACAACATGCAAATGCCGCCAATATGTCGAAGCCAACATATAACATCGCCATGGTCAGCGACTTCTTCTTCCCTCAACCAGGAGGAGTCGAGAGTCACATATATCAGCTATCACAGAGGCTCATAGACCGGGGCCACAAGGTCGTCGTCATAACCCACGCCTACGATGACCGCAAGGGTGTGCGTTACCTCACCAATGGCCTCAAGGTCTACTATGTTCCATTCTTCGTCATCTACCGCTCGGCAACCTTCCCCACCGTCTTCTCCTTCTTCCCTATTTTCCGTAACATTCTCATACGGGAACAAATCAACATCGTCCATGGCCATGCTTCCCTCAGCAGTCTGTGCTGGGAAGCAACCCTGCATGCCCGGACCATGGGCATAAGGACCGTCTTTACCGATCACTCCCTGTTTGGCTTCGCCGATGCTTCTAGCATCCTCACGAACAAGTTGCTTAAGTTCACCCTAAGTGATGTTGACCATGTCATCTGCGTTAGCAATACAAGGTACGGCCGGACACTCATTGCCACTCCTATAGGCTTTGCACCGAGTTGACACTAGTTGACATGACCACAATAGTAAGGAGAACACTGTTCTCCGTGCCTCACTCGACCCCTTAATGGTATCCGTAATTCCTAATGCAGTGGTGGCTGATAACTTCAAGCCCCTCGATCACTCTACCGAAGGGACAGTCCATTCCTCGGGCAATGGCTCCCTTGCCAATGGTGACTACCCCGTCCCGGCCCACCGCCTTGGTCCTCATGACACCATCACCATAGTCGTCATCTCCCGCCTTTTCTACAACAAGGGCATCGACTTATTGGTTGCGGCAATACCGCGCATTCTCGAGAACCATCCGAACACGCGCTTCATCATCGCCGGCTCGGGCCCCAAGGCCATCGATCTAGAGCAAATGATTGAGCAGAACGTGCTGCAGGACCGCGTGGAGATGTTGGGCTCGGTACGCCATGAGGAGGTTCGGGATGTCATGGTGCGCGGTCACATCTACCTGCACCCGTCGTTAACCGAGGCTTTCGGCACTGTGATTGTCGAGGCGGCGAGTTGCGGGCTGTACGTCGTCTGTACGCAGGTCGGTGGGATTCCCGAGGTGCTGCCAGGGTACATGACACAATTCGCTAAGCCGGAGGAGGATGACCTTGTTGCTGCTACGGGCAGGGCCATTGCCGATATTCGATCTAACAAGATCCGCACGGAGCGGTTCCATGGCGAGATCAAGAAAATGTATTCATGGACCGACATCGCTAAGCGCACAGAAAGAGTTTACAACGGTATCTCGGGCGACATCAGCGAAAGTGAGTTTTACAATGCCGCCAGTATGGGTGCTACGAGGGGAGGCATCCAGAGGGACTTCGCGCTCATTGACCGCTTGAAGCGGTATTATGGTTGTGGCATTTGGGCGGGCAAGCTATTCTGCCTATGTGTGGTAATAGACTACCTGTTCTTCCTCTTTCTCGAATGGGTTGCTCCGAGGGACGACATCGATATTGCGGCCGAGTGGCCCAGGAAGACACTAGTTGATGACTCGAAGGAGACGGATAGGCGAGGTCGATGATACCCAGCGATTGCCGCAGAGTCACATGTCAACAATCTGCTGCGATGCAGCTCAAAGGCTACTGCAGAAGGCGGGCTCAAGTGGGAGCTAGGTATATGGAGGTAGTCTCATCTTGACACCATGGCATATCAACTGGGTAAAGCCGTTTCCCTTTGATCTGTTGGAGCTTTGTGAGGGATGACAGCCCCTGGGGATGCCTAGCCAAATCGCTGCACGATTCTTGAGCGGTTGAAGATTACAGAGTGAGACCAACGAGGACCATCAGCGGCAATGGTGGTTCCAGGCAGCCCGAGACTGGAACCTTCCAGTCGATATCTGTGGCATGTTCCCAGACGAGAGTATACGGAGTCGGGTCTAGATTCGATCGGGAGGAACAATCAGCCACAAGCCGGAAGGATTCTCCAGGCCCAAATAGGCCAAGCTGCAGCTGCAGCTATTGCAGTGGCTGGTCCTCCCCACCATCATGCATTAGCAACCAAATACGAACGCTTCCAGGGGTCGGCCAAGGACGAGCTGGTATCCCGGCCAACCAATGGCCTAAATTCAGGCCATGCAAGGACCCTGTTGATCTATGTCAAACAATCCGGGGGCTGACAGCCAACACTGCGTGTGACTTTATATCAGGAGGTCGAAATGCCCATTCAGAGAAACGGACTTCATTTCTCCGTTGTTGTCTCAATCAGAACAGGAGGATGTCAACCAGCCCATAGTCCGTCTACATCTCAGAGTATATCTTGAACAAGGTCTCAACGCATCGGATTGAACAATATTTCATACCTCAACCGCTAAGATGTCCTCAACTTCTGCAGTCAGCGCCACTTCTGTGGCATCGTCGGCCTCCGCAATCTCCACGGCGTGCACAGGCAGCCTAGTCTATGACATCCCCGTACAAGATACCTCCTGTGCCATCCTCGCCGGCGGTAATCATACGTCCATCATGTCGCAATGCTGCGGCTCTGCCGATGTTATCAGCTACGACAACAGCTGCGGGCTGTACTGCCTTGCAATCGACCAGTCCGTCGACGATATCACTAGTTGCTTGTTTGACAATGGTGCGGGCCGTTCGGAGGTCTTCTGTCGTGGGACCGGGAATGCCACCGCCACTGCGACGGCGAGTGATACCTTGCCCGCCGGGGCGACTGTTGTTGCCAGCAGTGGCGGGTCATCAGCGAGCCATACCGGCCATGAGAGCAGTTCGAGCGCATCAACCTCTAGCTCGACTGCGAGTGCTGCTCCCGGAGCTGCGCCCCTGAATGGAATCAGCGCGACGGGCTTCGCTATCACGGGCCTCTTGCTCTCGTCGGTTCTCCTTGGGGCTCTTCGGCTCTAAATTCACATCCAAACGGAGCACGGACGCTCCCAACACGGGTAAAACATAACAGAAGGATGGATTTCACTGCACGGTGGCTATTTTCTGTTTCTGCGGAGCATCTCAAACAAAAGACTGTATCCAGAGACAAGAAAAGAAGAATAAGAAGCAAAGAAAAAGGACAGTCCATTGTCTATTCAGAGGGGGAGTATATGTCTGGCTGGGAAAAGGTCTGGCAGGGACAGGAATAGGGTTCACGTCGACGTGAATAATAACGAGATATGTGAAGAATTCATGTAGATAATGTTTAGCTCCCTATTAATACTGGAAGGTTTCTTGACAGACTCAACGCCACGACAATTTCTTGGAGACGACACGCGTGTGAAAGAAATGCTTGCAGACGCAGCAATTATCCAACCTATTCAGGTATCTTGCGTTGCTTGCCTGCATTCCAGCATGAAGGGCTCCCAGGACTCTTCGGCCATACAGCACCACGACCCAGTATTTCCCAAACGGTTAAGGATCGCTCATGCATGCTGTGATGCACCCCCTTCACTAGCACCGGCCGAGAGGGATTGGCGGGGCCCCGCAAACCGCAGGCGGGGTTTAACTTTATGATACTCATGGATGAGCATTCCCCTTCACCCAAACATCCAGGACATTGTCCAGTCATTGAATTTGTAGATATAAACCTAGGTAGCACAGTTTCTGGAAGGGAAGTGAGCCACTATGCCTGTAGCAGATAACGACATCAAAGGCCGACTGGCCCTCATAACCGGAGCCTCAGGTGGGTCAGTCTTCATATCCATCGCCTTCAGTTGACGCTCTGGCTCCGGCAGCATCCGCTGACCTTCTTTCAGTATTGGTGCCGCCTGTGCCCGCGACTTCTTAGCCAACGGGGCAAACCTAGCCCTGACGTACTCGAAGAACAAAGCCTCAATAGACAAACTCGTTGGCGAGCTTCAGACACTGCCACAATGGTCCAGCTCAAGAGTCACCACTCACCAGGCCGACATGGCCTCGGCGGAAGACATCCAGCGCCTATTCGAGGAGATCAAGCTCCAGCACAACCAGCCCGGCCCAGACATCCTCGTCAGCAATGCCGGCCACGGGAAGCGGATCCCCAACATCCTAGACATACCCATAGAAGAGTTCGACCACACCCTCAGTGTCAACCTCCGCGCCAGCTTCATCCTCTCCAAGCTCAGCGTGCCCTACATGCAGCAGCAGCGCTGGGGCAGGATCATCTTCATCGGCAGCCTCGCGGCGCACGGCGGCGGCATCAACGGGTGCCACTACGCCGCGTCTAAGAGCGGGCTGCAAGGGCTGATGAGGAACCTGTCCCGGAAGCTCGCCGGCGACGGCATCACGGTGAACGATGTGGCGCCCGCCATGATCGGGGATACGGGGATGGTTCCCGGTGAGAAGTCGGTCGAGGGGACGCCGGGTGATGTCAGGAATATCCCCGTCGGGCGCTTGGGTACGCCGCAGGAGGTGGCTAATATTGTGACTATGTGTGCCAGGACTGGATACTTGGTGAGTATTTCTGAGCATTCTTTCCGTTTTTCCCGTTCTGTCTGCAGGCAGACATGACACTCTCCTTGAGCAGAAGCATATATGCCGTCTATGCCATGTTTTGAGTGAGAGGTAACTGACTTGCGTTGCACAGACTGGGCAGAGCATATTGTTGAGTGGCGGGCTGTTGTGACAGGGTTGTGTGAACACAAGCACTGGGTCTGGGAAGACTATGAGACACGATGGATTGAAGCCCGGTGGCTTCCCAAAGTCTTGGATAGTGGATTGCACTGCGGTAAACTCACAAGGGTGGTACAGCATGTAGTTGGCGGTATGATAGTATCACCGGACGTCCCAAAGCGGCGTGTTTGCAAGCGACCCTTGGGACTCCCTGGTCGGATGATAGGATGTGTACTGAGACAAGAGAAACGACTATTAACAATTTTCCCGCGGTCAGCATAGTCCAAGCAGCCTCTCTGGTGATCTCCACTATCAAAGTGTAACTGCCAACTTCAAAATGTAATATATAGGTCCATATGTGGTTCGCGTCTGTGGGCTTTCACATCAATTTGCTCATCTCGGTGCGCTCCACAATGAGATGGGGCTCGTACTGCAACGAAATTGGTTCACGATCGACCGTTTTGGCTTATTTCGTCCTGGATATTGTGGGGAAAAGGGTTCCGCCTCTTTCGAGACGGTTAACTACCCTTATATACTTCCACAGATATGGGGCTATGTGCGGCCACCTGGGCAGGGCATACAACAGACCAGGGGCACGGGGCGGACGAAGGGCACAACAAGGTGGGAGTGACACGGTCAGACACCCTGCGTCTCAATATGTGCCGCGACTCAATAAGAACTGTTGGCCTCAGACGTTTCGAACGAGTGTTGTTTCATCATAAGAGTTTAGAGATCGAGTTTGGGTGGATCTTGGTATCTGCATCAAACAGCGTTCAAACTCCCATTAGACCTTGATGGATTCAGAATTCGAGCCTCGACAACGGGCACACGTGTCATACAGCTTCATCATTAACAAATCGAACGTTTCTGTCAAGATGCACTCTACACGCTTCGGAACAAGCGGCCGGTATGGCTGCCATCTACATCGGAAGATTGTCCTCACCCGGTTACTTCCACAGTAGTGCTTCTCACCACGCACCCACAACGCCCTTCCCCCTGTTCCCCCTCTTGTTGCCAGATACTCATATCTCCAGGCTCCCTGGGTCACGAGTAGGACGTCTGTGGGGGCCAGAGTACGTTTGTAAGACGAACAATGAAGGACAATGTTGATCGCCATTGGAAGCGCAATTGCAGTCTGGATATTCCATACATGCAGCCTGTCTACCTCTATCATTTTGGTGCTTAGATTTTGTCCGCGTTCGTCAAGATGCACAGGTCATATCATAACACCCCGCGAGGCAAGCTGCTCAGGAGAGGGCGAGGCTGAAGAGGCAGGGGCTACGGCTAGAGAGAGGGCGAAGGAAGAGGCTGATGAGGTGGGTGAGAACAACAGGAACTTAGCAAGACTCAGGAGAAGGAGGACGCTCATGCTGGTGTTAGGATACGATGAAGAGAGGAGGGCAAGTGAGGATATGAGTATATGAATATTGGCGAACAGAGAATCAGAGGCTATCCAAGAGACGCCTGGGGAAGGAAGGGTGACCTAGAGCGGAGTAATAAGGACGATCCATGGGAGCGTTGCATGTGATCTACTATGTGTATTGGACTATATCAGGATATAAGATGTCGTCTTATATAATATCTACTGGTTAGTCATTGCTGTGCGGTGATGGGAGGGTTGGGAGTTGTCCTCGCGTAAAGTGCCTGTTATTATCCGGCCATGAAGCGTTGCATATGTTCCTGTTAATGGGGTTTGAGTGGATTGCGCATGTTGAAAAGGACTGCCTTTTGGACAGATGAAGTTCACAGCAAATTATACGTCTTGGACCGTCAGGAGCAGCACATATACAGCATTATAAAGGACGTGCTCATTGCGCGGCGAGCACTTGTCTTTAGTTTTTGGTTGTGGATTTCCTCTGCCCTATAAGACAGCAAAGCCATGGAAAGACCCCTGAACGCGCAAATGCAACCGTGAGAGGAAGCTACCGGGTAACTGTTCGTCGTCCCCTGGTTTCCAATTCCTCAAATGTGACCCAACCGAGAAATTCCATTTTTTCATGACCATGCCCTACGGAACTAGAGGACGATGTGTGCTGCCAACAGCATGCCGTAAGTATAGCTGCTTGACATGCTCCAGCCAATCCACACAAAACCAAACCGACCAACCCATAACTCCTCAACGGGTATAAAGCGTTTATCGGTTGGACTTGGCGACACGCTCGAGCTCGTCCTTCTTCTTGATGGCGTAAGAGTTGCTGCTGCCCTTGGCGGCGTTGATCAGCTCCTCAGCCAGGCACTCGGCAATAGACTTGACGTTGCGGAAGGAGGCCTCGCGGGCACCGGTGGTCAGGAGAGAGATGGCCTGGTTGACGCGGCGGAGAGGAGAGACATCGACGGCCTGTCGGCGGACGGTACCGGCGGAACCGATTCTGGTAGAGTCCTCACGGGGACCGCAGTTGACAATGGCATCGACGGCGATCTGGATGGGGTTCTGGTCGGTCATGAGGTGAACCTAGAAGAATGTCAGCGGGTGGGCCTCGTGATGATACTGTGAGCGCGCATCGCGTGATGCTACACTGGGCCTGCTGGGTGGACCTACGATCTCGAAGGCGTGGGCAACGATGCGGACAGCCATCAGCTTCTTTCCGTTGTTGCGGCCGTGGGCCATCAGAGAGTTGGTAAGACGCTCAATGATGGGGCAGTTGGCCTTGCGGAAACGCTTGACGGCGTATCGGCCAGCGGAGTGAGGCAGGTAGACGGGGTTGCGGATCTGGATGTAGTCGCTGCAGTTGAAGCCGTTCGTTAGCCATCGTCCCTTCGCGTACGTGCAATAAAGTCTTCCAACGCGCGTCTTGATGACCGTGGAAAACCCCGACCTCGAGCCACAATCCCGTGCCTTCTGCTCCCCGGCAAACGCTGTCTTGCGCGTATGTTCCTCCTCTTTTCGGCCGAGGTTTCCTTCCATCTATCAAGGCGGCATAACTAGCAAATATGGAAGCACAACGGGCATCCTTACGTCAGGGAGATGTCGCGGATCTCGACATCCTCGTAGGACCACTTGTTGAACAGCTTCACGCTGCCAATCTCGGCAACGACATCCTTGGGCAGGACCTGGTAGCCAGAGACGGCCTCAACCTCGATCTCTCCGTTGTCAGACATGCTGGGCAATTCGATCGACGAGCTGGCGGGGTAGGATGTCGTCGGTTAGTCGGTCGGAGATGGATCTCGTTTGGGTGGTTGTCGAGGTTAATGGGAAGGGTTCTTTTTTCGTCGAGAGGTTGTCGGTTGGTGGAGCGAATGGGCGCGGAGCTGGAAAATTTGGTGGTGCGCCACATCATTGGCTCGCCCGCACCAGCCACTGCCCCACCTTTTGATTAGGGCTTGACTTTGGAAGTGTGGCCGTGCCCCAAATCCCGTTTAGCCTGTGCTCTGGAACACAGCAAACTGGCGACCTGACTTTTTTACGACTCCGACCTCTTCTATCATCACCACCGAACCGACCCATCTCAACTCGCAAAACAGTCAAGATGGCTCCCGCTAACACCGGCGCGAAGAAGCAGAAGAAGAAGTGGTCCAAGGGAAAGGGTACGTCAAACCTCTGTCCCACCCGGCCGTGGTGATTTTCTGGGCGGCGTTCTGGATGCAAAGACTACGGAAGGATATTTCACCACTTTCACACGTATCGCACGCATTTCGCAACTCAGGATCTCCACGGCGCATCGCGGAACTCTGCAACGGGATTTCGCTGCAGGGTGGATCTCTAATGAATCCTCGCTGACGCTCATGCTCGAACACAGTCAAGGACAAGGCCCAGCACGCCGTCATCCTCGACAAGGCCACCTCTGACAAGCTCAACAAGGACGTTCAGTCCTACCGTCTTGTCACCGTCGCCACCCTTGTCGACAGGCTCAAGATCAACGGCTCCCTCGCCCGCAAGTGCCTTGCCGACCTTGAGGAGAGGGGCCAGATCCGCCCCATTGTCACGCACAGCAAGATGAAGATCTACAGTGAGTTGCCTTCAAGATATGGGAGAACTATAGCGAGCAAGAGTGGCTGCTAATTCGTATGACCACAATAGCCCGTGCTGTGGGTGGCGCCGAGTAAATGACCCCACCTTTGTCTTCCGCATCATATCATGATTCTTGAGTTCATGGCACCGGATCGGTTTTGCGAGTGATGGATGACGACGTACGAACGCATCCGTCACAGGGCAGGGTACAAGCACGAAGCAATTTTCAGGCTGGGCGTTGAATCGGTCTCGGTCTTTGGTCATGGGCTGGAAGTTCGCCCGGAGGGATACCCTACGTACTTGAGTACACTCGCTGGGTGTAGCACAAAACGGGTCGGAAGTGCTCTGAGCCCCAAAAACCAATGGAAAGGCATTGAAGAACAGTAAAAGCAGCCCAGACCCAGATATATGGCATGTGACATGCACGTATTGTGACAGTGCCCAAGTACTTTGGCAAGGATCGCCAGCATTCGCACCGCATACATATCGCGGACGAGGCGTTACCCCGTACTATCAGTTTGCGGTCTAGGCCTTGGCATGGACCTGGAAGCGTCAAGTGCAATGATGCAAGTCACAGCAACCTTACATCTTTCGACAATGCAGTGAGGATATCGTGTAGTGACCGCACCGCAAACACGCTAACCCCCAGTCGACATCTCCAACAGCAGGGCCGTTGACGAATCAGCCGGAACACTCACATAGGTAGAAGGCAGGTAGGTGATCAAGAAGGCCACAAAGTACCTAGGTAGGTAGTAGCATGCCTACCTGGTGACCTTCTGTACGGTCCTGACTATAGCTGCCCGTGTCCCGATTGCGGCCGTTGCTGCTTTTTGGTATTGTGCGGTCAAGACACGTCTAAGTCACCCACCCAGCAGCACATTGCACATGCCCGCTTCGAGGTGGCACCTTAGTAGCTAATCTACTAATCCATAGGCAATAAGGGGTCATGCGGAACAGCCGGGTCTGTTACGTGCGTCCGCCTTCCAAGCTTCAGCTGCCACCCTGCTACCATGGATTCCCCCTGGTGACGGTCTCGCTGGGCCGGTCTATGTTCCAGATGTCACAAGCAAACAATGGGTGAGGTTGCGGGATATATATCCAACGCCGACGGCGGATAGACCTACGTATTGCAGGTTGGCGGTTGACTGGGACCGCCTCCGTCATCCTGCTTTATTAGCAGTCAGCTGCAGGGTCGAGACTGACCGCCAGCAAGACCCGACAATTCCAGAAATCGAGGCAAATACATTTAAAGTGGGCGTGTACTGTGCCAGTGTGCCCAAGGAAGGGATAGTACAGGCTTAGGTATCTATACGACATCTGAAACCTCTCGAACAGGATCCCACCCAAATCTGCGGGGTTTCTGGTAGTGAGTGCCTGGGTACATACGTTGCGTCCACTACTGGTGTAAGGCCGCCAGGGGCCCAGGTGCGCGCGGATGGGCAGCACCCGGGCACCTGGGTACTAAGTACCTAGGTACCTTACCAGGTAGGTACCTAGGTAGTACTCAGCAACTGTCCAGAGCTGTAACTTACCGAGGACTTTTCTCGGGCTTACAGCTGCAATGGTCTCGTGATATCTGCATATTTGGGAAGAGTGCGATCTCAGATATGCGAGATATCTTTGGGATTAATGATTAGAGATAATGACATAAACAAGTTGCATTTCAAGTCTATCATCAAGTCTGGGGTCTGGGGTTTCCCGTGCTGACGACCAACAAGACGAGCCTGATTGGCCGTCACGAGAACTTTTCGGCTCCGTTCGAAGTCGACGGTCGCCACGGTGTCCACGGCGTCAAAGCCCTGGAGGCGTCCAGGTGGTGCCCACTTCCGCAGCACCCGGGGCACTGCAAGGAAGTTCTCCAGGCTGCCTAGGTACCGAGGTTATTCGTTTAGGGCATCTGGAGTTCCCGTATCACAGTACGAGTGCCTACCTACCTGGGTAGGTAGATAGGCCCTAAACAGAATGTATAAGTCATCAACAGGGGCGAAGCGTTCCCAGTGTTCAGGACAGTAGAAAATAACCAGGTTAGTGGTGACTTGAGGTACTACAGCTTGTATTGGTACCCAGGCATCCTGGTATTGAGAGCGGTTTTTTTCCACCTGGGCACCTGGGCAGTTCCAAGATTCAATACAGTATCAAGCTGGGGCGCACAGACCAATTGGGGCCCCCGGTCCGTGGTTTAGCGCCGGTAGCCGGGAAGAATCGCTTAGCTCGAGCTCTCCCTATTGCTAAGGACCACTGAACCAGTCCCAGTCCTGCCAGTCCTGCCAGTTTGACCAGTTGCCAGCTGTGCCAGTGGCCTTGACCCGCTTTTTCCAAATTTTCGCACCTGCCACCTCTGCTGCGATTTATTTTCCTTGCAAAACCTCCCCTTCTTCCGCGCTTTCAAGGAAATCATCGTTCCTTTCTTCCCTTCCCCAACCATCTCCACTCAATCATATCAAAGACTTCTCATCTTTGATTGTTCAGACATTTCAAAATGTCGCCCAACGAGAATGTCAAGGTCCTCGGCATGCCGGTAAGTCCTTGATCCCAATGCTGTTGCTATCCGCAATCAATTCCTCACCATCGGCACTTGCTTGCTTGCACCTGGGAATTCCCTCACAGCGACTTCGTCATCGACACAGCCATCGCCAACCCAGTCAACCCGATGGAGGGCGATCGCCTCATCCCAATCGAGATGGCCATCACCTTTGATCGAGCTCTGGGCGCTGTTCCTGCCTTATCGCTGCTTTGGGAATGTCTTTGGTCGCAAGCTGGCTTGCCATGTGAAAGGACTCAATCTATGAAGCTCAATAGCTAATCATCGCTTCAACAGCCCTTCGTGGCGGACTTCCTGAGTACGTACATGTCACAGTGATAACGCCGATTTTCACAATCACAGTCTCTGTCTGGTCCTCTCTCGTCACGCGAGGCATTAAGACTACCATGTCTCTGTCCAAGCTGGCAGAGTGGGCCACGATAGCTTAGGCAACTGCCCTTCGTCCTCAAGACGAGACAAGCTAACAATCATCTCCAGTGGGTGGTGTCTCCGCCGCCGTCTCGAAGACTGCTGCCGCTCCCATTGAGCGTATCAAGCTCCTCATCCAGAACCAGGTACGTGCTATAATCCCGCCCACACGTTGATTGGAAGAGACGGTGGCTAACAATGCGGCTCTACAGGATGAGATGATCAAGCAGAACCGTCTTGACCGCAAGTACAACGGTATCGCCGACTGCTTCCGTCGTACCGCTGCCGATGAGGGTGTCATGTCCCTGTGGCGTGGAAACACCGCCAACGTCATCCGTTACTTCCCCACCCAGGCCCTGAACTTCGCTTTCCGCGACAAGTTCAAGAAGATGTTCAACTTCAAGAAGGAGAAGGACGGATACGCCAAGTGGATGGCCGGTAACCTGGCTTCCGGTGGTGTATGTTTGCCCCGCAAGCCTCAAACCCTCGACACCGTGCCTCACTTACTGACATACCTGCTTCTAGGCTGCTGGTGCCACCTCCCTGGCCTTCGTCTACTCCCTTGACTACGCCCGTACCCGTCTTGCCAACGACGCCAAGTCCTCCAAGGGAACTGGTGAGCGTCAGTTCAACGGTCTCGTAGATGTCTACCGCAAGACCCTCGCCTCTGACGGTATTGCCGGTCTGTACCGTGGTTTCGGTCCCTCCGTTGCTGGTATCGTCGTCTACCGTGGTCTGTACTTCGGTCTCTACGACTCCATCAAGCCCGTCCTCCTTGTCGGTACCCTGGCCAACAACTTCCTTGCCTCCTTCGCTCTTGGTTGGTTGGTCACCACCGGTGCCGGTATCGCCTCTTACCCTCTTGACACCGTCCGTCGTCGTATGATGATGACCTCCGGTCAGGCCGTCAAGTACGCTTCTTCCCTCGATGCTTTCCGCCAGATCGTCGCCAAGGAGGGTGTCAAGTCTCTCTTCAAGGGTGCTGGTGCCAACATTCTCCGTGGTGTCGCCGGTGCTGGTGTCCTGTCCATCTACGACCAGCTCCAGCTTCTCCTCTTCGGAAAGGCCTTCAAGGGTGGCTCTTAAGCGGTCCCTGTCAACTTCCTTAGCGCTTTTTCGGCCCCCCCACTGTACAAAATCTGCAATGATGCAGCGGTTGGAGGGTTGCTAAGGTGTCGATGGTTGGGTGGTCTCGGCTTGGATGGAATTGACCGGACTAGGTCAAGTACAAAAAGGAGCGAGATGATAGAAGTGGTGGAGAGGACGTGTCCACGATCCACCGCTTGCAATGCGGCTTCGTGGGTGCCGGACTCTACTCGCGGTCTGGTTTCCTGAGCATGCCTGGCGTTAGTGATGACTCGTCTGGGTGGCTAGTGGACCCGCCGTTGTAATTTACACGAACGTTCACCAAATTTCCCATCCTGTGTTCGTTATCCCATGTAGTATCGTGCGTACGTGCTTTGAGTCGTTCCCTTGACCAGACGGCGTTCTACTGCATAAGACAATAGATTCTTCGCATAGTCTGCAGCTGTTTATGCCACCTGTTATTCGTGTTGTCGACCATGTCGAGGGGCATCCTGCTGTGAATGGCACCATTCCCAGATGCCTAATCCTCCTATCGTACATAAGTAGCTTCGCAACATCCAAGTACAGGAGTCTGCAGGTGGTTCATACCCAGGGCAGGTCGTAGTAGACGGTGGCATCCATGAGTTTTGTCTGCTATTCACCAAGTGTCGACGGTTGGAAATTGACAAACCAAAAAAGGGCATGCGCAAGGCCTTCTCGCTCCAGGCGCGGTGAGTTGTCCGAAGTCTGGTTGATGGGAAAAGTAAGAGTGCCCAGCTCTGATTATTACTACTTGGAGAGGCCAAGGGATATACATGGAGAGCGCCGAAAAAGCCAACGCTGTCAACATCTCATGATCATGTGTTCATATCTGTAAGGGGAATTTCATCGTACGACGTCCGTGGGTCGTTCTGGGGCAACATGTAGGTTCTGTCTACAGTCCTCGGGGATATTCCTCGAGGCCCACGATCTGTATTGCTCGTATAGTATATGATTTCCATAAGGAATACAGTTTTGTTCAAGTTCCCTTTTTTTTTTTTTTTTTTTTTTTACTGATGAAGATGGATCAACATTCACATAATAAGACTTGCAGAGTTGTGGAGCATACATCACCCGCACCTGACTGCGAGCTTCACAACCCCGGCCACACACGATGGAGCAACTCCAGGTCGGTGCAGCTCGCTCGAGGTTCCTGTCCTAGAACAACCTCATAACTGGCAGAACAATATATACCCACTTCTAGTAATTACTATTGGCGTTGGTCAGCCCCTTCTGAGCCGCGCATGTCCCAGGGTCCACACCCCAGCCACGAGCATCGGCTGGCCTCAGGCGGACATCATCATTGCAGTTGGCATAGCCAACGGCAACGTTCCATCCCCATTGTGTGAACTGCTGACCGGACCTGATGGGATAGCCACCGCGCCCGGAGGCGGAGGGCGCATAACAGCAGTGCTTGTTGATATAGGCGGCAGCGTTGGCGACAGAAGCGCCCGAGACGGTGATCTTGTGGTTGTTGTCCTAGTTAGTTGGGGGATATATCAGCGACTTGTCTATCACCGATTTTATTTTTCTGCCTGCTGCTCAAGGCCATGGCCATGGCAGAAAAGAGGTATCCCCCCCCCCCCACCCTGACGGCGACTTACATTGCAGACATACACACCACTCGTGTTGTGGCAGGCCACTCGTTTGCACCCGTGGCTAGCGATGGAATACTCGTCCTTCTTCTTGTCGCCGCCCAGTGAACTGACGAGGGCTGCGGCATCACTGCTATCTGCGTTGGCGAAGATTCCGCAGTAGTGCATGCCATTGATGGTGTCGCCGCGGGCCTCTAGGTCCGGCGTGGTGCTCGAAGCGTGGCTGGGGTCTCCAGACGTGGGAGCAGGAGCACCGGCCACGAGTGCGGCAACATTAAGGAATATTGTTGTGGTGAGGGAGGTTTTCATCGTTTTGTTTGTAGTGAGAATGGTTTGGGAAGAGTAGATAGTAGTGGAGAATATCCTGGAAGGTCAAAGTGACTGTTGTATACTCCATGTACAATACGAAGAAATTCAGGCCATAATATCAAGTAGGTATATGTCGGTGTTCATATACAAGGACGTGTCTTCCCTGGGCTCATATTGAGCGGTAGGCCTCACCACGGGTGGCATCAAAGACACGGCTCAGGCAACAAATGGTCATTATCCAATGTCGACAAAAATAAACCAGTACTTTGTATAGGCTTCCTTGTTGGGACGCAGAAATGACCGAGCAAGTCCACCGTTATCGAAATGGTATCCGGTGGAAATGTTGTAACCCATCACGATCAGATATAAAGTAGTTGCTACCATGCCCGCGGGCCCCCTGAATGCTATACCGCACCTCGCAAGCTTCATCAAACCCCATATAGATAGTCGTAAGGCGTTATAATTGAAAACTACTTTATCGCTTCTAGGATAAGTTATCTAGTATATACCTTCTTTCATCCAGCAGAATTTGGGGGGCAGAGCAGCAGGGCACAGGGCAACAGGCCAGCAGGGCACCCTCTACTATCCTACCCTCTTGTATCATACCTCTAGTAGACCGGACAATTGATGCTGTCGACAGCTCAATTTGCGCAATTCGTCTCAGCCCAATCATCTAACCGCTCGAGACTGTGCGTCTTCTCCCTCTGACATGCCTGCTGGAACCGTTGCTCGACATCCTTCTCATCCATGCCCTTTTCTCCTTCTTTTGTTTGGAGGAGGGGGGGGGGGTTGTATTCTCTAGCAAGCCGGCGGGCAAAACGTCCCTTGGTAAGCACTCTCTCAAAATCTACCAAAGACACGGTAGGAGCGTAGTCACCCCCATCACTGTGCACCACGATGTTGCGCGGCTCGGCATCACCGTGCAAGACCCCAAGCCCATGTATCTGGCCCAGACGGCAATCGACATCCGCCCTGATCCGTGCTAGCCATGTTCGCTCCTGGTCCACATCCGCATTGGTGCAAAGACTGCGGAGTGAGGACCAAACCCAGCTGAGCAGCAGAAACCCCGAGAAGTGCGCAATGTTATAGATATAGCCGGAGCGATCGGCATGGCCGCTCTGTGGAGTCGAAACATCCACCAAGCCAAGGCACACCGGAACGCCGTGTCCCTGCAGAGTGTCAAGCCTCTTGTAAGCCGCTTCCTCAAAATCTCAGGCGTTGCAAAGATCTTCCTGTCCATCATCGGCTGCACAGATCTTGCAGCTTTGGCAGCAAGCCACGTAGCCGCCAAACCGTACCTTGAGGAGGGCTGAGCTTGCAACATAGTAGCCCTTGTAGACAGCATTCTCGGCGCCCTCTTCGAACAGAACAGGCGGGTCTTCTTCTGTGTTGCCATCAGATTGGACGTATGAAGGAAGGGCAACACATGTCCGCGCAAGGGTCCGCAGCTCTGCCACGCTCGTGGGTCTCCGGTGCGTCTATGCATGAATGGCCCGATTGGGACATAGCGGGTCGCCGTGATCTCGGATGTAAGGGAGCGGAGGCAGCGGGATGAGCAGAATGGGACCTTATCCATGCTCAACTCGGTGTCCTCTTGCTTTGCTTCAGGGGTGGCATGAGCGGTGCGGGTGGAGGAATGGACATGGCGGTTGCCTTAGCATATCGGTGCTCGATATCGCTATAAAAGCCCGCTTGTGCTGATGATCCGAGTCATATCCCCCCTCGTCGGCGTCACCCACGTCGCAAGCCCGCTTGCGGCTCTGCTCCGCCTGCTCTGTCCACTCCGGGTCCGAGCCTCTGGTCTGCGTGCTTGCCGTCGACATGAAGCTGCCTGTCCCTAATGACTGCTCCCTATGTCGCGGGCTTTTCCAAATCATGGCAGATATGGCAGCCTCGGTTTGGGCGACTTCGTCCTTTGTTAGCTGTCCATCGCCGAGGAGGGTATAGCAGGGCAAGACAGCTCATTCGTGCTGGCGGTGTCGCTGCCGGCCAGTTAAGCCAAGCTGCATCCCTGCCCTCTACTTCGCGCGGAGATTGGCGACGAAGCGCCGGCAGCAACAAGTACTCGAGCGTTGTGGCCTGTCCAGGTCGAATCCGCACCAAGATGTAGCTCTCTCCGGTGGTGCTGTACCCGTCAATGATAGGTCCTCGGGTAGTTGTCGCAGGGTGGGTATCGATATTGTTGGTGTCAACATGAACGATGTGGGCATATGATGCCACTTAGTCGTCAAGGCCCTGGCGACGATGAGCGTCCATCCTGATGATGTTGGGAGGGTAGCATAGTGGAGGGTAGCATAGTAGAGGGTAGGATGGTAGAGGTAGGATAGTGGAGAGTAGAGTGGAGAGTAGAGTGGAAGGGTAGGGTAGGCAAAATATGTACATATAGGCCCGCTCGATGCTAATCCCGCTGCGGGTTGCAAGGTTGGGACATCAATCTGCTGTGGGGTATTCATTGTACGCAGTATAGTGTACACTACATTCATAGGTTGATTTCATTATTCATTGTTCACCGGCCCTGATTCTATCCATATGCTAACAACAAATGATGTTTTGTTGACTATGCCCGAGGACTTGCGGTATTACAAGAGCGTTTGGTTATATTCTCTGAGTACTAGGTTTCATATCGAATTAAACTAATGATGACCTCGGACCGTTGAAGTATGATGAGAGCCGGAACGACACGGCATCCAATTTTCCCACACATGTCTCGCATATCTCACATGTCTCACTTCTCACCTCTCACCTCTCATCTCTCATCTTTCATCTCATCCATCCCATCTCAGACCACATCGCTCCACGTCACATGAAATATGCCTGACTGGACAAGTTCGCCGAAGACATGACGATACGAGATAGCCCACGCGTGAAATATGTCGGCTGAACGGTCAAAAAGCAATACGCCGCTGGGCGGCAACAACAAAAACCATAGCGATACCTCCCAGCGGCACTCCATTCTCACACCTAGGCGGTCTGAGCCTTCAATCAAGCCTATCTCCGTGATCCCTCGCATCCTCCCTCACGAGCGCGTCTTCCCTATCCAGATCGGCACAGAGCTGTTCAAACTCTCGGGTGCTTCCCTCTCATCAGACGGTACGTCGCCGCCCCCCTTTCCGAGATCACGGCGATAAGGAGGAGAGAGCATCTCACTGACCCTAACACGTACCGTCACATAGCACCCTCCTACTTCTCCCAATACTTCCTCTGCCAGATCCACAGAGCCGAAGAGGCAGGCCAGGACCCCGCAACCGCCACCAAGACCCTCTACATCGACCGCGACCCGTCCACCTTCCAGGACATATGCCTCCACCTGCAGGGGTACCACGTGCGGCCCCGCGACGGCACCCACTTCGTGCGGCTCTTCGCCGACGCCCAGTTCTACTCCCTGCCCCGGCTCATCTCCCAGCTCCACGACGAGTCCATCTTCATGTCCATCGGGCACAGGGAGTTCCAGATCCCGCGGGAGGTCTTCTCCGGCCCGGGCAACAGCCCCAACTTCTTCAGCCTCGGCTTCGCCATCTTCTTCAGCGACCCGGGCGGGGACGCCTTCCCCGGCCTGGAGCGCGACGAGCTCATCCGCCCGCCGTCCATCCTGCCCCCCTCCGTGAGCGGCCGCTCCGCCGACACCTTCGCCGAGCTGCTGCACCTGCTGAGGGGGTACCCCGTGGACATAAGGTCCGAGGCGCACAGGGCCGCCCTGCTGCAGGACTGTCGGTACTTCCACCTCAAGGGCCTGGAGCAGCGGCTGATCCCGCATAGCATCAGCTTCAACCAGGTGCGGGGGAGGGATGAGATCGTGCTGAGGCTGCAGGATGTCCTGAAGAGTGGGGTCAGCGTGCTGCCGGAGAAGGTGGACGTCGCGGCGAGGGAGGGTGATAGGTTCGCCGGGTGGGTCAACTACGCGCGGCCTTTTGTTGATGGGCATCCCGCGGAGCTTGTGTTGGAGGTTGGCGGGGAGTGTATACGGCTGCACTTCAACAAGGACGGTGGTGAGAGAGTAGGTGGTGGCTATCTCACTCGGCTAGAGTTCATGAAGGAGAGCAGGACAAGAGTAACAAAGCTCTTCGAGGTCATCGCGAGCAAGCTCAACCTGCCCCCGACCACACAGCCCCTCGGCCTCCTCATGGCTTCGGGGGGAGCAGCCAGCCAGCCCGCCACGCCGGGGAACACCCCGCTGAGCGAAGATCTGGTCAAGTGTGTCCTGGACGCGGACACGGCCGTCATACTGGATGGGAAGAGGTATACAGGCCACCTACCCTTCGACACGGGCAACAACGACGACGACGACGACGACAACCCAATGCGGAATGGGAGCGTAGCAGCACCATCGGGCGCAGATCCGAGCGGTGGACCGCCGACGAACCTGACAGCTAACCTATCGCTGAACCCTCCCTCGCGGAAGCGAAGGCGTGTGGTGGACGGTGGATTCGTGGGCGTGGAAGGTGGTGGCTTGCCGGATAGGGGTTACTGGCTTGTCCGCACGGGACAGTGGAGGTTAAGGATCCAGGGGGCGAAGAGTGGCAGGGGCGGGATCGAGTGCGTGCTCGTTGCCGTGAAGATAGATGCCCTCAGCGGTGAGCATGCGAGGAACGAGGCTAGAGGGTTCTTGAGTGGTTGATGATGGGAGGTGCTCGTCTGTAGCGTCTGCTTTGGTGATCTGTACTCACTTAGGGTACAGGGCCTTCCCGTTCATGGCTGTCTGTATGGCTGGATGGCCGCGGTGATGATGAATACAACGCTATCTCGAATAACGGGCCGAGTAGCGATTTCATTTTTTGTTCCCACCCCAAACCCCTATAGTACCGGATCAAGTGCTGCGTGGCTGAGGCATGACGAATTTGGCAATGTCACAGTGGCCAATTTGACAACTTCAGGGTATTGACAATATACACCCCAGTCCAACCTTGTATTATACTTGATATACCCGACACCCCTATGCCTTACTAACTTTCGACACGAAGAGTAATAGGAACATGACACAAAACACAGCCTCGCCTCCGAAACCAAACAAAGTCCCGGACCCTTATCCCGTGATATCTTCCTTTCCAACGCCATGGGAATACAGACAGACGAGTCGAACAGACAAAATCAAGCAGGCTCATTGCTTGATAGAGCAGCGCGCTCAAATGTGACGCACGTCAATACAGGAGCCAAAGTCCTCACCCGGATCGATAGACCCTTTCGCCTTCATGAGCCAATCCTCCCCCTCCGCTCCACCGGTGCGCTCATATCCCTCCGGTCCCCCCTTCCCTTCATCAACCCCTTGTGAGGCGTCACCGTTCCAGCATTGCCGCTCTTAGTGCGCCCTCGTCGCTCACGGATCTTGGCCAAAGCCTCCTCTCTCGTCATCGTGGGCGTGAGGGCAGGATTAGTCGCGTCCCAGGTGGGCACCTCGAGCTCAGGGGCTGTGTGGCTGCGGATAGGTGTCTTCTGGAGGGCCAGTAGCTTCTTCGCCATCGAAGGCTCCGTGGTCTCATCGCGCAGAGGTACGCTGGTTGTCTTCGTGTAAAACGATGCTGCGGTATGCGGGCGGGAATCGAATGATGTTTTCAGAGACTTGTTTTCCGGACTGCGCTCGATATTGGGGTCTTGACGGCCGAGGGGTATGCGGCTGGGTTGGTGATAAACATTGGGCCTGACATTGCTAGACGCAGTGGTGTTGTCGGCTTGCGCAGCAATAGAACCGGGTGTTGTTGGAACAGCTGGAGCGTTGACGGCCGTCGTATTCTGCGCCTGTAGTTGCGGCGCATTCAAGAGCGAGACAAGGGACGCCCTGTCCTCTCCCAGGAGCGCAAAGGAAGGTGGTTCGACCGAAGGTGTGCGCGAGTACCGCTCAGGCACCTCCTTCGATGCCACAGGCGCTGGTGCATCCTTCATCGGACTGTCACCGCCCTCGTCCTTCTCCTGCTCCTTCGCCCTCTCCAGTGCTTCAGCCTCCTCCATGCTCACCGTCCGGAAGGTGCCCAGATCAGGCAGGAATATTGTCGCCCGTCTCTCCGCTCGTTCGTTGGGCTGGATCTTGTTCGTCTTCTTCGCTGGCTGATGCACGGCATGAGTATTGTATTCGTGCGGTGGTGGGATTGTTGCTTTCTCACTAAGAATCATACGG
This sequence comes from Cytospora paraplurivora, assembly GCA_021272945.2. NCBI lineage: Eukaryota > Fungi > Ascomycota > Sordariomycetes > Diaporthales > Cytosporaceae > Cytospora > Cytospora paraplurivora. Next base: position 157,775 of record JAJSPL020000053.1, on the reverse strand, counting down.
TCGGACGGGTCCGCCAGGGGGGCAAGCTCACGCTTCTGCCGCTTGGGGCTCAGCATGCCCACCATGCTGGACCGTGGTCGCTTCTTCATGCAGCTGCATGCGCGAAGCTGGCATTCGGCCTCGAGATACTCGACCTGGTCAGCGGCGCGGTCGGCGCGCTGTTTCTCCCACTGCCACATGCGGGTGAGCTCATCGATTTCGGCCTCACTAGCGGCCGAGGACCTGATGTCGCAAAGCGACAGAGACACGGCCCGAGAACTATTCGCCTTCCTGGGGCTGGCAAACTCGTCATCTTCATCTCCCCAGCCACCCGATGGTAGGGGCAGCTTTCCCTCGGCCGCGATCTTCGCAACATCCTCCTCCGTCTTGGCCAGGCTCTTGAATGCATCGCGCTCCTGCTCAACTGTCTTGATCTTCTCCAGAGCCTGTTCGAGCTCCGAGCGGTTTTTGTCGAGTTGCTCCTGCAGGCTGACGAGGTTATACCTCGCCTGGAAGGCCTCTTGCTCACGGCTGAGACTGAGTTCCTTCTCGCGCTCAAGGGTCTCCTGGGTGGACTTATGGGCGGCGCGGGCGGTCTTGAGCTCCTCTTGCAGCTTGAGGATGACGGACTGTGACTTGAAAGTCTCTTTGCGAGTACGACGTATCTCCTTCTCCCAGAGAGCCTGGGTGTGGGCGTGTGTCTCCTTCGCGCGGCCGTATTGTTCCTGTCGCAGGTAGTGATCAGCAACGAGCCGAAGTGAGAAAAGAGATACAGAATCAGCCAGCCTACCATGACAGTCTCCAACCTCTCGCCGACCCTCCTCTCCCTATCTCTGCCCTCCTCGACCTGTCTCTTCAGCGCGCGGGCCTCGTCCTTGTACTTGTGCATTTCGGCCTCGGCCTCCTCGCGACCCAACATGGCGCGCTTCAGGGCAGCGTCTGCTGTCCTGCGCTCGAGAGACTTGCCCTGGGCGGCAAGGGTGTTGAATTGATTGATCTTATCACTGACGGAGCTGTCGCGGCTGTGAGTGCTACGTGTGGGCGAGGCCAGCTCATGGATCGAGTGGCGGTGGCCTGAGCCAGGCTGGGCGTTTAGCCGATCGGAGGATACGGGGTCGAGGGGCGCCATGTTCTCTGCGGGTGCTGTAGCTGAGGGCGTGGCCGAGGGTGTAGCGGAGGCCGTAGCGGAAGCTGTAGAGGGTCGCTTGGTAGGTGAAGGAGTCGTAGGCCTCATGGGGATGGTCGATGTCGGCGTCGACGAACCGTCGCGAGTGGACGGGCGGTCCATCACGTATCGTCCTGTTGAGGGGGTGTTGTAGACGACAAAACAACAAGTCAACAGATCAACAGATCAACAAACCAACACGGTCAATTATAGCTAGAAGAAGGTTATGCGGTCATATGCAGTGTGACGAAACCCGGGGATAAACAGCAAGCGGAGCAACCACAGCACTTTCAAGAAGTGAACGATAAGTGTCTGTGTGTTCAGATACTGTAGGGAGAAGCAAGACAGGCGGGAGGTGGAGTGTGTAAGGCGTGGCTTGCAGCTGCTGTGGATTGACGATGCAGATGCAGAGGGGGTTGCGATTCAAATTGGTCTCGGTTTTATTTGCCGCCGTCGCAATTGTAATCAATATGGGGCCCAGGCTTCCGCAAGGTTAAAGTGTTATGCACGATAGGTAGGTAGGTGCCCAGGTGGAATCAATGTTGACCATGTGCGCGCCCGTTGCCGTGACGACGACGACGAGGACGGCGACGCTGGGGCAGTTTGATGATCCGTGCGTGGTGGGGGATGCTACCTAGGTACTTATAGTAGGTACTGTGTATCCGTACCGGCGGCACAGCCCTCCGGGGTTAGGGTTGTTCTTCAATGTCCCAGATGTCCAATCCGGGACTTCTCAGTGGTGGGCTGCTTGCATGCGGTGCTGAATGTGGTTAACTGATGCTGCTGGCCTAAAGTATAATCGTTGTCTCCTGACACAGACACACTCTCCTCATCCTTCTTTCCTTGCTTTCTCCATTCATCTATATTACACGGCAACTATTTGATTGGGCACAATGGCAGACTCGGAAGCGGACTCTGGCGCTCGACGGCGCATTCCTGTACCCGAGAAAGAGCCTGTAACTCTTCGGGACGGAGAAGTAAAGACAGGCAAGAAGAGATCAAAGAAGAGCGCCGACGATAAAGTGGAATATGGAAACCCTTGGGTAGACGCCCTGCGCGTCCTATCCTTCCTGTTGCTCCTATCCTGTGGACTGAGCTACCTCGTCTCTGGAGGCGAATCCTTCTTCTGGACCATGAAGGTCTCGCCCAAGTACCTGCGGCTCCAGACTTGGAAGGGCATATTTGTACGTACATTCTGACCTCCCGCCGTTCATCGCCCCTCATCAGCCTAGAAATCCAGTGGCAGTTGTCTAATCTGCCTCATCTGGCGCAACAGAATGGACCGGTATATCTCACCCCCGAAGAACTCGCCCAATTCGACGGCACCGATCCCTCCAAACCTATCTACCTCGCCATCAACGGCTCCATTTACGATGTTACTCCTGGTGCCCGTATGTATGGTCCCGGCGGTAGCTACCGCTTCTTCGCCGGCACCGATGCGAGCCGTAGCTATGTCACCGGCTGCTTCGCCGAGGATCGTACCCCAGACATGCGCGGTGTTGAGGAGATGTTCCTTCCGCTGGACGACCCCGAGGTCGACAGCCACTTCACCAAGGCCGAGCTCAAGACCTTGAGGGAGCAGGAGAAGAGGATCGCCAAGAAGAAAACCTACGATGCGCTCAAGCACTGGGTCGATTTCTTTGGAAACAGCAAGAAGTACAGCTTTGTCGGTTATGTGAAGAGGGAGGAAGGCTGGCTGGAGGCGCTGCCCAAGAAGGAGCTGTGTGAGCAGGCCAGGAAGGGCCGGAAGCCGAGAAAAATTCCAGACGACAAGAAATAGATGTTCGGATGCGCAGCCACAAGGAGTAGTTGATTTTCGTGTATATACTGGGGGACAAAAGATGCTTATATGAACGGCGCACGGTTTGCGCGTAACTACAAGAATCTCCAACCATCCTATCTCCTTTGGCTGCTCCTACCATAGGCTGACGGCGTTGGTGGTACTCATCACCAGTGGTGTTTGAGTGGGTGTCTTCCTTCTGCTAGAACGTTCTCTAGCAGACAGCTTCAGTGCGGGTTCCATGTGAAATGTCTAGACATAGCCAACATGAAGTGAGGCCAAAGCAGCGCGGCTCGGTCGGTATTGATGACGTCGCCACCACTGAACAGCTGCATCCCATGTGATAGACTTCTATATTGGGTGATGACCAAACTCGCATGCACGCTCGAGGCTCGCAGTTCGGATTCCAGAGAGAAGATGGGATGTTGTTATGCCGTGACAGGACCGTTTCGTGAACGAACACGGTCCGGTCCGGAACGTTACGCGACTTGTCGATACACAAAGCATACTGAGTATGTTTGTACTGACTCAAACATCGTGACTCCAGATTGCCTGGGGGCGAGTGTCAGTGATTCAAGGAGTCAAGGAGTTCTGAGTGGGAGGCGAGACCGACCAGCAACCAGGGAGTGCGGAACGAGAGCCCGTTACATGGACCTCAGGTGTGTATCCGTGATCGGCACTGACAAACTCAATTGTATGCCGCCCAACATCAGTACTAACCGAAGCGGTCCACACAGATCTTCCGATGTTGTGAAGCGTTCGTGCCGAAATTGCTCGCGCATTCGATGGTGTGGCATGCTTCGATGGTGGGTTTGGGGCAGGGAGGGGGGCGACTGTCAATGCAAACAAGCCGATCTGCAGAGTTGTCGATCGGTTCGTATGTAAGGTACGTTCAGAGGTCGAACAGCAGCTGTGGCGCGATCTTCTCCAGATCCTCAACCTGCAAGAACCAGAACAATGTCAGTGCTCTGGGTCATTCAGAAAATCCTGCTCTGTATTGTCCACCACCGGACTTACCTCAAAGAATCCGCTGTCCCTTTCAGCCGCCGCCCGGGCAATAGCCTCCTTGACAAATATGTCCATGTACTTCGCAACGGCATTGTTGGCATCCTTGGTGATCCGCGTTCCATCCTTTTCAAAGAACTCATGCAGGATGCGCGTCAGCAGTTCCGGCGGTATAGTCTTCTCCGGCTCCTCGTCGTCATCGTCCAGCTCTACAGCTTCCTCCATGGGCTCGTCGCTGTCGTCATTGGCTGCTTCATCGTCGCTACGGCCATGAGGCTCCGGGGAGACGCTGGGCTTGGCGCGTTGCTTGCCTTTCGCGGCTGCACTGGGCTTCTTGCTGGCTGTTTTGGATGATGAGGTGCCTGAGGTCTTGTTCTTGGACCCTGCTGGCCGGCCGCGTGGGCCACCGGTGGCTGAAGCTTTTGGGGGCATGTCGTTGATGCAACACGGATGGAACGCAAACAAGAAGAAAGCGAGGCAAGGAAATGTGGACTTAGATTTGCTTGCGAGTGGTAGGTGACCAGACTACGAGGCGCTGCGTGCTTGAAGTCAGACGCGTCTCGGGGGTTGGGAGACGCGTCGCCAAACCGTTGGATTAAATTGGTTGATCTCACTACCTACTAAGTACCTAGGTACCTAGGTAGGTAATCCGTACGGATGTCGTCAGCCCCCCCCCCTAACCCTAGACCCTGAAGCTCTCGAAAAGGCTCTGATGGCACTTTAATGACATCTCCTCCAGCCTGCGTCGATGGTATCAACCATTGAAGGTTTTCATTTTCCATTACGCTATTACGGTGGACCAGACATTCATCCTTCTGACCGTCTCTTCTGTGGATTCCATCCATGGAGCCTCCCCGTCTCAGCGACACGCCTCAACGGTACCCGGATTTCTGCCTCAGCATCTCTGCCCGCCTTACCTGGGCCCTGACAAACATCCTCACTTCAGCCTGCAGTCACCCAAACGCACCGAAGCACAATCTCATTCTCTCGATCGGCAGCGGCAGTGGCCTTCTTGAGGCTCACCTGCAGTCTCTGTGGTCATCTAGCCCAAGTAACAACCTGTTCATTGAGGGCGTAGAAGTCCGGACAGCGGAGGAGGCTCCGCCTGTCAACCGATATCTGTCCGAAGAGCAGTACACCACCGTCAGGGGAACATTCGAGATCTCTCCCAGACTTAGGGAAGCCAGCGCTCTGATATTTGTGTACCCGCGCGAGCCCGGCCTGATCCATCGGTACTTGCATGCGGCGGGGAAGGATACGAACAGCCCTTTACGGGCGGTCGTGTGGTTGGGCCCAAAGGCAGACTGGGACAGCTTTGCCGAGTGCTTGCGCGGTGTGCCTGGCTTTGGTCCGGTCGAGATACCCACCAACGTAACGTGTGGTCTGGTTGAGTATGAGATGATGGGCCTGATACGAAGGCTCCCCTTATAAAGGCTTCGCGGGTCCTGAAAGAGCACCCATGGTATTCTGGTGCGTGCTCTTTTTCTGACCTAGACACCATAGGAAAGGCCTCTGGTCAACGGCACGTATGTCTCCAGATATCTCCGGCCCTGGGTGTCTTGGCCTGTGCAGTTCGGGAGACACCGAAAGGCTGATGCGCTATCATCATCGAATGTGCAGGCTCGGACATCACCTCCAACAGCGGGCTGTTATATGGCAACCATCCGCTATGCCACATCGGGGCGCACACTGCTCCTGGGCCACCCATAAATCATTTTGCCTGCTCGTCATGGTGACTGACTCCTAAGTCCGCTTCTCGGTCTACACCGTTCGTGGCAGGATAACTCGACTGGAGAGGAAAATTGGTCGGCTTGACTTCGAAAGCCAGACTTGCTCACACGGCTGCTTCGGAGTAGCATTTTGCCCTCTGAGATGTGGCCGCGATTAGCAAAGCACCATGTTGTCTTTCTTAGGCCGCCTTCGCCATCCGCTTCTTCACTTCACGGACACAAGCTTTGGCCAACAACCATATCATTCACGGTCGTTTGTTTGATCTTCAAGTAGTTAGATTTTGGATGTACCGGGCTTCTATGTCCTTGGCTCCATCATGTGTCTCACCCTTTCCTTCCTATCTAACTCTCCTTATGGCTCTGCCACCCTCAGGGTAGCCTTTCCGAAAGTCTTGCCCTTGAACAGCGCGAGGAAAGCCTCCTGGGCCTTGTCAATACCCACGAAGTTGGTAGCCCTCGTCTTGACGCTGCCCTCCGCAATCCACTTAGGCAGGTCCCGGTTCAGGTTGTCGATGTTCTGGGGGAAGATGTTGTGGTCACAGTAAATGAAACCAACAATGGTGATGCGCTTGCGGAAGATGTCGTCCAGGTTGGTGACACCGTACTTCTCCTCGGGCTTGAGGTTGTACTGCGAGACCATACCACATGAGACGATGCGGCCGAACCATTTGATGTGCTCGATAGCAGCCTGGAAGTGGTCACCACCGACGTTCTCGTACACGGCATCCAGACCCTCAGGAGCCAGCCTCTTAAGGGCGTCGCTGGGGCGCTCCTTGTTGATGTTGAAGCACGCGTCGGCGCCAAGCTCCTTGACGACGTACTCTGCCTTCTCGTCCGAGCTGGCACTGCCGATGACGCGCATGCCCTCCTTCTTGGCCAGCTGGACAACAATCTCTCCCACAGCGCCAGAGGCGGCGTTGACCCAGATGGTCTCGCCGGCTTTGGGCTTGATAAGGCCGTAGAAGGAGGTCCAGGCGGTCTGGCCGGCCAGACCGAGGGCTCCGACCCAGTGTGCGAGGTCAATGTTGTACTTGTTCTCGACCTTCCAGATCAGGTACGCAGCCATGGGCTTGTACTCGATGAGCTATTGGTCTGTTAGCTACTGCATATTTCGAGTGGCCTTTGCTCCGGAAGCCCAGGAGAAAAAGGAGGATTGACTCACCCATTGGGGAATGACACCATACTCGGCAACAGGCAGAAGACCTGCGACGATGTCACCGGCCTGGTACTTCTCGTGGTCGCTCACAAGGACCTTGGCGACGGAGAAAGCAGTAATGGGCTCGTTGAACTCGTAACCAGGCATGTAGCTCTGGAAAGTCGGTCCCCTCATGCGGTCGCGCATGTGAGGGTCGAATCCGTTAATGAGCGTCTTGACGATCATACCCTTGGGAGGCGCTGTCGTGATGTCGACGGGCCGGTCCTCGAAGGCCAGGTCCACATTCTCGCGGATCTCGTCCACGGGCACACTCTTGAAGATAAGAGACTTGTTAGGGATAGCGGGAGCCATGATTGCTGCTGACTATCAGAGATTACAAGAAGTATGTGTTTCTGCAAAGGTTGACGAGGAGCTTAGAGGGAGAAGGGAAGCGGTCGGGGATGATTCCAACATAAAAGACTCGGATCACGTATGGCTCGATCTGTTATATACATGAACTCGGGATCAAAGTTGCCTCATGTCCGACAGGGTATCTTCCTGAGCTGATAGACGGTGGAGCGTTCCAGAAGGACTCCTTTTCCACAATGCTTTGTTGAGATCGCTGGGATGGATGCCCCTTGTAGGGGTCCAGACTGGAACACGTCAGGCGATACCACAGTATACTATAGCTGTAAAGAGGGATCTACAGTATGTAGTCGTATGTATCCTGTAAGAAAGAGCAGGCCTCTGGGGAACGCTTGCAAGGACCTCGGTTGTTCAGTTGATCCAGTGGGGCTTCGAGTGTCCCTGGACTCCACATAAAACGTGTTATTGGCGTGTAAGGGGGGATCAAACAGCACTTCTATCGCGCAGCCGCACGCGGATCAAATTAGAACTGACCGTCGCCAAGACCCCCGGCCTTCAACCTTCATTTACTCAACAGCCACATGGCATGTGGCTTAGCTTGATTACTCTGATCTGCTCAGAATCAGACGGGTTATCTATCGACCCAAATGGTTTTATGTAAGCCGCTGAATAAGGAATATACCGACTAGCTCTACATTCCACATACTGGGGGTTGGTCGGTTTCTTGTTTGATCCGCTAGAGCGGTCACAGCGTGCGGTGAATAATACTGAACGAGGTATTGCAGATGTGGATGCTCGGAGGCTCGGGGGCGCCATGTTGTCGACAGTGGGCCCTGGGCCTGATAGTGGCGCCCGCCTCTAGGATCTAGCATCCGGCTTACCCCTTCGAAGTGCTAGAGTGCCGAAGCTCCATGGTCGATGCCAGTAACGCACCCTCATCGTGGCAGGCCGAACGACTGGAGAGGGGGTCTTGTAAATTGTATTGCCGGGGCGATCGTCAATGCATTTCCACTCGCACTATAGCTCTCTCCCCAGTTTCCCCTATAGTGTACAGTAGCTAATCGCCACATGGGACTCGTCAAAGGAGAAGAATCGTGTGTCGGCGGGCCTTGGCTTCACTCGCTCATTAGACATTCCGGGACGTTGTAACCTTGCTAACAGCCCGACTGGCTCTCTAAACACCGAGATATCTTGTACTATACTACCGGTACTAGGTATTGCAGCATTTCAGGGGTATGAGCTACCTACTCCTACCCTGCATCCACAAATCGTCCAAGCTTGGAAGGATATCTCGAGCTTTGGGGTGATAAATCACATTCATGCGTCGGGAACGTACCTGCTTATCAACAGGCCAGATACGTGATCGATCCAGGGCAGATCATAACGCTGATATAACGTAGACACGGGTATACTTGGTAAGGTCCACTTGTGGGGTTTAGGTGGACGAATAAGCGCTTGCGATCCCCAGTCTCAAGACTCTGTCGACCCAGTCTGCTAGGTGGGTGGGAGCAATCGGTACCTACACTTATGTAGCAGTTTAGTAGCCTCTGTGGGTCATATTAACAAGCTTGTACCCGGACTGCATCGTATGTATGTATGTATGTGAAAGATTACCAATACCAGGAGATCGATCTCCTGATAGAGTAATGCGGTCTATACTGCCCGGGTTAAGGTTCAACCTCAAGGTCAACTCTAGCCATGTGGCCCTTGAGATACCTAGGTAGAGCCTGGGAACAGGTTAGTGTTGAAACCCTCAGGGTCTGCCCCCTTTTTTTCTACCATTGAAACTCACTTCGGTAATTACTCGTACGTTTGAGCAGATACACGATGAAGCAGGTGTGAAGCAAATGGTTCTTCGGTGACGAATCAAAGTACTAGTAGACCCATCTGTGATAGATCTGGCTTTTCCTTTCCTTGATCTCTCAATGCGGTATTGATTAGAAGCTTCACAGCTGCCACACTGCCACTCCTGCTGTGTAATCGAATACACCAGAAGATGACCTCATGTGGAGGAGTACTAGAGTGATATGGGCGAACCCAAACCCAGACAGTGGCTATGACGGCCATGAAGCCGATTGCATCTTCGAGCATCGGTGGGGGAGGCAGCATCTTGCCTCCATGCAGACCTGGAGGTGGCCTCTTCCGGCGTCAGCGAGATATCTCCGGTGAGAATAGGCTACTTAGTGGCTGCACCAAGGCCATTTGTCAATTAGCCCTTGAGATGGAAGCGCCCGGGCGTTTAGCGTGATGACCTTCCTAGTGAGTCGTATTTATAATACTAATTACCTCGGGCCTGTCACTTAAATGCTCGAGGCTGACAAACAAAGGACTAGATCTGCAGTGGATATGGTCAAGTCAGCCGATATCGTGGTCTGAATGATGGCATCAAGTTTGACTTTACTACAACTCCTGTCAAGCATAGTGCCATGACGGCCAAGTGGCCAAGTTACGAATTAGGGAACGGTTGTAATATCCTCACCGCACCGCAGTCGTGATGGAGGAGATGTCACAAGGCTGTATCATGATCGAATTCCCACATGCAAAGCTTTTCTAGGATATGCCTCTGACTATAGCAGTCTATACCTGCAATTCCCCGGGAATGGTGAAACAAGTGCTGAATATTGCTGTACCGCGACGGTAATCATATAATACATACGTACCTGGGTAATGAATTATACATAGTAGTCTTGAGCCGAGGTAGCCTTTCGCACAGATCGAGCGACTGACGCTCTACCACATCGCAGTCTCACGTGCGCAACGAGTAAGACTCTTGCATTATGGACACCAATAACTTGCAACGTACCAAATCAGCGAGCTCAAATTCAATTCCTATTGCACGATATGTATACATATGCTCATAGATGCGGTGTCACGGTCCAGCTACATATCACTTCGAAATTTATAGCGCGGCTTCGGTGTATGAAAAACATAATTAGTACATGATATCAAGTTGTAAGCCTTGATTTGCGTCGCGCTTATTAGTGTTCATGTAATTAGGCGTGTACCATGAAGAACACGGAGAACCATGCCGAATGTCGGGAATACCTCTCGGTGAAATTAATCAGTCCAAGTGACGCGACAACGCAATAAAGGAGCATCTATGTCCGAAACTCGTTGCATGTCCGTCTGCAGACCCCACAGAAATTGACCAGCTGCATACCAAGATCGCTTGGAACGTTGCAGATATTCGTCAAAGTCTGGTCAACATTAGCCCGATAGCTTCTTGAGGTATAGATTAGGGCAGGGGATGTAGTCATTGTCTGGCTCACAATCATGTCTGAATACCAGTCCACAGCCTAACAAAGTCAAGTGCCCATTATTTCCCGTAAGTAGTTCTCATCTTAAATTGCTTCAATTTTCTCTGGCAGCTTCTGACACTTCTTCCCAAGGGTTCTCTTGGTAGACCCCAACAGTCAACGTCCACCTCATCATCTAACATGATGAAGAGCAAATTACTCCTTTTAGCGGTCGTCTCTGATGTCAAGGCGGCCGTCAATCAGGACCTTGGTCTCGTCGTGAACCAGAGAAATAGCCCGGGCGTATCCGGGAGTATATCCTCCGTACCCATCGACGTTTCTGGCCTCCGCAACAGCCGAGCCTTTGCCTTGAGCCCAGATGATGCGAATTTCGATGCTTTGGGATCAGGTTATCCCGCGCAGTATCTCCCAGCGGAGAATTTCACTTACGGTGGCGTGAATTTCATATTCCCCCAGTATCAAACCCACAACGGTAGCGATAATGTCATCGCTCAAGGACAGGCGTTAGACTTCCCACGAGGTCGATATGTTGGCGTGCACATGCTTGCTGCGGCACATCATGCTAGTGCCACTGGATATGTCAATGCCAGCTATGAGGACGGGAGTAGTACGAGCGGCGCGGTGCTGGTTGATGAGTTCTGGGCTTTTCAGTATCCTTTGGGTGGAGACATCATCTTTCCTTACTACCTGACGAACGAGAGTATCAACTGGAATCGGTCCTCGATATTCCGTACGGTGACCTGGTTGGACAGCACCAAGGAGTTGACGGGCCTACAACTCCCCAATGTGACCAAGGGCACTTCCAGCGCCCCACTGGGTAGCTACAAGGAAACTAGGCTGCACGTATTTGCGGCTTCCCTGCTTCCAGCACCTTCTGAGGGTATCAGCCTGGATGTGCAGCTTGCTAGAAGCACAAATACGTGGGTTGAGGGCACGAACAAGACGCAGATATACGAGGCAATCATCAACAATGTCGGCACGACCTGGATTTTGACCAACCAGAGTGTGACTTTGACCATTGAGTCTGAGGGTGTGAGAACCGTGCAGCCAGGATATATCAACCGCTTACGGCCCGGAGACCAAGCACGCGTGCAGATCGGTGTCATCAATGTGGATGGCGTTGCAGAAGGCTCGAAGGGTACGGCTACGCTGGTCATAAGAGGTTCAGGGGTGTCCCTTAACTATACCTTTGACGCCATATACGGCATCCAAACATACGAGCCGACCTATGGGAGTATATACACGCACGAGTCTCCGCCTTGGTACAATAACGCGAAATACGGAATATTCATCCGTAGGTAGTTTTCGTCACATACTATGTGGAGACCAAGGCACCGAAGTCAGACTGACAATCGAGCTGTTCAGATTGGGGCGTCTACGCTGTGCCTGGCTGGGGAAATTCGGGTGACAACGAGACTTATGCGGAATGGTACTGGTGGAACATGAACCAAGGGCCCGATACATCGGATCGAACATATGAGTACCATCTCGAGCATTACGGCCCAGACGTAGTCTACGACGACTTCATCACCAACTTTACCGCATCGGCATTCAATCCAAAAGACTGGGTCGATCTCTTTGCCGACGCTGGAGCGAAGTACTTCGTCCAGGTTTCCAAGCACCACGACGGGTACGCCCTCTACGACTTACCAGACAACGTCACTCTGCGCACGAGTGTAGCCTTGCCGCCCAACAGAAATTTGTTGGCTGAACTATTCGATGCCGCGGAGGAGTATCAGCCTCAACTCCACAGGGCGACGTACTACAGCCTGCCAGAGTGGTTCGATCCAGATTATGCCCCCTATGGCTTCAGAAAGTGGCCCGGTGGAAACGCCACGAACCCCTATACAAACGTGACAGAGCCGTATACAGGGTACGTGCATGTGAATGACTTCATCCAGGACAAGATGCTTCCCGAGATGCGAGCACTGGCAGACTTGGGGAGCGAAATGCTCTGGTGTGATATCGGCGGTCCAAATGCGACGGCTGAGTTTGCGGCCGAATTCTTCAACCGCAACGCGGTGAAGGGGAGGCAGGTTCTTATCAACAATCGGTGCGGTCTCCCTGGCGACTTTGATACGCCTGAGTATGCCAAGTATGCCGCGGTGCAGACCAGGAAGTGGGAGTCGAACCTGGGGATGGATCCGTACAGTTATGGGTATAATCGTGCGACCCCGGATGAAGAATACCTGACACCACAGAAGATCGTGACGGACTTGATGGATATAATCAGCAAGAACGGGAATTTTCTGCTAGATATCGGGCCGACTGCGAACGGTAAGAACATGCCATACAGGTTCATCCCTTCCAGGAACAAAGGGAATGGAAGAATGCCAGTTGGTGGCATCCAAACTGACAGAATATCTTGATACATAGGAACTATCATAGCCATCGAGCAACGCAACCTTCGTGCAGCAGGGACTTGGATCAGATCCCACGCCGAGGCAATCTTCAATACGACATACTGGTCTATCGCACCCGAAGAGGGTGCGGCAGTGCGCTTCACGCAGACCTTAGACGCCTTTTACATCACGACACTTTACGCACCAAACGATACGTTGGTCCTCACTTCGCCTGTGCCCTATATAGAGGGAGATGAGGTCACGGTGGTCGGCGGGAACTTGTCCGGTACTGTTATTCCGAGCGAGTTATCCAATGGCAACTTGACCTTGACGATCAGCGAGGATGTGAGGGATGCAGATAAATATGCATGGGTGTTCAAGATTGCTTATGCTACGAATCGTACCGGGACAGGTGTAAAGTCGATTAGTGAGCGTGAGCAATCATTGTAAAATGCATATACATGAGTTGTTGAGAATCCCAGAGTCAATCCGGAGCGATATCACACTCGGACAATTCCTAATGGTGATCACCTCGGCAGCATACCCATGTATGTGTACGGAAGCATCAACGATGCAAAGATATGAATCTTCATAAACTTGTGCACATCTCAAAATCTTTCTTTGTTAGTGAAGCCGGTGTTCGTCCATTTCCAGTCCCCCTCATGATTATTGTCCGTCTTCTTGAAGATCAGCAGAGACAACGTGCACATATGCGGTTTGTATCGCCACAATGCAGTATTACACAATATCATATGTACTCGACGATAGCATACTTAGGTAGTAACGCCTACCGGATTTGCGATGAGTACCACAACACCTGGGAATCCTGCAACATCTCTACTTGCTGGTCTGTGCCCGAGTGCGACCATCAATTGATAGCAGACAAGGGTACCGGTATTTCCCGGTTCCCTGTGGGGAACCAATATCGTGAGGCGTTAGATATAAATTTTCACCGCTTGAGAGTCTCATTCTCGTTTCAGAGAATCACACAGGTACAAGCCTTGGAAACAACGCTGGTACAGCCGTTGATCACCATGCGTTCCTCCGGCCTCCTGGCCAGCGCCCTTGCATGTGCGGTGTCCCCCTCGCTTGTCCTGGCTGCGCCGTCGATCTCGCGACGGGCTGACGACGACACAACATCGACATGCCGCCGGACAAAGGTAGCCATCCTGGGAGCTGGTGTCTCCGGCATAACAGCGGCTCAAGCTCTCCACAATGCCTCGGTGACCGACTTCATCATCATCGATCGCAATGACTACATCGGCGGGCGCATGGCTCACACCACCTTCGGCAGCAAGTCAGACGGGACGCCGTATATAGTCGAGCTGGGAGCGAACTGGGTCCAGGGCCTAGGGGCGGAGGACCCCAGCGCACCGGAGAACCCCATCTGGACGTTTGTTAAGAAGTGGAATGTGACCAACACTTACTCCGACTCCGACTCTGTCTTGACATACGATGAGACTGGGGCAAATGACTATTCGGACCTGATCGATGACTTTGAGACCGCTTATGACACCGCCGCGGCGTATGCGGGATACCTCCTGACGGAAAACCTACAGGACACCTCAACGCGGGCAGGGCTTAGCCTATCGGGTTGGAAGCCCAAGCAAGACATGAAGAAGGCCGCGGTTGAGTGGTGGGAATGGGACTCTGAGGCGGCATTCTCGGCGGACAAGAGCGGCTTTGTCTTTGGCATCACAGGTGACAACCTCACCTTCAACCAGTTCGGCGAGGACAACAATTACGTCTTTGACCAGCGTGGTTTCAACACTTGGCTGGTCGGGGAGGCCTCCACCTTTCTGGACCTGGCAAATGACGACCCCCGTGTGCTCCTGAACACCACCGTCTCCAGCATCAACTACACCGACTCAGAAGTCACGGTCCACCTGTCCAACGGCGAGTGCGTCTCAGCCGAGCGGGCGGTCTGCACCTTCTCGCTCGGAGTTCTGCAGAACGACGTCGTTGAGTTTGAGCCCGAACTACCGCAGTGGAAACGCGAGGCCATCGACCAGTTCACGATGGGCACGTACACCAAGATCTTCTACCAGTTCAACGAGACGTTCTGGCCAGAAGACACGCAGTACTTCCTGTACGCAGACCCGCACGCGAGGGGCTACTACCCGATGTGGCAGTCCTTATCGACGGAGGGGTTCCTGCCAGGTAGCAACATCATCTTCGTCACGGTGGTGGACGACGAGTCCCACCGCATCGAGAAGCAGAGCGATGAGAAGACCAAAGCAGAGGGGCTGGAGGTCCTGCGCAGGATGTTCCCTGACGTGGACGTCCCCGAGCCCGTCGCCTTCATGTACCCCCGCTGGACGACGGAGCCGTGGACGCATGGGAGCTACAGCAACTGGCCGGTGGGCATGACGCTGGAGAAGCACCAGAACCTTCGGGCCAACGTCGGGGCGTTGTGGTTCTCTGGAGAGCATAATTCGGCGCAGTATTATGGATTCCTGCATGGGGCGTGGTTTGAGGGGCGGGCTGTTGGTGAACGAATCGCCGCTCTGCTGAAGGGCAACGGTACCTCGTTTGAGGCGTATGAGGAGCTGCACGGCACGACCGCACTCTCAGAGTATACCGTAGCGAACGGGTGGGCCGTGAGCAGCTTCCTGGACTACGCTTGATGTGGATTAATGTTTAGTGTCTAATAAGAACCGAATACAATGACGATAAGACTTATACCCGTGAGGCTCGTCGTACCCGGTGCTAGGGGCTAAGGACACTTGGGTCCCTAGACTCCCCAGACGCGAGAAGAGGCTTCTATCACGGTGGAGGAAGTCGCATGGCTGTTAGACGCGACCACGCTACTGGTCTACGACCCATCTTTTCATCGGCTTCGGACGAGGACAGTAGTATAGTGTATTTCTTCAACGGCGGTAAGTCGTGCCGTAGTTTAGAAGACGAGCATGAAAAATATAAAGCCGTGAGTGTCAAGCAGCTTGCTCGTGAGAGGGCTCTGGGGGGGGGGGGGGCAAGGATAGTAGAGGGTAGGATAGTAGGTGGGGGTCTGGTAGAAGCGACGGGATACGGATTTGTAGTAGATACCGCAATCGACTAGAACGAAACTAGCCATGTTCCTTCAGTTGTCTTTAACCAATCATTTCCAGCGCCATTAGGGACCCTGGGGCCCCCACACTAAGCTATCCGTCCGCTGAGGTGGCTTCTTGCGACTTTCTTGCATCTTGCAGCCAAAAAGTTCGTGAACTGAACTGCAACACTTGTGTCCTTCTTTCTTCCACCACCGGCCTCTGTTCCGTATCCGTCTCGAGACCTCGTCAACTCGTCTCTGCACAGGACTCTCCCTTTTCCCCTCGTCCTCAACCACTTCTGGTACCTCGCCCAAAAATGGCCGGCCTCAGCCCCCAAGTGTAAGTTCTGGGTCCCACCCCTCCATCCGTGCGCGCAAATTGTTGCGGCTGTCGCACATGCGATACTGCTGCTGCTGCTGGTGGTGGTGGTGCTGTTGGTAAAGAGACAACCGATTGACTGACCAAACGCCCTTACAATAATATAGGACCAACATCGTCATCATACTTGGTATGATGCAGTTGGCTAAGAAGGTTCCATTCGAGGATCCCAATGTGCTCAACGCAGTCCGCGCTCTGTATCTTGTCAGCAACCTGATCATCGCGGCTTTCTACGCCTACATCAAGCTGCAGATTGACAAGAAGAAGGGTGCGTTTCCCTCGCTCATATTCAAAAAGACCCCCAGGTTCTACGGCAGCCGCAGCTGACTTACATTTGTTGTTAGACTTGACCACCCTCAAGTACGTCGAGCCCGCCCCGATGGGCTCCACCGAGGAGGGCAAGCTCGTCACCACAACGATCCACGCGTACGACTTGGCCCAGCTCAAGCAGGCATTCCGGTCGCAGCTCATGGGCATGGCCATGATGGGCTTCATGCATGTCTACATGAAGTACACCAACCCTCTGCTCATCCAGAGCATCATCCCCGTCAAGTCCGCAATCGAGTCCAACCTGTTCAAGATCCACGTCCTCGGCCATCCCGCCTCCGGCGACCTCAAGAGGCCGTTCAAGGCCGCTCCCGGAATTATGTCTGGCATGCAGGCTGGCCCCGAGAGCGACAAGAAGACAATCGAGGCTGCTGAGCGCGCTGGAAGGGGTGGTGCCAAGGAGGAGTAATGTAATAATGTGATATGGGAAAGCTTGTCCTTCTTGGGGTTTACAGCTGCATGCGTGCAGAAATATGAAGGCAATATGGACATATCGAGACGTGAGCGTCTTCTACGCTTCTGGGGGTGTTTCATGGCGAGTTGGGAAGCATTATCAAGATGCAACAAGGCCGGTATGGGAGATGTGCCGAGAAAAAAGATACCTGGATTTTCATGCGCTGGCAAAAGGGATACACCATAGACATGCTCTTCAATCTTCATCTTGTCCACTCCCAACAACCTGCTGGATTTCTGGCAACCTGGTCTTTGTTGCCACATCTTAACCTCACCTCACTCCACAGCATTGCCGCCTCGGACGCGGCTGCCTGCCGGAGCTAATCTCATTTGTGCACAGGCGTCATCGACCCGATTCAGCGAAACAACCACCAACTCTCTCAACGAGCATAGAAACTAACTCTACAGCAGCTCGGATGATCTCTAAAACAGTTCTCGACATACTCCCATCACCAACCGAGCAGCCTATCCTATCCCCGGGTCTTGTACACGCCATCTCCCGTCCTCCACTGTACGATCCCTCATCCCCATGGGGCGTCCCTCCACTCCGCCACCACGGGCTCAGGCCTCGGTGCAGGTCGTGAACGTCTCGCCGCCCACTCCAGAAGTAACGCGCAAACTTGTACGTGCTGATTTATGTCCCTTGCGGCCTACGACAAAACTTCTGACCGACTCACATCACATAGGAAGAATCTCGCCTCCGCTCCAAAGACCTTCGATCCCAGAAAGAAGCAGCCGCCCGCGCATCGGGCATCGAGCCCGCCATCTCCAAATCGTCATCAGGCTTCGTTGACACCGAAGACGTCCATGTGGTGAACAGGGTCTCTACTCGCGCACAATCTCGCAAAAGGCCCTACGAGTCCATTACGCAGTCACACATACCCGAGACGAACCGCGATGCACGGTCAACAGCGAAACAGGATGGTTCTGCTGCTGCGGAGGTCTTGCGCCCGGCGAGCAAGAAGTTCGCCAAGTTTGTCGACTACAACTTCAGCTCCATGACGGACACCAAGGGCGGCTTCCTGAGCGCCGAGGATGACCCATGGAACAAGAGCATGTCGGGGCCTGCCCAGCAGGGCGGTGGTAACCCGGACGAGGAGCAGAGGCCCAAGCACATGACGGCTGTGGAGTGGGAGCGGCTACAATTACTACGGAAGCTGCAGCGGCAGAAGGCAGGGCCGTTCGAGCCGGGCCTCAGCGCCATCGCGGACAAGGAAGAGCGCAAGAAGTGCCGGGAGTGCGGGAACCTGGAGATCGACTTTGTGTGGGATGAGGTATTCGGTTGTTGCGTGTGTAATGCTTGCAAGGAGAAGTTCCCGGAGAAGTATTCGCTGTTGACGAAGACGGAGTGTAGGGAGGATTACCTGATTACAGATCGTCAGTATTTCCGCGCGTCCTATCATACCTGTGCCGATAACTTCCACCCGGGAGAGTGGTCGTTTTTACTGACACCCGACACAGCTGAGCTTCGGGACAAGGACCTCCTCCCCCATCTCTCGCGACCCAATCCGCACAAATCGCACTGGCACGACATGATGCTATTTCTGCGATATCAAGTCGAGGAGTACGCCTTTGGCACGAAATGGGGCTCGGCGGAGACCCTCGACGCCGAGTTCGAGCGCCGCGAGGCAGCCAAAAAGAAACGGAAGGAGGAGAAATTCCGCGAGAAGCTGCTGGATCTCAAGAAGAAGACGAGGACAGATGCATATCGGCGTGGGGCGGGGAGTCTGAGTGGAGGAGGAGCCAAATTTGGGCAGGACTTGGGGCTCAATAAGGGGAAGCATGTTCACGAGTGGGGACGGGCGATACAGAACGAGGAGGGGATGAGTGTTAAGACTTGTGTTAGCTGTGGCATGGAGGTTGAGGAGCTGGAGTTTTGATGAAAAGAGCTAGAGCAGCCCCGAACCATAAACGCCGACGGCGATGTCCCTGGCGATGTTTTCCTCAAGTCGAAGGTAGGTATTGTTGCCAGCCCTCCTCGAGCCCCTGCGGTGTCAAGAACGGATGGGATCTTATTACTACCCACTCAGATAACACGCGCAATATACCCTGGTATCAAATTTGAAAGATGATATATTTGATAACTGGCAAGTTTGCTACTTTGTACGCCTACACTGTTGGCCGACTCTGACCATCTGATCAGGGACGACTTACACCACATTGTAGTACTTAGGTACATGGGTACGTAGCCATGGATCCATCTTCAAGGGGTTCAATGCCCAGGTGTTTCTTAGGGTTGACCGTGCACGGGATCAACGAGGTGTGCTAGCCTAGCTTGCAAGTTGGGGGGGGGGCACTTTGGGGGGCTTCTGTCCAACAGCTCTACCACAAGTGATTGGTGGAGGTCCAGTTATGGATCCACTATTACCGTCCCAGAAGGCCCACCTGCAGTCAACATTAAGCTCCCCCCAGGTGGTCCAGTGGTCCAGGTGGTCACAGCAGCAGCAGCAGCAGCAGTAGCGGTACCTAGAAGCAGAAGCAGAAGCAGAAGCAGAAGCAGAACCTTGGAAGGGAAGCAACAATCATACCGCATGCCAACCTGGTACTGGACTGCGGCAGCTGCAGCAACCTTGGAAGCTTCAGAAAAACTTCTGTCCAGCAAGGGCCAATCCGGATAGTCCTGCTACTGTCACGACGCAACGCAACGCAACGAGTTATACGACGGAGACGTGGCGAAAGTCATCTTACCTTACCCTGCCTTGACTTTGGCCTTACCTCCCTCCCTGTTCAATCCCACTCGAACATAGGTATTCCCCATCCACGCGACGACCGTACGGACTTACGTACGGACGGACGAGCCACCTCCACCCCAGGCCAACCATTTGACCTCAGCCCAACGAACTGCGTGCGTGTCTCCGACTGGCGTACCTGCATATCGTCATACTGCGACCGCAAGCCACGAAGCTGTCACAGCATCTTGCATACCGCTCGAGCCCCCTCTTTGTCCCCCCGAAAACCTTCTTACGCCTAGCTTGCCAATGCGAATGCGACTGCGACTGCGGACGTCATCCCACTGGAAGTGAGGAAGAGGAGGGCAGTGGGCATATTTACCACCCAACACCTCGAACAGTACCCTCCTCTTTCGTCTTCCTTCGCAGAGCGGCATCATAGTCACCACCTGTCCGATCGAAGCCCCGTTTGGGTACCGTTGGTCTTCTGACCAAGGGGCTGTCGCATGAACCTGCCTTCCTACCTTCTCGGCAACGGGAACAACGTCTACAGAGGGATCAGGGGAGCATCAGGCGCACCGCAGCCCAGCCCAAGCCCAAACAGAACGGGGGGATATATGGCCGGCGCAATGAATCAAGGAGGCCAGGGCGGTGGTTCTGGCGGCCTGAACCATGTCAATGGCTCTGGCTCCCAGCCTCAGGCCACTGAGTACACGCTCCAGGGTGTTATGCGCTTCCTTCAGACGGAATGGCACCGCCACGAGCGTGACCGAAATGCGTGGGAGATCGAAAAGCAGGAGATGAAGGGTCGTATAGCAAACCTGGAGGGCGCCGCAAGACGTGCCGACGCCACTCAGAAGGCGTTGAAGAAGTATGTCGCCATCCTCGAGGCCAAGGTCAAGGAACAATCTGCGCAACTCAAGGCTGCAGCAGGCGGGGAGAAGGTGGAGGAGCCGGCGAAGCCAACAAAGCTGGACCGAGAGGCCCTGATACAGGCGAAACTGCATTGTGAGTCTGAAGACTACGCGCTGCATCGTGATGTGTCCTTTCGTGACTGACAGTATTGTGGTACAGCTACTTCCGACAAGATACCAGGCCCTTCTCAGGACTCTGGTGTGGAGTCGGAGCGGATAGACGACGACGAGACGCAACGATCAGAGCTCAAAAACTTTCTCGATCAGTGCCAAGCTGAATTCACCTACCTCATGATCACGCCTGCCAACCCCATACCTCCTCGAGATTCCCCGCCACTACCACTGATCGAGGATCTTAGAGAAGCAGAGGGCTATGGTGTGCCTGGCGCCCAGCAGCCGATGGATCCACTTTACCGTCGGGGTCAGGACAACTTGCGAGATGTTCTCGGGAGGCAACCCCAAGCTGCGACTAATCATGCGCAGCCAATGCAACAGCAGCATACGGGCCAATTGCCCGTCAAGAATTCAGAGTTGCAACAACCTCAACCAGCCGCGGTTGCACAGCCCATGCTGAGAACAGCCGACAACCAACAAGGCTTTGGAAGTACTGTGGAGTGGCCGGGGCCGATGTCGGTCACCAGCCGGATGGTCGACGAGGTGCCTTCAGAACAAAACCACGGCCCCAAGCCTCCTGCCCAAGCGGAGAGGGGTGGCTTTGACGGTCCAAAACAGGATGTCGTTGAGACCGACTCGTGGGACTTCAATGAGGGCTCATTTCCCGATCCCGCATCTCATCCACAACCGCCTGCCTCAAATCGCCCCGATACCGATGTCTTCCCTACGGCAGATAATTTACCCAAGTCGCCAGGTCGCGGGCCTCTGTCGCATCGTAGGAAGAGCTCGCTTTCAAGGCGGAGGAGCGCTGACCAGGAGATGTCTCTGAACGCGCTGGCGCAAAAGACCGAGAGCGGCAACTTCAAGCTTCGGTTTGGCCTGCGTGGTCATCTGGACACTGTGCGCTCAGTTATATTCTCGGGCGGTGGTAGCCCTGGCGAGCCTGAAATCTGCACCGCAGGCGATGACGGCCTTATCAAGCGGTTCCATATCCCACGGGGCGCACCAGCCGTATACAACAACGCACCCTCAGGCGTCTCCGATCTGGATGTCCAGGCTGACTTTACTCACCGTGGACACCATGGTGCTGTCCTCTGCCTTGCGTCATGGTCACCATCACCCAACTTCTCGACGGGTGGAAGAGCACAGGGAGATGGCTGGATCTTCTCAGGCGGTCAGGATTCCACCATCCGGGTGTGGGAGCGTGGACGGGTGGACCCCAAGGCAACTCTCGATGGTCATACCGATGCCGTCTGGACCCTTTGTGTACTGCCTGCGACACTTGGCGCCGTTTTTGGACAACAGAACCCCTACGGACCACCAGATCGCATACTGCTTGCCTCTGGCGCTGCAGACGGCACCGTCCGCATTTGGGCGATTAGCCAACCGCCACAGATGACCAGCCCCCAACCACCAGCCGCCTCCGCAGGTCGAAGAGCTACAGGAGGCGGACGCGTCCGAGGCAATAGCATGAGCTCCGGATCCGCCTTCCCCAGCAGTCCACAGCCGACCATAGCCACCAACAGCCCCTTCCACCATACTCTGGTGCACACCATTTCACGTTCAAACTCGAGCGCATCGCCAACATGTATAACAGCGTTGAGTGCTTCGGCCGATACCTTTGTCGTCAGCTACTCCGATGCCGCCATCATTGTGTACGATACCCGGACAGGAGAGGAAATAGGCAGCATGGCAAGCTTGGAGACATATGACGGCACGATAGGCACGAGCGTCAACGCTGTTGTTGCGACGACAGTAGGCCTCGAGCAGAGCCAGCACCAGTCAGGACATGGTGGGCTTGGTCTGAACGAGGAGGACTCCGGCGCATCTAGTGCTGGTCCTACAGGTGGTGGACGGCAGATGGCGGGCAGTGGTGTTGAGGGTGTTATCATCTCCGGCCACGAGGACCGCTTTGTGAGGTTCTTTGATGCCAATAGCGGTAAGTTCCACACCCCATCGCAGACCACTCTCTGCCGCGGGCTTCGACCGCCATACTAACAGGAACTCTCATAACAGGCCAGTGCACCTACAACATGCTCGCCCACCCAGCAGCCATATCATCCTTGTCCCTCTCTCCCGATGGACGCGAACTTATTTCCGCAGGCCATGACGCCTCTCTCCGCTTCTGGTCCCTCGAGAAGCGGAGCTGTACCCAGGAGATAACGTCTCACCGCATCATGCGTGGCGAGGGTGTCTGTGCTGTGGTCTGGAGCCACGACGGCAGATGGGTGGTGAGTGGCGGCGGCGACGGCGTAGTCAAGGTGTTCGCTAGGTAGGATCTGGCACAACTTGACGAGCTGGAAGAAACACTCGACTCACCGTTGCCTCCTCCCCCACCTAGACATGGTACTGGTGGCGGTACTCATAGGGGGTCCAGGCGTCTCACTATGGGCTCTGCGGGGTCGGGGAGATCCTCCATCAGCTTGTAGGGGCAATTCACCTGTGGCATTCACCTGTGGCAAGAGCTTGGTGTCAGGAAGCTATGTATGGGCGGGGATCAGACCTACTCGTTGGAGGAGGCTGTATGGGTGGCGATATTGTAGCTCATCGCTCGATGTATGGTGGCGGAGATAACTGAGGAATGAGCGGAGGGGAGGCACTTGCAGTGAATTGTGGGAGTGTACATGTATATGACGGAAGGGCGACCTCCCCTAAGAGCATAATCACTTTACTTGGTAGAAGCATACCATCGAGTCGCAAAGACGGGGGGTCTTTTAAGGGATGACTGAAGGCTTCTTTCTGCTTCTCTGGCCGCGTGTGGTGACCGCCGTGTTGCGGCGAACATCCTACCTATCCATCGGCGCTGATGCTGCAGGGGAGTTTGTCCCATGGCGGCTTACCGTTGATTCGAAATAATCCTAGCAGTGCACGTCTCACGACTCACTGCCGCCACATATAAGGCCTCTATCACCCATGCTTGTACATAGTATCCCATCAGGTAATTCAGAGCCTTTAACTCGGACATGAGAGATGTTAGTCCGCTACCTCGCTTTTCGTTGGTCCGCAAGATGCCAAATTGTATGAGAAGCTGCATCGATTTCTCCTCGAATTGACTGATAATAGGACTAGTAATAATGAAATAGCCCCATACTCGTCAACTACGATACAAGAACAGGCCACCCAGTCGACCAGCTTATCTTGTTGAATCCAAGCAAGTAATCGGCGTCCGCAAGGCCAACACTGGTATCAGCTGTCACAGAGATTGTTAGCATGAGCTTCCTCTGTAACCATTACCGAACCTCCCTTCACTTTCAAGGTACCATGACCATACGATCAAGGGCGGGCAATACTCACCATAATGATAATAAAGCACAGCACCATCATACGCCGAATCAACAAGAACCCCCTGGCCACCGGGCCCATACACAGTCCCATGGCTCGCCAGGACGACCGAGCCACCGGTACCGATACAGCTGGCGCCGGTCTTGTCGACGTAGGAGCCGGTGACGCTCTCGCTCCGGCACACCCGGATGGAGTACTCCTCGCCGGCGGCGGGCTTGTCGGTGTCGTAGTTGCAGCAGATGCCCGCGCTGAAGAAGAGGTAGTAGTACGGGCTGCGGTAGTAGACGAAGCTGCCCTCCACCGCGTGGTCCCCGGAGCTGTTGTAGGCGATCTGGTAGCTGGAGGAGGAGGCCGCCTTGGGCGGGGACTTCATGGGGGCTTGGTAGACTTTTGGTTTGGTGAGGGCGGAGTTAGTATGGCGACACCGTATAATCATGGTAGGAACCGCAGGTTACGATGCTAGACTTGGATCTTGGTGTCTTGGGCGAGAGCACACCCCCCCCCCCCAACGATCGGATCCACTTACTATCATCCCAGAAGCTGCCAAAGGTCAGGTAGTAATTCCCGTCTGTGTCCTCGATCAACGCCGGGTCGATGGCGTTGTACGGCTTGGACGAGGTACTTGCGATACCCGTCGAGCCGTGGTCCGTCCAGGAGTCATACTCTAGCGTCGTGGATGTGGCATATCCGATAGCCGAGTCCTGGGAGCCGTACGTGCTGACGGCGTAGTACAGATAGTACGTATCATCGACGAGGTAGACCTGGGGGGCCTGGTGGTAGTTGAACTGATCAGCGGGTCTTCCCATCCAGCACCGGAACACTTTCCTAGATCATGCCACCACCATTATGTGCACCACTCTCTAACCACGGCATACATCTGCTCAAGTACATACCCAGAGGTCGGTGTTTCCATCGAGATCGATAGAGCTCCCATTGTTTATCGCAGAGCCCAGATAGGTCCAGTCTCCGGTAAGTGAGTCCGCCGATGAGATGCCGATCTCACTTCCCGTGTTGAAGCGGAAGTATTTCCCATCGGACCTCTTCACGATCGACGGATCATGAGCCCAGCAGTAGCCGCTGCATGTTATCGGGTCCGGGTATGACGCCAAGACAGGAGACGGGACGGCAGCGAGGCCCAGGACGAGAGCGGCGATGCCCCGGGAGATGATTCGATTCACAGACATTCTGGCGATTGAGGTAGGGGGGGCAGACGGCTTGGCAGGACGATCTCTCGACGCCCCAAGGGAAGGGATCGTCGACTGACATGGATTTATATATGTATATCATTTTCCCCCATGTTGAGAACCGAGATCTCATTTTTCTTCTTCTTGATATCATCGGTAGGGTTTCTGACAGTCATCTCGCGACTGACTGCACACAACGTTGTTCTCGGGGACGCTGATGGGATGTACCATTGGTGGGATTTGTTACCAGTGGCGTCCCATTATGCCGGAGAGGAAGTCGAAGCCCGGGAGTTTCCTTCTTCAGTAACGAGCTCACAGGGGACCTCCAAGGGTGGAGGGATGTATGCGCAGGTGCTGTCACATGAGCACCCAATTGATGGAGAAAGGCGTGCGTATGGTCGAAGTGAAGGTTGCCAAGCGCTTGCCGACCAGGTCCCGTCCAGCCGTTGCAGCGGCTTCCACAAGTAGGAACATTTGGAGGTGCGATGGTGAAATGCCGACAGCTACCTCCACACCACCCACACGGCCTGAACCCCTGGTGCCGGCGATCCGGCCTATCGCGGGGGCCTGAGGGGGACTGGGGGAGACCGACTACGTGTGTCTTCAGCTAGGGGAGGTTATTGCCCTTCTCAAGCCGCGCCAATGAGGTTCGCAGAGGCCAACCGTCCTGCCTCGGGCATCGTCCCTTTGTTGGGATGAAGATGTTGATGGCATTGCACCGGTGACGGTGGGGGGACTGGCGGGGAAAAGGAGTCCGCGCAATAGATTAACATCGGATTCCGGAAAATCGCATCCGGGTAAGAGCCGGAAAGGCAGCTTCTTGCTGAAGATATGTGGGTGAACGACCAGGAGATCTCTAGACACACCGAATTGCGGTATAAATAATAGCTGATATTTCCGACCCTTCCACTCCGCTGTGCCTGCATTCGACCGGCATGTTGGACGTTCTGAGGTCAACCACTAATGCGACTGTGTGCTGAAGTAATCAGAATTACTGCCACAAATGTATAACTAACCAGCCCATCAGCCAACTAGTAGGTAGTCAGGCAGGTAGGTAAGTAGTATATATGTAGACAGATTGGTAGGTAGGTAGGCAGGATCCAAGGGCCCCTGGCTAAGCTTCCTGTTATACAAGTCATCTACACACCGCTTCAACATTTGGGCTGAATGGCTTCGGCCCGGAACTAAATTTTTCAGGTACCTAGGTATGGTAACAACCAGAGGAAGGCTTCGAGTTCCTTGCGTGGTTTTGGATGGTTTTCCTTTTGGGCCCAACGGGCAAACCGCTTCCGATGCTTGTGCACTCAACTCGAAACCCAACGCCGTGATTTGGGTCGCAAACAAGAAGGTCCTTGATGGTTTTAGACTGATCGGCCGAACACAATCCGGGGGAAATAGTGCTTGTGTAGGAAGTTGAACAAGGGCTTATTTACACAGTCGCATTGGCGATTTTCCCGTCCCGAGGACAGGGCAGTCGCTCCTTTGCGCGATGCAGCTGGAGCCTGAGATTACAAGATCCTTGTTCGTCATTAATTGAATTATGCTACATCCATACATACATAAACCACTTCGAAGTGGATACGTGGAGATGTCATATGTGAGGAAGACGCCGTCTTCACGATATTTCCCGTCATCTTACAATCACTTGATTGCAGTCGACCTGGTCTTTTCTGCCAAGGTAGAAAAACACACATCAGAACCTTTGAAAACTACCGCGCCCCCCCCCCCTCTTCCCCGGTCTCCTTAGAAAGTCGTGATCTACTCATTTCCCATAAGGTCGTGTAGTCAATGTCATTTAACCCCTGACGCCGACATACCCACCACCGTGCCGACCACGCTCAAACTTACCCAACTCTGCCAGCAAGGCACAGGCTGCTATGACCCTGAAGCTCTGCATATCCTCGTGCCTGCTTTCCCTCTGGCCCGTTGTTCTCTCACATCCAGCATGTAGGCAGGCCATGCACAAGTGAAGATTGTCAAACTTGGTCTGGTACCCCGTAGGCTGCGCAACATCAGAATCGTGACGGACGCGCCGCATCTGGGCCGTGATCTCTGTCGAGATGCGATCGAACTCGGTCCTGAGCTTGATCGAGTTATCTCGCTGTCGGTTGTTCTGCACACCCGACTTGTTCAGGATGTTTCCGATGAAGGCCTCCAACTCTGTGAGAGGCTTGGTCGGGTGCCCTGAGTACTTGACCATGGCGTCGAGAACAGCAACCTCGTACCAGCGGCGGATCTCGCGCCCCGTCACGAGATGGCTGACCCAGCCTCTGGGCTTATCGACGACTGCCTCGTAGCGGGGACTGATCTTTCTGATGAAGTCATCCCAGAAGGAGGGTCCAAGTTGTTGCACCCTGGATCTTATACTCTCCTTCCAGATCTTCTGCTCGTCAATCGCACGATATAGGCGGCCCAGTAGCTTATCGGATTTGTAGTATACGTGCCGAGGTCTGGAGAAATCATCCTCTTCCTCGTCGGCAGCAGGCTCCAGGATGTAGTCGTTTAGCTCGATAGTGCCCTTGTCAACGATATGAGTTTCGGCTCCTGGAGCCAGGCTGTTAAAAAATGGTTAGAGCTTGTGGAAACTGCGACAACGCCCCAGGTTGCCTGATCCAAGAAGAATGTTGCTGCAACCAGGTTGGAGGGAGTGTGGTGCGAGGAGAGATGGAAGATAGTGGGAAAGGCCACTGTGTAGTTGACAAAACAAATAGGGAGGAGGAAGGACAAGGAATTGACAGAATGAAGATTTGGATAATTATCATATCATTACCAAAACGTGTCAAAACGTCAAACATCAAGTTGACAAGACATAGTTGAGAGGGTACGCGGACTTACAAATCAGGCCGGTGCTTGTTCGCCCTGGGCAAGTCACTCAGGCGGACTTTACGTCCTGTCTTGGAGAAATCGACTGCTGTAGAATGTAGCTCAGCTAGACTCAAGCAGCTTGGATCCAGCGTGCCTTCTTCCTTCTGGTCGGCCAGGATCATATGCCGCACTGCGATCACTCCGAGATAATCCGACTGCATGAAATCGACGAAGAATTTCGCCATGTCCTCCTTCGTAACATCTCGGTTGAGTTCGTTAGGCACTACGCGAGGGTAGTCTGCAGGCTCGAACGTCCTCTTGGGCCGTGCTCCGTTGTCCCAGATGATGTTGAAGATATCACCGTCGAGGTCACCTCCAGATAATTGGGATGGAAGATCTCGCTTCCCTTGACGGCTGAACACTATGACGTTGAAATGATCTCGCAATGGATTTTCCAGAGGTGGAATTGTGTTGCGAGCCACTTGGATATCCCCAGGATGTAAAGCTGGGGATCGGGTCACAAGAAGTGGGCTTCCATTCGCAGGAGGGGGTCCGAAACGATTGCCCATGGTATCATAAGTGACGTAGACCTCACCCTCTTTCAGGAACCCAGTCTCATCCATAATCCCGAACAGAGTGATGCCCTCTCGAACAGGGATGCGAGCTTTGTGTTTCAGTAGGCGCAACTCCCGGAGAACCATAGCTTCGACCACGGAGCGGAGAAAGTCGTCCTTGCGGTAGTCGATATCGAGGTGTCCGCATTGTACAAACAGACGATGTAATCGAATGCCATCTCCAACTTTCTGGTAATTCAAGAATTCAGCCACGCTGTATGTATCAGAAGTGATGCTGCGCAGCCTCGCTACTTCAGCCTCCTGTAACCGGAAGAACCACTCTTGGTTACAACCCAGATCCTCCAAGATCTTGACCATCTGACGGTTGAGGACAAGAGAAATTGGTTTGGCCGCCATATCGCATATTTCAAGGATCGGCTTGTCGTCGCTCTCGAATTTCTTCATAGATGGTCTGATGCATATCACAGACCCAGATAGTGTGCTGTCGAGAGCAAGCATGCCCTTAGAACCCCGGAAACGGATTTGGAACGCGGTGGGGGCTGCTTTCTTCTGGGGGACAACGTGCCAGATATCTTGGACCACTGAATGTGATAAGGTACCCACACCGTCGCTGAAGATTCGGCTCTCATATTGCACATCTGGTATCTCGAGAATGGTTACATCGAGCTCATCCAAATCTAGGTAGAAAGGCGTATCGGAAAAGGCCTGACCGATGCGTGCAGCACACCTTGCAGGCGAACGGATATGGCCGAAGTAACCCAAACCTCCGATAATGTTGAAGTAGGCTTGGGGCTTTCCGTTGTCGTCAATAAATGGAGCTGAGAACTACTATTGTGTTAGACAACACAGTCATCTGGCAATAAGGAAGACAGAACGTACCCATACGGAATGCGAACGCAAAGAAGAGTGCGACCAACCAAGGAAAGCGTAATGTCGTCCAGCAATCTGGATGCCATCTTGGAAGATCTTCTTGAATCTATGATATACCTTGTCGTTGCTGATCCTTGGATTGTACGACAGGTCTTCGCCACTCTCGTCGCAGAACTGGACCCGGATGAAGTACTCATGGTGTTTTGGGAACTTGCGGAGAATGCGGTTCTTTGCTTCTAGCTCTGGGCCATGTAGGGTAATCCTGGTTGGCGTGACCGTGACCCTGTGGATGAGAGCAAGGCTCTGCGATGGAGTCAGGAGCCCTTCGCGGAATACCTCGCCACTTCCCATATTCTCCTCGGTTTCTATCAGGAACTGGATGATTGCCTGTACCTCAAGCAAAGATGGATCTCCATGGGGCATTGGCCAGGGGGTGTCCTTCAGCTTCTTCATGGCTTCGACAGAGATTGGACGCTGGCCTGCGGCTCTACGTTGTCCCCTTATTACACAAAGCTCTTTCGCTAAAGCCAGCACTGTCCCTGGATGAAAGTAAGCATTGGATGCCAAAGCTTGTAGCTGGAATAGAATGCCAAAAGGCAATTGACTGCTCTGATTATAAGCGGCAAGCGTCCCCATCAGAACACCCATGGCTTGGCGAGAGGTGCCGAGTTGCAACGGCGCCGATCGCTGAGTGATCAGGTCATAGCGAACAAATGAGAGTATGTCGTGGTTTTTGAAATACAACATCCGGCGTTGGAGGTCGCCTCCGAAGACCTGGAGCTGGTAGACTAGGCACTGACCCACGACCTTGGCATGTTGATCATCGAGGCTGCAGAGACGAATCCGCGTTTGCTGGGTTTGGCTACCATTGACAATGGCTAGCTGGCCGAAGCTAGTCTCCAGATCACCGAGGTCTTGGTAGAAAGAGGGCTCCTCGGACAGGGTGAGGGTGAGGGTGTGCTGGAAGCTCCAGACGAAACTCGCAACAGTCTCAAGGGAGATCTTGATAATACGCTTGCTTTCAAGTTTGATCATTAATTCGCGCTTGGTGAACTTTGCGAAGCCAACGTCCTGGAATTCGACCTCTGGTAGGTAAACGAGTTGGTCGTTCAGGTAGGCCGTCTGCCCGCAACTCAGTGCTCTCAGCTCGAAGATCTCGGGGCCTCTCTCGCGCTCGATGCGGTGGGTCGGCGCCGCCTTCTCTTCAGCAGCGTGCCTTATGGCTCTCAAAGTGACGGGATCTGCCGAATGGTTGCTGGCAAGGCAAAAGATATCGCAGCCCATAAGGTGAAGCCTCGCCCTGCGCCCGGGTCGGTTGGCTCTGCCATTTCTCAAGAAGTTGCTTGGGATTGGGACGAGTTCTTGGCCATGAATTTGGAGGAAAGCTTCGCCATTCACGACATGGAGGAAGGTGAGATTAGCCCACTTTACTCTTCGAGGTTTGTCGCAAGTGAAAGCATGGCTCGGGATGCCCAGCTTGGCCATGACCGGCTCAAGCTTCTTCTTGAGGGCGTCCTCAGGGAGATGCTGTGGCCAGCCGGTTGTGTGAACCTCCATTGTTCTGGGGAAGGTTGCAGAATTCAAAGGTCACATAAAAGGTCTCGAGGGCACCTTTGCCGCGAGAAATCGAGGAAATGCGAGGTGCGAGTTGTGTAACCGAACAAGAGTTCCGATGAAGGTCTAAGCCGCCCCTCCTTGACCAAGGCGATGTGTGTTGTTAGAGGCGTGGAACACGGCAAACAAGCTGGAGACGGTTGCCTGTGCAGGACGCATTGCAAGGTGACGAATGACGGTTGAAAGACCGAGGACCCGAGGTCGGCTTGCGACAATGATTAGGTTCGTTTCGAAACCTGAGGAGCTTCGTCCCGCTCCGTACGGAAAGCTGTACTTGGACAAGACGGAGGCCCTTGGGCGATTGACCAAGCCTTGGGAGACTGGTGTATAGAAGTGCAGAAGGGTAAACGTTGAAGGGCAAACAGAGCGAAGGAGGAGGGCACGTGGAGGGGTAACCGGCCTCGTGCAGATGAATGTACCGGGGTACCTTCAAAGTAGGTGAGGGCTACCTACCTAGGTACCTATGTAAGTGAGTGAGTAATTACCTGAGTATGTACCTGGGTACCGCCCACTAATCACCACACTGTCCATCCGGGCGGCTACCTGCATCAGTCAGTCACCGGTTGCCAGAAGAAACTCTTGGGGGAATAGAGGAAAGGCTGGGGATGGGCGGGTGCGAGGACGGGTGTGTGGACCGATAGCGAGCACCGCCCACTCGCTCCACGATCCCCTCGCTGTGCACGCTCCGAGGCTCTTCCTCGCACAGCAGGAATATAGAATCTGGAGACAGCAATGGCCGGACCTCGTATACCACGGGCTCTAGAGCTACAACACCGCCTGCAGGATCACAATTCTTACCATGTACACTTGACTTGATAATACGAAGGCGTCCAGCTTATAAATGGGCACTAATCAACAGACGGATGCTACTTGAGATGCGAAATGCATAATAGATTACATAGTAACCAAACCAAACTTCTCAAGAAAACCTTTTACGCTGCATCGACCAACTGATGCAAGAGAAGGGAGTCTCCAGGGCTCTCAAGCGCTTGAGACATCTGACCTTCCGAGGTTTCCAAGCAGCACAGAAATTGGATGGCAAGTTGCCCACAACAAAACGAACATATGCTGAGCCCAGTATCTTGGCGAATGGAAGGACGCATTCCTCCCATCCATTATATAAGGACGGTGGCCAAGATTGACGGGACAGATTATTCTGGTTGGTTGCTTTCGAGCTTGAAGGACCGTTGCCTTGGTAGTTTTCTAGCTTGTTCCGCAAGCGAATGGGTTTGGGAAGCCCAGTTCAGAAGCCGCGTTGAATTCTGGTGCAATTGTCTGAGATACGCCTGTCATTTAAGGTAATGCGGCGGCATCGGGATCCGGTGTCGTGCGCTGGACCTTCGAATGTAGAACATATCCGGGCCTTAAGAGGACCAGACGGGGAGTTTGCTGTCTCCAAACAATGGAAGAGACGGCTCATGATGATGTTCAGATCAGATCGGCCGACGTTGCCAGTGCCATTATTTTCCAGGACATGGTCCATGATCTGGGCCTGCTTTTCGTTCCAGAGTCTCCGGGTCAAGGGAACCATTTCTTCCGTATAGTTCCCGAGGCGGGCAGTGCCGGCCGTTCTTCACCTTCCAAGATGATGTCCCATATTTCGAAACATTGTCCTTGGTGAGCCAGTGTTCACGAGGCGCTTCTGGTCAGTTTGAACCGCTGATCGTCTGAATTCCTTCGAAACGCGGCATTGGCCTTTTCATGCAGTCTGCTCGGCGAACATGTCTATCACGCTTGGCCATCGAGTTGAAGACATTAGAACAGCGCGCGCAGTAATATTCCGGCTGCCTGTGACGTCGGTAGATATGCTGCTTGACGACCTTGATTCGATGTCAAGTATACTTGAGGCACTCCTGGTGTCTGTGGGGATCGCGCTACTGGTATGGACAAGCCAGTTGGTCCCGTCTTTTGATGGGCTCCGAGGTGCCACTGTTTTTTGGTGTCTCCCTTCCCCTCCGACTATAGACGCCCATCTCTTTACTAGCGATTGCTGACCTCATGGACCTCTTCTCACCTTTACCGATTGTTGGTGACTTCGCGCTCCCATCACTGCTCGCATTAGATGGGCACTCATATACCCATCCATGACTGGCAGACTGGTGAGTCCGGAATCATCTCCCACGTCATCTCGGACTCTTCACTTGCCAGTGGATAACCATTCTTGGAGTCTATCGAATAACAGAACTCTTTGTGCTGAGCCTCGAAACCTGTCTTGTCTTGCTCGAGCTCATAAGCAGACCCGGTATGGCCAATGGTATCTTCGCTAATGCCAAGGAACCCTTCGTGAAGGTCAAAGTCGAAACTTTGACAGAACTCCGTGATAGGGTCACAGACTGCATTACAGTAGATGTCATTCTGACCCAGGTCTAGCTCGTAGGGTTTGATGCCTTGATATGCGTGATCGGGTACTTGCTGCTGATATTGACCCATGATTGCCGTCTGGCCATACCTCGCTTTTGTAGTATTCTCCCAGGCGTTTTGAGAGTCGAAGAACCTAATTGCCAAATAATCAATGTATATCAGTTCCTACAGCAGTAATGGTGGTTGCTAGAAGCTAATTACTTACTAGAACATAGGTGTCGCTACTCATCAACAATATCACTATCCCGAGGCCTGCTCGAATTTGACGTGGGCAGAAACAGCTTTATTAAATCTAAGAATCATAAATCTAAGAATCATCCGGAGGATCCCGAAAAGAGGCAGGGCCATCTGCACGCAGCTGCGTAATTAAATGCAACATGAGCGGTAGACCCCCATGTTATAGGATAGGCATGCTGATGTCGAACATTGAAAAGTCCGAGGAGGGCGTAAGATCGTCCTCAATACGGCAAGCTGACATTCCAGACGCCCAGGATAACTTCTTTCCAATGGAGTAGTCTTCGAGATAGTCCGAGTCTCCCAAAACGGCCTCATCTACGCTCAAAGCGGATGGAAATAGTGGAAGCAAAGAAGCCTTGGTGCCTATCTGATCCCCATCGCAACCATAAAAACATGCGATCTTGGGAAATATGATATGAGGAATCGCCCACATGTTTTGTATTGCAAGGAGACGCCCAGTCTCCCTTTCCGCAGATGGGATGGAAGGGAAGTCATCAAGGTGAACAATGCAGAGCTCACAACCCTTAAGAACCCGTGCTAGGGAATTGATACATTCCGATAGAGCTGCGCTCGAGTCACTGTCGACGCATGCGGTTTCACTCCACAGCCAAGTGATGCCAAGGCCTTGAGCTTGGAGGCAAGCATTTTGAAGAACACGGATAGCGGTCTTATTGCATGCGATTCGACGGTCCAAAAGGTCTCTATACAGCCATTCTTTGCTATTCGGGAGGTAGGAGAGCGCCGCGTATGGGGGCAGCGGCTCTTCAAACGATTCCAGCTGGAACGCCGACGTGTTCAGCAACCACATGGCTCTGCAGTTCAGATTAACTGGGTCATTCCAAACCGATAGAAAGCTTGATGAGTCTTATAGGTTGACAGGTTGACAGGGATTCCGAGAGCGGCCAAGGGGTCGAATCAGGTTGTCTTGGTGATTGGCTGACTTACACCCTGGTTCTTACATGCTTATAGCAGTCATAACGGGGTCCGCACTATACAGATATATGTCCCAATGTCGTATCAAGTCTCCTTGTCGCAATCATGCACCTCGCGCCCTTATGTATGCATCCGCGATAAGTACAAACACCAACTCACACCGCCCGGGAGGCGGCGGCAGGCAGGGCCATAATTAAATACATATTCACCTTCATGATACCAAGCATTGAATCATGACCTGTTCTCTTGCAAGGCAGACGCTTATAGGGCTTGAGCATACGGAGCGCCCAGGTCTTTCGCTGATTCTGGTTTTGATACGAAGGTGGGTGGTGCCAGATCGACACAAGATCGAGTCATTTGAGGTTATGGAGACTAAAGCGTTTACAGAATGCTTACGTGGTACATCGTGTACATTGTTCGTCTGTGGGAGTGAATAGATGGTGTCGTCGGTGTCTAGACTCAGAGCCTCAGTCAAGCCGTGCGGGGAACATCAGATCCGGACTTCGGGAAAACAGACAGCGGCGGCCTCTCAAAAGTGCCGGGTAATTATAAAGACGTTCAAAAATAGCAATGATTTGCTTTTAGCATATCGTGTACAAATTAAAATGCAAGGTTAACAGTGTCGCAAGGACGAGGGCTACTCGCCGAGTGGGAAGCAACTAGGAGGGCCCAGGTGATACTTCCTTTTTCTAACGTATCATGAGATTCCGTTCAACCGTCCCTCATCAAAGAAATTTCCTTTATCAAGAGGCTGTAGCACATCTTTGATATCACAGCGAACATTATAGCCAGGCATCCCGAAGTGCTCGTAGACGCTACAGGACAACCACCAGCCTCCACTATAATCAATTGCTAAGCTATTACCTTACTAGGTAAATTTGCCTTCCATAACAGCGATCCACATGTGTTATCTACACCTGATTCAGTGGTCTTCCGCTGGGCCACCCACCTTCATCGTTACCCGAGGTCCATATCAATCGTGCTTTGTTATTACTACATACTAAACGTAGCCTAGACAACCGACACTAGAGTAATTACCGTCACGATCCCGCCTGGAATGGCAGATAACGACAGCAAGCCGCCTCCCTCGGCAGTAATCTACAACCCCTTCGTCCTGCAGTTCTACGATGCCTTAGTACTGAGCTTCGCAAACGCCTTTGCGTGGCGTTGCAGCACTAAGAATGTGCTTCTTCCCTTCTACCGTGAGCATCTCGCGAGCAGCGCCAGTCACCTGGACATCGGTGTCGGCACTGGATACTACCTCCTGAACAGCCTCAATTTCCTCCGCGGGAAGGACAGGATTGTCCTCATGGACATCACGCCCCACACACTCGCCATGGTGGAGAAGCGCCTGAAGAGCGATGCAGGGTTGCAACAGGTCGAGTCGGTGCTGCAAGATGCCACAAAGCCATGGGACCGGCCAGCACTCCTGCCCAAGTTCGAGTCTATCTCGTTTTTTTATGTTTTCCATTGCATGGCCGGCTCTTCGATCACCGAGAAAGTGGACGCTGTCTGTGGTAGCCTCAAGCACCACCTGGAGCCAGAAAATGGTATCTTCTATGGGTCGACGATCTTGGGCGTCGAGGCTAAGCATAATTATCTGGGCAGGATCATGATGGGCTTATACAACCGGAAGGGCTTTTTTGGAAACTTGAATGACAAGGAATCAGATCTGCGAGATGCGCTCAAGGGGCACTTTGAAGAGGTCGAGGTTATACGAGAGGGCAAGGTTGCGCTGTTCACGGCGAAGAGGCCCATCATTGGGCGGTAGCTGGTGGTCGTGGTTCCTGGAAGGAGGTTGAGTATCTTCCTGTAACGAAATGTCATACCGAGGCGGTGGATTCAATACTGATCGAGTGTCGAGGGATCAGCTGGTGTAAGCCGGTGTCTATAACGGAGAGATATGGTACATTATTATGTAGTCTATGATGCCCCAGTCAGTAACACATGCGCATCAATTGATAAGACACACCAGTGGCGAGCGATGACCAGACCTAGCAAGATGTGATTTGATATCTTGCAATATGAGGATGATTATATTGTCACGACTGAGTGCACATTCATACACCTAGGCATCTTACATGTCTGGTTCTCCTCAGGTATCAGTAATAAATAACGCTCACAACAAGCGGCATACCTAGGTACATGTGACTGTCAATTCCTGATGTTCGTCTGCTGGGGGCTATCATGCTGATCACTGTTACCATTGACCGCTCAAGCCGCCCAGTTGCTCTAACAATGGAACGTAATTACCACCGTAGACCTCAGGATGAGTCGCAGTACCATTCTCACATTGTTTACCCAAATTAGGTCACTATTTATGTGAACGTATCCGCACATGTATCTGGAACGAAGCCATGGGTGTCTCACTGCTACCTACAAAGGTACCTATGTACTTCTAACGGTTAGCAGGTCATTACCAGACCCAATAGGTAGGGGATTTGTCTCACACATCAACTCTATGGGGTGGTAATGTAGGATGTCAAATTGTAGTAGTACAGATACTGCTATTAATAAATACTACAGAATGTCATGCGTAATCCCCGAAATCTTCTAGATCACTTGGCAGACTTCGGGGTTCGGAAACACCGACCTATGAAGTCAGCATATCGGGGACCGAGAGAGGGGCAGGCTTGCCTTCTTCTTACATACATTGACAAGTAGTGCGCCACAGCAAGATAGCGTCGAGTCGTGACGGTGGCTTGGAATTCGTCAGCTGAGACGTGTCACGAAAACCCCCATCCAATTAACATAGCACTATATTAACTTCATTATCACATCCAGACTCAATCTCCACGATGAATACCACTACGGAGGGCCAGCCCCGGTTCCTGACAGTGGGGAACATCGTCGCTGGCATCTTGTTCTCTACAGTCATCTCTATCCTTTTAACATGGCACCGGGCACCCCGATACGCCGAAGACATCCCATGGGTGGGCACCGGGAAAGGGTTTCTCGCCGGCTTTCAGCAGATGAAGAATTGGGTACGGGACGGTTACGAGACGTATAGCAAGAAGGGCCAGACCTTCATACTGCCTGGTCTACTGGGCACGCCACCGGAGGTGGTGATACCTCGATCGCAGATGGGCTGGATGCTGGATCAGCCGGATCATATCATCTCGACAGCCGCTGCACACTACGATATCCTCAATGGTCGATATAGCTTTGTGGATAGTACCATCCTCGAAAACCCCTACCAAGAGCATGTGGTACATCGCTCGCTGCAGAGACACCTAAATGCACTTATTCCGGAAATCGATGAGCAGATTCGGATCTGCGTTGATGACATATATGGCACGGACGAGAATGAGTGGTGCAAGGTCAATATATGGGACAGCCTGATGAAATTGATACCCAGGGTGACCAACCGGATGTTAGTGGGCAGACCGCTGTGTGACAACCCAGAATATATCGACAATATGGTCAATTTCACCCTGGATGTCACTCGGGACTTGATGGCCTTCCCTATGGTACCGACTATCATCAAGCCGATTCTTGGTCCGCTGGCTGGTCTGGCTACTAAGTATCATTACCGCAAGACGGCGAAGCACAGCCTCCCCCTGATCAGGGAGCGTCTACACCATATACGGCGTAAAGAGGCCGGCGATGTGGCATACAGAGACTGGACAGCGCCAAATGACTACCTGACATGGACCATTTCCATTGCGGTAGCAGAAGGTTGCGCGGCCGAATTGGACCCCGTGCGGATCTCCAAGCGGTTGTTGCCGCTCAACTACGCTGCCATCGACACGACTGTCATCACGACCATCCATGCCCTCCTTGATATCCTCTGCTATGACAAAGAGCAAGGAATCGTCAATTCACTGCGCGAGGAGGCCGAGCGCGTGCTGAATGAGGAGCCGGTAGGTCGGTGGAACAAAGTCAAACTTGCAAGTCTGCACCGGATTGACAGTGCCATCCGTGAGAGCATGCGCGTCAATGCCATGTCACAGACGATGGTCATCCGGAAGGTCATTGCTCCGGGTGGTGTGACGAATGAGAATACTGGCCAGCATTTCTCTGCAGGAACTATGCTGTCCTGCCCGATCTGGTGTACCCAGCATGACGAAGATATCTACGGCGGCGAGGCGGACCGATTCGATGCTTTCCGTTACTCTCGTCAGATTGAGGAATATAATGGCAAACCTGCCATAACAAAGAATCCTGGAGATGGTTTGAAGATTGCGAGGATGGGCATGGTAACGACGAGTGTCGAGCACTGCGGGTTTGGCCACGGAAGACATGCTTGGTAAGTTCTATACTTGACACATCAATCTCGCAAGGGACACGACGTCGCTAAAACGGCCATCATGTTCTTAGTCCAGGACGCTTCTTCGTAGCTCATGAGCTGAAGATGCTGATATCGTATCTGCTCCTGAACTATGAGTTCAAGGATCTTGGGGAGAGACCCGCTACGAAATGGATAGGCAAGTTCGCGATACCACCCACTGGTGCCACAATGGAGCTCAAGCGAAAGCGCGGTACAAGTATAGCAGCATAGGCGGGTCCTGTGTTATATAAGTTATCCACCTCGTGCCTTCCCTTTCCATGAGGGTGAATCACCACGTGAACACCTTGTTGAGCCGTATGAAGAGAATGATACAAACAAAGCTCTCTATTTCTTCCATTCTTGCTACGGCAGATACCAAGCATAAGTCTACAGGCCACAAGATCATCCACGATCAAACCAATACATGAAATGAAGCTCACTGCTGTCACTGCCTTCCTCCTCGCAGCTGCCATACGTCAGGTCGCCACTACCTTCACCTCGGGATGTAGCGTATGGTATATCCAAGGGCGCGAGACCCTGACCACCGAATGCTGGACCTGGACTCCAGATATGGGCAAAGTCCTTGCAAACCTCGATCTCAACAACTGCATTGGTGTAGACTCAACGGCCAACGCCATGGTCTGGATGGTCGGGTAAGCATAAACAAACCCCTGCTTTTAAGACCCCAGGCCCCTACTAGACCCAAACAAACATAGGATTTCTTCCACTCTTGGATTATTCTGATTGTGTTTCTTGAGCTATGATTAGTGGCAACGCCTTCGCAATTCACTGTGGAAACTGCGGCCTGCAGGACTCCGAGGTCGTCATGGAGTGTGACTGCATCGACCCGCTGACAGGTGACACAACCACTTCTTCTATCGACCTCAGTGAGTTGCTGCAACATAATTACCCTAGGGTACTTTCAGAGACTATTACTAACCTTTTTCTAGATGTTGGACTCACCAACCAGCACGACGGCTCACTGAGGTGCTCATGATCTTGGCCCCACCGCTGGCATCTGAAGCAGGTCCTACCTAGGTACAGTGCTGCAGCGCTAGAGTAGCAATTCAAGAGAAAATCGTAAGCAATTTTGATGTGACAGCACGCCTCAACAGATGAGAGTAAGGGAATTGTTTCCTACCACTAGTCTCATCATTGCTTGAATCGGATCCAGAAAGGAAGGCTACAGCTGCGTTGGAAGCCTTCCTCTCCTCTTCATATATCCAAAGTATTTGCAATTACAACTGAATCTGCAGCCTTGTCTCTTGCATTCCTTCGTATCATGACGGTCGATACATCTGATTCCTTATCGGTCCGCAGGCACATGTGATAAATGTGTGTTTGAAAAGCTGAGCTGCCTATTGATATCAAAACCAAAACGGGAAGGGATAGATGTTGAAGTCGTCAGAGCAGTAGCTAGGTAATCACCCGTCAAATTAAAGTATCAGTCCACCGAGGCACGACTCCTGGTGATCTGAAAGATATTTTCCAAACCGCTCTCAGTCTCAGCAGATACTGCTGAGGCCTTCAAAACAGCATTCGACGGAAAATAGAAACTAGCATGTCCCGAGCACTTGAGGTGAACGGGGTCCAGAGTGAATCATCAGCTCATACATATACATGATATCATATATATACCTGCTAATCACGCTCCATCGCTGTTCTATACCCACAATATGATTAAGATTGCCAGAGAGTCAGCTATAACCTGATGCTCACTACAGCCCAACCAACGCAGTTTAGCCTCAATATCATTGACTGACAGTTGCCTTATAGTGTATCATTCAATTTCTGAATTTATAATATATATATATATATATAGCCCATTTACTGCCTACCAAATTCTCTTTCTTCACTTATCAACTCAAGTCCTACCTCTTACAGCTTAGAGAATCCCCCTCGAGCTAGACATCCTTTCGGGACAGAGACATAGCTCATTACACCTACTAACCTACTAAGCATCTCAACATCCTCCGACAGAGTTTCAATCATGGCAGACCCCTTGCAATATCAAGTCTCCGACTTTGATGATGATGACAACCCAGCATATCCTGGAACCTCGTTCCCGGCTATTACCTCACCCGCCTCACCCTCCAGATCCTTTTCCCCTGCTCCGGCTGGGGTTCCATCATACGTCCAAAGTTCGTGGCCGGATATCTCACCCTCTTCTTCGCCCGAACTAGGTTATGGCTCGAGTTATGCTTTCGTGTATAACCCAATGTCAGCTTCATCTACCATGGGATCCATGGATCAACCAACCGGGGCCATGGGACCTCCCCCGCGACCTTCCGCTATCGACAGCGCCCAAAACATACACCAAGGCCGTAGGAACAGGCCCGCCTACTATGATACTCCGGAGAATGCCTGGAACACCGCTGGTCAGTCAGCTGAATCTTCGCAATCTGGGACTTACTCCCCACAGTCGGACTATAATCCTCGACTTCAGCAAACCCCACCTCGCAGGAATACGACAAGCTACTACAACACCCCAGGAAACACCCCAGGCACAGATTCATCCGCCAATCCCTACTATTCTCCTAGCAGATATTCACCGGTAGCACAGGGCTTTCAAGGACATTGGAGCCAACATGGCCAAGGCGGTCTCCAGGGCTACCAGCACAGTGGTTCAGCTTACCCCAGTGCTGCTTATCCTAATATTCCCGAATCCCCAGGGAATCCTCAGGGCACAGCTTCATCCGCATATCCCCACTATTCTCCTAGCACTTACTCGCAACAGGGCTCTCAAGGCTATTGGAACTCACAAGGTCAAGGCGGTCTCCAGGGCTACCAGCACGGTGGTTCAGCTTACCCCAGTGCCGGCTCTTCCACGTCCTCACTTGCATCCCAATTAAGCCAGACGTACGGTGGACACCGTCATGACCAACCTGTCCCCGGCTTCTTCGAGTCTCCGCAGCAAGGGCACACTGCACAGGGAATGAGCAGCAGCCAGGGCGGCACGGGAAAGCTGGCACCTTTACCGAGCCCAAGGCCAGATTGGATGGCGCAGGATATTTTCATGCTGAAGCATTACCGTGCCATGGGCAAGAAATGGGAAGACATTCGTAAGGACTACCCAAACCAAACCGCGGATTACTACTCTTGCCTTCGGTGGACCGCGGCAGAAGATAAGCACATCAGAGAACACCAGCCGGACAGTGACTGGAACCTCCTTCTGCTCAAACTGAGGCCTGGCCGTACCGTGGAAGAGGTCAAGCAGCGCCACCTTCACCTTATGGGCCCGTATCCCGATCCCGCGAAACGCCCTGATGCCCCCGCGCCTCCGGGTCGCCCGGATAGATGGTCCGAAGAGGAGGTCAGGATACTAAGAGTGTCCTACGCTCGTCAGCTCCCATTTGACGACATTGAAAAAGCGTTACCAGGACGCACGAGATATGGTCTCATGAATTACAGGCATGCACATGTTCCGCGATGGACCGACGAAGAAGACCATCGCCTCCGCCAATATAGTGTACAGCAGCAGTGGGCAGAAGTTGCG
Source organism: Cytospora paraplurivora (assembly GCA_021272945.2). Taxonomy (NCBI): domain Eukaryota; kingdom Fungi; phylum Ascomycota; class Sordariomycetes; order Diaporthales; family Cytosporaceae; genus Cytospora; species Cytospora paraplurivora. Next base: position 115,502 of record JAJSPL020000053.1, on the reverse strand, counting down.
ACGCTCCCATACTTCAAAGGTCGAATTCCAGCAGAACTTGAGGCCCGCTGGCAATATCTGTTGCACAAGGCTAAACGGCCCTCGCTAAGCAAAAGCTAGCACACTAGGTGCCTCCTATAGTTTAGGGGGTTAAGGAGAACCGTCAGGGTTGGACAATCGGAGTACTCGAAAAGCTGAAGGCCCAGAACATGATTTAGCAGGCTGTAGATATCTATCAGGGGCTTCTACAACCCGTGAAATCATTAACTTCCTAAGGGTTGTATGGCTGTCGAAAGAGTACCCTCGCTGCTATGAGACACAGACCGAACGAGCTCAATGAGCCTGTGCCTACTATATATACCTCAGTCAGAAGGGTCAAGCCTCCTCACAATATTACTCGTAGATGGTATTTATTGAACATTCGCTATAGCCGACTGTTTGGCCGGCGTCCTCCTCTGCGACTGACCATTGCAGGTGCCAGAACTCGGCAAGGCTTGCCACTTCAAAGCCTTGCCAATTCAACACCTCCTCCAATGCCCCTTGGCATTTCTCTACCATGTTCCCATACCATCCTCTGCAATCCTCACATGAAAACTCTGTCAAAGCGACAGTTCGCTCGCTGCTCCCGGCCACCTAATCATCCTCGGATCATCCATCCCCACGCCAGGCCATGCATGCAATACCACTCAACTCAACTCAAAGCGATCTAATAGTCATCCTTCATCCGTCGTCGCCGTGCGTTTTCCATTCACCATGAGTATCATCGGTGTCCAAGTATTTCTTTCTTCCTCATTAGTACCGTAAGCATTCTGAAGTAGTCAGACCCCTCGCAACCTCGAATGCCCCTTGTTCGGGCCTACCTCGCAGAAGGCTCTCCCATTAGCATCTGCAATCGCCCCGCCATATGCAACTCAACAGCAGCATATCCAGCCTTCCTTCACTCCATTCCATGCAACCAAAAAAGAAGATAGGGAGAAACAAAGCAGTCCATGGTGGTCGCAACAGATGTCTGTGGCACTCGCTGCAGACTGCCGCTGACGGCCAAGAAGCTAACCAAGCCATACATTGTCCACCGCGTCCCCAGACCAGAATCAACGAGGAAGCCACATGCCATCTAGGTTATCGTCTCTGTGCGTTCCTCTTTGCAGACATCGTCGAAGTTGGAAGGTCCCACCAGCGTGCGACACACGGCTGGACACCTCCAGCTTCACCTGCCCTGTCTCATCCGCTAAGGCGTGGGAGATTATTTCCGATGTGAAGCCAGGGAGGAATGCATTATAAGGAATAAACGATTGTGATAAATATGATACAATCCAAAAGGTCGATCGTGCTTTGACAAATAGGAATATTGAATAGGGTTGTTGACCTCATATCTCTCGTGTCCTGGGAGGATCCATTTTAAGGAGATGATGATGATAATACAGGGACCACGAGGACGGATCCAAAAACACTAAACTTTTTTTTGCGAAATCAGGAACGAGAACCTTCCAATGAGTCCATAAGTCAACCATTTCGGTATTTGGCCGCGAGGCATTCAGGCTGAGCATCAGAGTGATGAGGCAGGCGGCATCGCATATCTGCAAAGTATTCGATGCTCGCTTCAGGCCAAACGTCCTTTTCTGTTTTTGTTGTCCACTCTGCAGAGCGGTGTGATCTAGAGGCCATCTAGACGTGTCGTCGTAACAAGGCGTAACGGGTCGTTGGGGCATGCTTAATGGCCCATCTCTGCCGGGTATGATTCTAGATATGTGGCTGGAACGAGATAAGACCTGGGGTATTCAACTCATGATCCTGTCGAGTTGGTTCAGCCATGCCCCGTCAATGCTGAGTCGTATGGCATAAAATGGTCGCCCATGTAAGGTATCTTGTTGTGGAATCGGTTGCGATGTCGAAAACCCCACTTGTATCTCTTCACTTCACATGGGAAGCGTCCAGTCGTCAGGTCGTTGAGCGGCGTCAAGTAAAAAATTTTGCGTCGTGGACCGTATGTCGCGTTCTGGTAGCATTAGGATCGCCGAACAGAGTCCCTGACGAACTGGTACGAAAATGGGAAGTCAAATTCCGACAGATCGCGAGCCAGAAACAGCACAGGAACTCAACGTGGGCAGAAATCGTATCAGAAAGCCCGATGCTCCCTGAGACCGCCGGGTCGACGCTTGCCTGGCGGACGAAGCAAATGTATCTCAGCGACCTAGGGGTCAGGTCTCGGTTCTCTTCAAACGAGCGCGTACTTAGTGGGAGTAGAGGCTGCTTCCGGCACCGCTGCCATGGAAGTTTTCGGATGAGTCTACACGAGACCCAGTCAGCAAGTCGGAGTAAGAATCCGGGGACTTCGGATCGGACGCACCACTGCCTCTCTGCGCATGTCCATTCACACGACGGCCATTAAAGCCTGCATTCTCCCACCCGCTCTCAGGTCCACGAGGCTGGCGCTCGGGCGCATTGCGAGCACTGATGCTGTTCACTCCAGGACGCTGGCTGCCAATAGCACCAGGGTTATCTCGACGGCTCGACTCGTATGGGCCATCGGCCACGCTCAGAGAGCTCAGGTTGTTAGTGACACCCGAAAGGCTCAAGTCCGATGCACGATGATTTACGGTGCTTCCAGGGGTTGTCGGAGTGGTTGACAGCCCGGCGAAGGCGTTCGAAAGGTCCGGCCGCGATGACAAGGCGTGTTCATTCAGACGGAGTGAAGAGCTTGGGTACGCCGACTCTCGCGGGCTGGGCGTCCTTGCTTGCAGGTTCTGCCCAGGTCTTCCCAGCTCGGCCATGCTCCTGATGGTTCGCAAGTTTGCCACGTTGTTCAGACCCTCGGGGCTGCTGTCAGGCACCTCGAGCGCCGGATTGCCATGGCGGCCAATGGTCCCGTAGCCGTTGTTGCCCTGTGTACGCTGCTCGCCAAAGTCGATCGTTGCAGCACGCGCCAAGCTCTTACTGTTGGCGGGATACTGAATCTGGTCGACAGCGGACACGGGCGTGTGACTTTGATTGACGGTCAGTTCGGGAGGGCCCATGTTGTCCTTCCACACCACAGCGCAACGATTATCACCGGCGCCATAAGATGCGTGGTACAACCCCATGTTATGAGCCAGTATGTGGATGACACGACGCTCCTCTGGGGCAGCTGAGGCGTCGAAGATCAGGTAGTCGGTGCTGTTGGCATCTTCCTTATAGGTCCTTAGCTTGATGTAATTGTTCAGCGTCGTGGGATCGTTCAGATCGTAGTCACCTGCGAAAAGTATTAGCTCAGCCACAGCGGGAAGGAAAGTCTGAAAAGCATACGACTCGGAGAAGCCCGGGACGGAGCGGCTTCGTTGGACTGTGTCATCAGAGACTGGAGCGAGGCTTGGTGGTGGAGGGTGGGCAGGGGCCGGTGTTGCTCCTCCAACTGGCCACGCTTCTGTCGCTTTTCCCGTTCTATGCGCTCTCTTTCATGCTCCGGTAGCATCTTCTTGTACTCAACACGAAGCTTGCGCCCCTGTACGTCCAGCTGGTTCATCCTCTCGATCACCTGTCTCGTCTCATCGGCACTCGAGAAATTGGCGAAAGCCAGACCACGGAAAACACCATTGTCGAAGTGATAGTTGAAGGCGTAGGGCTGGGGCAGGTTCATCTCCATCATGATGGCCTGAAGAACCTCTTTGCGCACATTAAAGGGGATGTTCTTGATCACAATTGCAGTGGGTATCAGATCGTCCTTCTTGTCGTGTTGAGACTGTCGCACGTCGGAAAACATGGCCTGGTGCGGCTGGCTGCGCAGCTGGTCGATGCCATTCATCATCTGGCCGTAGGGAACACCTGCGAGGGCCTGGGGGTTGTAAACGGGTTGAGCAGGGGTCTGGATCCCCATCCCGGGGTGGCTTGTGGGATCAGGCTGTTGCATCCAGTACTGTTGAGGGTGGGGGTCAGCGACGATTCGGAGGAGCGACAGCGGAGTACGGCCTGAACTGACATCTGGGATACCTGGTCTTCTGTTCGCCGAGCGGGCTCTAAGATCAGGTAATGGGCCATTCACAGTTGCGGAACCGCCGTTGTTGTAATTCCAGGCCGTCTGGTTGCCTGTCATGTACTCCCCAGGCATACCAGAAACAGTTGGAGGAGGTACACGGGTGATGCTATCCAGGATACCGTACCGGTCCATCATAGGGTACATGTTGTTTGGGTTCTGCTGGTTGATAGGGTCCATCTGCGGCTGCTGCTGCTGCTGTTGTTGTTGCTGTTGCTGCTGCCTCTGGCTGGGTTGACGAGCCACACCCATTCCGGAGGGCAACGTGCCGTAGCCATTTCTAGTAGAGGTGGGGGACCGGTTGCCCATGCCGCCGGTGTAAGAGCCGTACGCGGTGAACGCGTCCGTTTGTTGAGGCTGGTTCATTATGTTCATGTGTGTCATGTATGTCAGGGCAGAGCGCGCAGCTCGTGCTATAGGTCGCGATGGAAGTGACGGTCAGACAGCTCGCCCTGGTGGCAGGAAGGCAAGCTGTTCAACGTTCGCACGGAACAGCCAAGTGATCCCAGAAGTATCCGATTGCTTCCGATTGCTGGGGGCCCAGCAGGTTGATGCGATTCGAGGCAGTATGCGACGCGGCGAGGTGAGCTGCAGCTTGGGGAAGTTCGAGGTTAGATGCAGGACAAAACTGGAGTCGAGCGGGATGTGCGGTTTTCTATGGGACAGCGGGAGAAGAAGGCAAAAAGCAGAGACAGGGGGGGATTGACAAGAGGCGAGAACGAAAAGGGAAGGGCAGGAGATGTACTCACCGAAAAGAATGTTGCGGTGATGGGGGAAATCTCCTTGGGTGGGGAGAGGCCAGGGAGCGATGGTCCCCTTTATTATTTGATATGGTCCCCTGAGGCGGTCAATCAGGCGAGGCGAGGGGAGGCGAGACACGACAAGAGATGGTCGGATGCAGAAGAACCAGCAGGGTGGTACTGGGAATGTCGTTGTCGGGACAATTCTGGACGGAGTCTCGTCTTCTCGTCTTGATACTTCGGGGGCGCGCTGGACGCTGCTCTTGGGGCGATGTGTCGATATTTTGTACGGGATGTAGATATTTGGGTTTTACTCGTTTTGAACAGCTGCACCACAGCACCCGGTGAAAAACTATGGGTCTGAAAATATTGGCCCGAACAGTTTGACTGGCTGAAGAGACTGGGTCCGCCGCGGTAGAAGAACACACCAGACACTAAAGAGGAATGGCGGCAGTGCGCGTGGTCAAACTGGAGAAGAAGGAGGCTAGGAACAGCCGGCGCAACGTCAGTCAGTCAGTCAGTCAGTCAGCCAGGCAAATTGAGGGCCCAGTGCGTTTCGCGTTTCTCGTCTCTCGGTTATCGATTGCGATGGACGGCGTCCCCTTGATATCTAGATATGTTGCTACTGATGATCGCCCGAGGGTTCGCAAGGGGGAGTAGAGGAGGAAGGAGGAGGAGGTAATAAATACGTCGACATCCAAGGAATTGACAAGCAGGAAAGTGATGGGATAATTTAGTGGATGGTTTGAGAGAAGAAAGTTGTGAGCTGTGAGTTGGCAGGTGGAGGAGGGCAGCACGAGCTAGGTTGTGCAGGAGGAGTGCAGGAGTCCACGGGTGATGCGAAGAATTGATTGATTGACGAGTTTCCAAGGTTGGATCTCGAGATGGATACAAGATCGATGCGTGCGAGAGCGGGAGGAGGATGGAACGTGGGCGGCCAAGCGTTGGAACAGCCCTGGAGGATAGCAACAGGCTTTCCAAGGTTATTTGAGCCTGAAGCTGCAGGTCAGTTTAGGGTTAACCCAGGCAGAGGTCTAGGCGGTTGGCTCGAGTTGGGGCCCCCCGCCAGGAACCTAAGAACTGGAACCTAGGAACTTTTGGGACCTTCCAGTGGAAGCTCTGCCGGTCAGAGTACTGGATACCTACCGAAGTACCCAGGTAACTACCTAGGTACCTAGGTACCTAGGTATTGTAGCTTTATCTACTCCTCTAGCTTCTAGCCGTCAACAGGGGGTTGCACGCTATCTCCTCGTGTGGGCTTAGTACTCAGACGGACACAACAGAGATACCTAGGTACTAGTGAAGTGTAGACCACAGTAACGGCTTTTACCTACAATTCTATGTTTCTTTGAGACGGAGATATGCGCCCTCGAGATCGGCAGTTCGAAGTTTGAAGGTCTCTCGCGACCTCGGAAGTCGGGCATGTCAAGCTGTCGCAATGGAGATCAAAGTGGGGTAAAGTTATATAGCTTGTGTTAGCTGTTCAGTGGGCAGGCGCAGACATCCTTAACAGATCTCCCCTGCGCTGGCAAAATACACTACTAAAGCTCCCGTCAGATTAGCAAATCTGCAACAGGGGATACAGACGGCTTCCAGAAGGAAACACTGGGAACATTGACAACCTAACGGTGGGCAGCCCTAAAACGGCCGCAGGTAGGTCCGCATGTACACAGTACATCCCGGACAGGGACATCTTGGAACCGGCCCCGGGGGGCAGAGCCTCTACGGTACAACATTCGGGAAGAGACTCCAGCTGATTTCTGGGCCGCCGGCAGGTTGACGGTGAGGCCATCAATATAAAGGACTAATTCCGTAATTGAAAAGGTTTGGCCAGGTGGCCACAGATATGCCAGGCACATATCTATCTAGGTACTTATACTTGATAGGTACCTAGGTACGTGCACGAACGATGGCCATCTCGATGCAATCTGAACACCTGGGCAGATCAACATTCGAAGCCAGGACAGTCAGTCACAAATCTTGCAGCAGGACCCTCTTCCTAACATTCAAGTTGTAGTTTAGTACCTAACAGTGGTCGCTCTCTTCTCTCTCTCTCTATGCCCGACCCTTTTTACTCTGCAAAGTGTATTGTATAGTGCCAAACCCAAAGGTTTAACACGGACACATAACTTCGTCAGTGCGGCGGGCCTGTCGATAATACACCAAATTATAATTGCGGCTCCCATACGGCGGCCTCTCCGAACCATCTCGGCCGACCCCAGAGGTTCCCACCATCTACCTACCAGATTACGCATTTGTGGCCTTCTCCACGAAAGCTCGGGCTTACATAGTGCAGGACCATCTGCACTGTCCCAGGTCCGCATGGACCAAGCAGATCCGGGTGCGCGCAGCTCCATCCGCTACCTGCAGTGTACCTTGTGAGAGCTGCGCGCTTTGCCGTTATGAACTGTAGAGGCTGTCGCCTATCTTTCAAGGATTCAAGTAGGGGCCTCTTATATGCACATCACTTTGATATCTCAAAGATAGGAGAGAGAAGGAGCGCGGGGGGGGGGGGGGGCACAGGGCCGCGCTGCCTATGCCATCCCGGAATTGCTACTTTCACCACTCACAATTGACCGCGGATCGGTACGACGTAGGACAAGATCGCAGTCGTCCTCCAGCACGCGTTCAGGGTGTGATTGTAGCCATTAAATGTGAACCGTTGACGACTATACATGGTCCTGGACTAGCTACCCAAGAGACGAGATGAGATGAGCTTGCCTGAGGATTACAGCATCGCACTCATCGGTGCAACGCCAGGAATAGCAGCTTGCAGATGTTACCGTAGCGATGGGTAGGTATGCCACCTTGAACCTTGGAAGTCTACCCCTTACGTTTGCCAAATCCCATCGATCATCAACAACCTCTTTTCGCTTAGGCACGTGGCAAGCTCGCATCAACATTTCGGCCATCACGTCCGCGTTCGGCCGTCCCCTGGCGTCATGTTTCACGCCATACCACCGGGCACGTATAAAGAGATTGGCATCAATCTCGCGATCCAGGCTGACGAGGCTCTCAACCAAGATCGCAACGAATGAATGAATGAATGGGTGAATGAACGAAGGAATTGCTGAGTGGGCGAGTGCACGAAGCCCTCTACTGAGATCTAGCAAGACCGGCATTCCGACCCGGGGGCGACTCGCAGATCTTGGGCCCGCCCTCATTTATAGCCTCCTCCCGTTCAATCACCACCGAACTTCCCGGCGGATGCCCGAAGGATCTCGCCACGAAATAGGCGAGATGACGGGCAGTTCCAGAAGTCGGAAGAGGGAGCTACCTAATACAACAGGTTTCCAGTCCCGTCAGCACGAAAGTGTCGGGAATAACCCAGTGAGAGGGAAGCGAGCCCGCTCCCCACCTCAGAAGGATTTTCTAGAGAAATCCGGACCTTCTGGAAGGTGTGGATGGTTGTTGTTCTGTCGCAGCACTAGAAAAGAGGAACATTTAGTCGCGTGTCCCGGTTGTCATGTGATGCAACATGAACACCACGAGGCATTGATCGGCCGAGCATACTTCTCCCTCAGTGAAAGTACCTCTCAATCAATCCGCAGGAGATGAAAGGCATGAGTTGGAAGGCCCCGAACCAAAGCTTGGGCCATCTGGAAGGGATCGAGTGGGTCACCATCAAGAAACAGTCCGTACCAGCAGAGTCTCCCAATTTCCATTCACGATGACTTCCGGGCTCCGGCCCGGGTGTTGTACCCCCGGATGCCCAGGTGGATATATATCTGCCCAACCCTGGGAGCTCTGACCAATTGTTTTAGAAGGAGGCCCAGGGTTTCGTACATCGATCTGTTTATAGCATTATATAACAAGGTTTCGTGATACTGGCACTATTTCCCTTCCTTCCGGATCGGCATCAAATGCCGACTGACGACATGACGAACGCCAAATGTCCGCTTTCTGTTCAGACGGAAGCGACTTCCACCCATTATCACCAATAGGACTCGGATGACAGTGGGCCCTTCGCGTCGACATCAGAAGGGCAACTCCGAGTCTCATTTCTCTTTGCTCTCAATGAGTCAGGACAGTGACAGTCTATTTGCTCTCGCACTATTTGATGTTGGTGAAGCTGTTGTTTGGATATCCGGGTCAGTACATGTATATCTGTTGAGCACCTTTCTGACCGCCTCCGAGGCTTTTTGATGAAGCATGCGTCAGCGCTGCTCTCCAAGACGTTCTAGTATGCGCAACGATACATTTCATGTTTTATGAGCAAAAACAGTCAAGCGCACAAATTCAATGGGTTGGCCAATTACTGGAGCACCTTACGTTTGACACTAGGTACTGGTGCTGTCCCCTTCGAATTTAGAAAACATGGTGCCCTCTGGAATGCTCTCCTACATATGCGATGCTCTCACCCGGGCGACTGTTTCCTGATACTATGAGCAGTCGATCCGGAGAATTGGAAAGCCTATTGATGACATCGGACACCACTAATCAGATCCGTTGACGGTCGATCATATAGTTAGCTATTGGGAGCCATATTCTCCAGCTGCGTACTCAGATACTTGGTAAGAAATGCTTAGAGGAGAGTAATATAGAGTTGAGTAGTACGGAAGCGGGTGGGGGTTAGGGAGGAGGAGGATAGGAGGGAGGAACTCTGTACAGAGGGGATTGATATAAAGGAGAGAAGTAGAGAGGGGGGAAATTACTTCAAGTAAATCACAAAACTCCAGGTTGAACCAACAATCTCGTTGTATAGTGTATAATTATATGAAACTGGATGTCTGGCAGCCACCTGGCCTTTGACCATAGCATTTCATACTTGAATACCGCACTGAGCTGAACAGCGCGCTTCACAATGAGAGGTCGTGGCAAGCAGGACACAGAATATGTCGATGGCGAGATGGCTACAAGATATGATCATTTAGATTAGGCTGAAGAAACTCGACACTGGGGTGCTATGAGCAGCTAAAGCTGGGCCTAGCTAGGTACCCCGGAGCAGTAACGGTTGAGTGTTCAATCATCAGGGTAATTTTCACTTCAAAACGTCAGATATAACCGCTAATGCCTATATCTTACCCAGGTACCAATACCTACTTGGTAGCCACAGAGGTAAGACGTGCAACAAAGCGGCGGAGGGCTTCGAACGAAGCCGTCCACGGGTGCACAGTACATAGTAGGGGAAGGCCCAGGTACCCGGGATGCAAGAATGACAAAATGGACGAGAAGGACGTGGGTGGTAAGGAGCTGCTAAAGTGAATATCACGCAATAAGTGGTACTCGTTATTCAAGAAGGAGCAAACATTGAAACAAGAACCGCCCACAGCCAGTATTACATGAGTAGGAGGGCATCATGGCATAGTGATCATACGGAGAGTATCAAGGCGTATGTAACTATATAAGCACGAACAATGAACTCACAGACAGTCACCACTGGCACAAGAGCTAAACTTTGTCTACTTGGAAAGTCCAAGGTTCTTTGACGGCCGACAGCCATTTCCTCTCTTTGTTCATCGCTGCCACACCCACGTGTCACCCACGCGCGAGGCACATTGGCAACCTCCCATTCCTTCTCGAAGCTTTGACGAAAGGCTAGTACAAAGGAGTATCGGCACGGGAGTAGAGTTATATTTGGCCTGTCTTTTGCACTGTCAACGTAGACTCGGCACCAGTACTACGGATTATTGAAACCAGGCTTTGTTACTGTGACGGCACGGCTTCACACCCTCTAACATCATTAATCACTGTTCAGGTCGATATATCGGCAAAGGATTACTAACAAGTTTGACCTTGGAGACACATCTCTTTCTATCTGATACATTACTCAACTCCTCCGGCTGTGATAAGCTTTGCTGAACCTTTTAATGCTTGTAGTCTCTTAATGTCGCACCTCGACCACATCCGGGCACACAGGTCTTGGACTGTCACAGCCAAATCTCACCTGTCACTCGCAAATCTATCATCTGCTGCACCGAATCCGCTTGCATCATCAATACACTTATATGAGCATTGTACAGGCCCTCGAGGCTCATTTGTCAATATCAGTTTGAACATAGTTACTCGCTTGCAACTAGTCAGATCAGAAGGAGCTCTAAACAGCCCTACCCTACCCGGAAGAACAAGATGCCCTCCTTCAGCATCATCTCTGAAGACTCACTACCCATCATGTGCCAAAGCATAGCCTCGGTCTCAACCTCGACATCAAGCTCAAAACCTTGCCCACCCAAATCACTGGGCCTCAGACCCAGCACAACCCTCCCCTCCCCGCCATCTCCCCCTTCTCCACCGGCAAACCCTTGCCCCTGGCTATGGAGCTGCCACTCCTGCCGGATGGTCTACCGCCTGTCCGTAACCCGTCGCTGTCTGAACTGCGACCACCAATTATGCTTCGGAGAGCAATCACCCACGGACTTGAACAGCAAAAAGCGCAAGCGCAACCGCGGCGGGCCCTGCAAGGCCGAATTCGACTACAGAGGCTGGTCTCTCTATAACTCCTGGCGACGAACAGTGCTCCTCAACCCCACCCCTATTACTAGCTCCTCTGCATCAATACCAAAGTTTCCGTCGCACAACCCGTCTGGGAATCTGAAACCAAGTACGCAAAACTGGGGTGATGAGTATGCTGCTATAAAAGTCGACAACAAGCTACAAAAGACCTTCGCGGACCGCCGCGACAGTCTCTTCGTGCGCCGGAAACACAACTGCTGGCTGCACTGCGACTTCCCATCCGAGTGCCACCACGCAGTCTACAGGGCACTCCAGGAGGGCAGGCCTATACTGGCGGAGGCGGAGGCGCTCGATGCAGCCAAGGCCGCTGCTGCGGCTCTCGTGACTAAGCGTAATGGTGGGCGATTTAAGAAGAGATCGAAGGAAGTGGTGGAGGAAGAGGGGCACATGCTGGCAACTGTGAAGGAGGAATACAGGGGAGAGGAGGAGGAGGAGGAGGAGGAGGAGGAGGTTGACCTACTGAGATGTAACGAGAGTGGAGGGGAGGAGGATGAGGATGTGTCGCCATGCTCGCCCGAGCCGCCAAGGGATCTGTTAAGCGAGCCAGAAGTCTCACCCGTTACGCCCACCAAAGGAAGTGGTAGTGAGGTTATTGACTTTGAGGAGGCGTGGGAAAGGGCTGGAGTCAACAGTGCTTCCGACCAAATAACACCACGAGAATTCGAGATATACGTCGACGAAACCCAAGTCACAACCACGCAATCCACCAAGAAGAGATACAGCTACTACAAGACAAATAAGGACGATGAGATCGACGAGCTTAGCGTGGAATTCTATCAGAACGGCCAAGCAGACTCCGAGAGACCTTCAAGACGCACTGTACCACCATCAGCGCAGATACCATACCCCATTCACTTGTCGGGACATTTCCCTACAGTAGATGAGCTGGAGAGCGCGTACAGTGAGGAAGCTTGGTACACAACAACACAGAAAAAAGATGACAAGATAAATGGCTTGCCATACAAACACCCGGAGCGGCACTTCACCAGAGATGAGATGCTCGTGCTCCTCGCACGACGGACTGATATTACCAATTCAGACGATAGTAGTACCACCGAATGTATGACCGCCGATGTTGTTACAAGCAATTGGCGCCAAAAGAAGAAGCGACTCCTCGGGACTGGTGAGGACTGGGATTCATGGTCCGACAACTTGTCCTCTTCATCGTCGTCTTCATCTTCTGCACCGTCGCTGTCTGGTAGTGGTGAAGGCGAATCGGTGGCTGTTGTTGATCTGAGTGGCGACAGTCCCATGCCTGAAGCTTTAGTCTCTATCGATGAGGAAGATAACATGCTATCGCCGCAGTCGCCGGTGTCGCCGGTGAAGGAGGACGGTAAAGACGATGAGCCGAATCTTATGTCGTTATTGAGGATGAGGAATGAGTTCATGAGGGGTGCTATTTGAGAGGGGAAGGATATATATTGCTTCGAATTGAATATTACAGCATGAAGTTTTGCACGCCTACAGTCTTGCATCCAAGGGTTCTATACTAGCTGCATCAGAGCGAGAGAAATGATAATCAGCGTTTGCTCTTATTAATGTAGAGTTGATTTCTGCCATTCAAGCCTCTACCATCTTTGATCCCCAATTCCATCCCCAGTAACGCACCAAGACGAACAACATTGGAATGGAAAGGAAGAAAATACGTTGTCGTTACACGTTTCCCCACACACTTTCTTTGCGCGGCGCAAAGCTCGCCCTCGTCTCTAGAAGTCCGGTACATCACTGTCTAGTACCCAGAAACCAGGCCCTTTTGCCAGAGTAGATAGAGCGTCTCCGTCAAGCAAGTCCAGTGTAACGCCTGGCGACAGTATGGTATGGTATGGTGTAGTGTGTGTGCGTGCGTGCGCGCGCAGGTCGTCCGTGTCGAAGCAGTCGAAAAAAAGTCGTCGAATTATTGTCGAGCCAATTGCTATCTGTTAGATAGTCCATCCTCTACACCTCTTGAGCCTTTGCCTTCTTCTTCTGCTCAACTTTGAGCAGGAGGGCGCGGTTGATGTGTGGAAGGACACCTCCAAAGGCAATGGTGGCACGAATCAGGGTGTCGAGCTCCTCGTCACCACGGATGGCGAGCTGCAAATGGCGGGGTGTAATACGCTTGACCTTAAGGTCCTTGGCGGCGTTCTGTAGCGAGAGAAAATCATGTCAACATTAGGGGCTCCGATCTGATGCATACCTATGTAGGCAACAGCAGAGGCTGGCGTGACATGTGCAAAGTTATGGGCAGATGACTTACGCCTGCGAGCTCGAGGACTTCGGCAGTCAAATACTCAAGAACCGCGGTGACATAGACAGCCGCCTTAGCGCCGACACGCATCTTGTTCTGGGTGTTTGCCTTGAGGAAACGCTTGACACGTCCACAGGGGAACTGTAGGTAATGGAAGTCAGCATATCATGATGCGATCCAGAGATGAGTCAAGGTGGCACGAGGTCAGTTCCATCGGCGCGCCAAAGCGCGAAGTCGGGTGCGGGGCAGAGCGCATCAGCTTATGGTTGAGCGCAACTAGCTGTGGCCTATCGGAAGGTGATGGCGTCGGTGTCGATGCGCGCAATGTGATTGCGGCCATATTGTAACGAGTTGATCGTCGAGATGTTGCCTTTATCATTGTGGCAGACCGAGATCGAAGGCTCGGTCGGCCCGGGGATGGTTTGTGACCCGCAGAAACGCGTCAGATTTCGATGCATTGTGTCGTCATGTTATGGCGTCGTGATGCATCGACAGATAGAGCCGAGAATGCTGATGGCGATGCAGAACACAATGGGTAGATGCGATTCGATTCTTACCTGAAGACCAGCACGTGCAGAGTGGCTCTGCTGCTTCTTGGGACCCTCAGTAGCAGCAGACGTCTTTCCGCCGGAGCTCTTGCCACCCGCAGACTTTCCCTTTCCACCGGCCATTTTGTCTTACTATGTGATTTGGTGTTTGTTTTCGTAGTTTGTTGTTGTTGTGGTGGAGAGGTGTGAAAGGTCGTGTCGGGTTAGACTGATTTATGGATGCAGATGGATGCCGCGCGAAATATTGCTGGTCGGTATGTTATTGTTGATATTTGGGCGTGGCCGTGGATGTGAACGTGAATCGGGAGGCTTGAGTAGAGCTGTGGTGGGGACGTGAAGTTGGGTTGAGGATGGAGGATGGAGTCGAAGTTTTTTGGCCGGATTTGCTGATTGTTGATGGATCTGAAGCCGCAGTGGTCCGTGTCGGGGTCGTCTGTCGGGGGTGTTTTTGGGGGGAGGGAGGGGAATGGTCAGTGGTAAGGCAAGGACAACTGCAAACACCAGTAGCTTCAAAAAGGTGGGCGTGGGCTGACGCGCTTTTCGGGTTCAAGGTTCCCAGCTTTGACAGATGCCTCTTTCACCCTTCCGACCATCAACCCCCCCTCCACCCCCCCCAAATGCAAAACTTCTTCCCTTCTCCTTCAACGACAAAGGTTTCCCTCTTTTTCTCCCTTGTCTTGCTGCCCGTGGCCCGTGCTTAGTTGTGCTCGCGCCTGTGCTCATGCTCATGCTCATGCTTTGTCCGCCTGCTCACCTTGGAAGGCGGCTACGGCGGACCCACTCGAGCCAGATGTGCAGATCGATGTGTATGTAATCAACCTGAGTTGTGTAGTGCCCGCCTGAGCCAAGCCAGGCCAGCCATCAAAGGGGGGATCAATGGATGGAATAGCCAGCAACAAGTTCAGCTCTGGAATGCTCAAAACCGGCTTGTTTCGAAAGAGCAGCATCTGGGCTCTTTGAAAAGACCCGGTTTGACCTTTGGAACGGGCAGGGAGAAGGGCCATACTCACCGTACTCACCGGGTGCCTGCGGTCATCCGCTTGCCAGCAACCTGATTACCATCAGCATGCTAGGCCATAGTCGCCCGCACCGGCGTATGAGAATGTAAAAAGACGTCAGGTAGGGTTCTTAGATACCCCTTGAGGCCTTCCAGGTAGAGTGGAACAGTCTCACGCCATAGTTGTGACTTTGGTGGTGGCAGTCATGTTGTCTCCTGGTCAGGAACAGCAGCTTCTCTGGAATGCTTCAAAATCGCCTACAGTCAAAACTGTGGCGCATGGCGGTGGGGCGAGATGTGGCGGGGTAAGCGTGACATACCAATTGACTTCAATGTTTACCCGTACTGTGGCTAGCTGCCATGACTGCCTGGCTGCCAGGTTGGCCCAAGCTCCCATTTGATAGGTAGCAGCATGTCAGCGAGGGTCCAAGCTCCCAGAAGTCCGGCCGGGAGGTCAATATGTGCTCTGTCCGTCACTCCGTGGTCGCCACAGCATCCGTGGCCACCAGTTTTGTCTGACTATCGGAACCGCAGTGTGTCACTACTAGCATCTACCCCAAACATACAACGTTCGCCGGTGTATCAAGCGAAAATCTTATTCTTAAAGTATTCTCTACTGATTTCAATGATCTTTCCCCGCAATTTCAAGTTGTTATCTCCATCTCAGTGTGTCAGTCCAAGTCCAAGATTCTGTGATTAGCAATGTCAAGCCATTGGCACACCACTGACCAAGTATCTTCATCACCATATTCTCCCCTTTCCTCACGGCTCTGTGTCCAGCGAAGGACCTTCTTTCCGCATGCTAATAGCACACGCATGCCCATGATTTCAATGCCATTGACACTGCCAATCGAGCGCATCAACACCCCAACGTCAAGCCGGGCATTGGGAATGTATTGGTTCTCGCCAATCCAGATCCTGTGCCTAGGCCTATGCGCCTTGACTTTCTTCCGAAAAGCTCGCCACTATGTAGGTCAGGTCCGCTTCTCAAAGAGGACAGTACCCGTCTGGCATGAACAGCTAACAAGTAACCACGCGTGTCTTCATATGCCCATTACACGATCCCTCCCCTTCCAGTACTGTAATGCGAAGGTATCCGCGCAGCGTGCATGGGCCACGTCCACAAAATCAGTGCCGTTACCAGTGGGTTTATGAACACGCGCCAGATTGGGATTTGGGGTAGGTAGTGAGCTGCACGGTCATAGTCGCAGAGGAGGACAATATTTCCCATGATGTTGAACAGTCGGAATACCATGTTGGTTCCGATGAGGGCCATGGTGGTTCGGGTGGTTTGCGAGGGGTGTCCACCGTTGAAGTGTTTGGAGATCGAGTAGACAGGGGCGATCTATCGATTGTGTTAATTTGCCATACTCCGATCGAACGCGGGCTCTTGAACCTCCGAGGGGAAGAAGGCAAATAAAAGACGGAAGGAGGGAGGGAACATGGAGGCTGATGAACTTACCCACAGCCCAACAATGGTCATCTCAAGCAGCAAAGCCCAATGGTAGACCCGGGCCCCGTTCCTCTGAAACCCAATGAGAAAGACGCAGAGCCACATCAACAGGAATCCCGCGATGGTAGGGCCAAGCACCAGCTTATCACCCCTGAAGTAACGCCAGCACATCGCCGAGGCCACAATCCCAAGGAAGAGCTGAAGCCAGCCCAGCAGGAAAAAGAACAACATTCCTACGGCATACCGGGTGTAGCACCGCTTGTGAAACTGCGGGTGCTCCGCCCCCGTGTGTTCCGTCACCGGCCACCCACACCACCGACAGACCCAATAATCGACGAAGTTCCCAAGCTTCGTCTTCCTCCCGACCCTGAACGTTCCATCTCGGGCCTGTACCGCGCATTCCACACATCGCGAGGACAGCGGGTAGCCAGCGTCTCTGGGCGTCGTGGGCAGGCGGGCCGACGCCTTAGGCCGGTACGCCATGCACAGTCTGCAGTGGCGGGTGAGTATGTACTCGAACATCTCTCTGCCCCATATGGCCTGGACAAGTCGCGGGTTGGCAAAGTTGTACCAGTACTTGCAGGTGCGGCGCAGGTTGTGGATATCCACGAAGTCGAGGTGCTGCAGCAATACCATATGCAGCTCAGGTGGCAGGTTGTTGAAATTCCTGGGCTGGTGAGGTGTGCGAGGGCGGGCAAGGGCCTTGGTGAGGCTATCTGCGCCCTTGCGAGACTTATGAAGGTCTGGTGTTGGATCTGCCAACTCGATATCCCACTCGGCCCGTGCTGGCGACAAGGGCTCCATGACAGAGGCAATAGTCCTGCGGATCAAGCCTGATAGGTGGCGGCCCATATGCACGCGGTTCGGCGACGAACGGCTGAGCGGAAGGGCATCTCGGTTGTTCGCCACGGCCGGTGTGGCCACTGGGTTAGGCTCCATTTCTAGAATGGTGGTAGCAGCACTTATCCTGATCTTTGAGTTTGACAAGTGGTTGCAGATCCGTGAGTCCTAATTCCATGCTAAAGTGTTATGGCGGGGTGACCGTACGATCATGGACGTCGTCGAGGGCAAAGTCAAGACAGGCAAGACCAAGGAAGATGAACCCGTCTTAGCCGAACTGCAAAACCCCACCAAATCAAGTGCTCACGGCGTTATGTTCATATGTAGTAGGTATGAGGACAATACCATTAGCCATCCATAGGGTTGACTGATGGGTGAAGTTGGTTGTCACGCTAGGGTAAGGTAAGGCGATCGGTGGTGATCAGCTTTGATCAGAACCTTAGTGATCAGAGCTGAGGTCGAAGTCACGACAACCCAGAGTGTACTTTGGTTGTGGGACTGAAATAAGATGCAAGTGGATAAAGTGCACTGCATGTGCAGATGTGCTTCATAGCTGGAGGAACTGGGCGACTGAACCTGGGAAGGGCAGGCAGATGGCGGGGTAATGCTTCAGTCCTTTACACCTGCTGTGTGAGCTGTAAGCTTACCTAGGCACATACTAAGTAGGTGTCCAGTACCTACCTAGGTACCTAGGTACGAGCAGGTGCCGGCTGGGGTACCTTGGTAAGGGAAGTACAAAAGGTCAACTGGTACCTACCTAGGTGCCTAAGTACCCGTATCCGTTTCATATATACCTAGGTACCTAGGTACTACATACCAGGTGGTCAATGAACTGACAAGAAAGCTATCTAGGTATCAGATGAGCAAGGCGGCCAAGTAAGCGAACACTAACATTTATGCTCATTACCTTGGAAGAGCGCCGTTGCTAAGGACCTCGGGCGATACCACAGCTGCACATCAAGTATCGCTACGATACAAGTACTATGCTTCCCCACTTGCGTCCCGACCCGCGCCGCCGTCTCGGGGTCTAAATGTCCATTGTCCCATCCCATCGTCCAATCACTCGGTAGCAAAGGCTGCACTGCACCTAAGAAGGGCTTTACACACTACCGCGTATTGACTAATCTCGAACTTATCTCGTATCGCATGTGCTCCTAGTCTAGACCTTGACAGTCGAAATATAAACAAACTTAAAAGGGCTGCTTCGAATCCCACCGGCACAAGACAATGGCTTGTGTGAGTTATCGTCAAGGAGCTGTGTGAAGATGGTTCAAGATGCCTTCAATAAATAGATAGGTGCGGAAGTCAGTGATGACAGCCTGATCAATCTATATCGGGTATGAAGCCAGTCTGTGTGCCCCAGGGTGTTGTTCAGAAGCTAGCTAAAGGGAGTGATTCTGTTTTTTTTTTTGGGGGGGGGGGGTACCATAAAGCAGGCCTTACCTAGGTATCTAGGTGGGTGCCTCAATGATTGATCTCGTTATTATTCTTGAACAAGCTCGGTATCGTTCTTGTGGAATGAGTAAAGGCATAGGGACAAACGGCCTAGTCAGGCCAGGCGGTGAAGGGGTCTGGCAAACGGCCGTTCCGGCCTACGGCCCTGCCAGACCTATAACTTCCCATCTGACCTGGCTGTTGATAGCTTCACTTCTTTCCTTCCTTTGCAACTAGACCTTTTGAATTCATTTGACGATTCAGTTCTCATTCGTACGATTCGTACACCCGGCCTAACCAACAGTTCTACTTGTTATGCTGCTCTCATAGTCCAATAGACCCTCCCAGTTACAATTCCTGAAAGTCGACTACTAATCAGCTACCGTACTAATCATCCGAAGTTTGGGTCATTCAAATATTGAAGACTGCACTATTTTGTAATTAGCAGGTAGATCCCAAGGTCTTTCATTTTCAACTGTGGCTGTCCAAATGTAGGTGGTTACCTCAGAACACCTTCACGTGCTCAAAACAGCAGCAACCTGCACCTG
This sequence comes from Cytospora paraplurivora, assembly GCA_021272945.2. NCBI lineage: Eukaryota > Fungi > Ascomycota > Sordariomycetes > Diaporthales > Cytosporaceae > Cytospora > Cytospora paraplurivora. The sequence continues at coordinate 96,277 of JAJSPL020000053.1, read as the reverse complement.
GTTACCAGTAATGATCTTGAAGGCCGTGCCTAGGATACCGTTGTCATGTTTTCAAATTTTACTGAGTCTGTTATTATGTTTCATATAAATATATGGGGATGAACCAGCTCTAAACAGACCCATTCAGAGTAGATGCGGTCCTCAGGCATCTGGGCATGTAGTGATACAAGAAGCCCGGGGAGCAGTCAAGCTGGCTAATTATTGTTCAGTTCCACAATTCGGGAATCAAACCATAATCGATAGCTTGAGCTCAAAGACTTGATCTTCCAAGGTTGGGCCTTGGGCCAAAGCACATCTGGAAACCTTCATCCTAAAGATTGAATGTCGGCTCCGAACTGGATAATGACCCTCTTCTCCTTCTCCCCTCCTTAGGAAAAGTTGAGGTGAGATCGCACATGCAGGTGCAAATATATTTCTTGCAGTAACATCGGGAGCTTCTTGACGTATATCGATGGGCAGTCTGGACTGCACACATGCAAGACATCTGGTATGTCACCCGAACGATGTGAACAAGACTAGAGAATTTGGTAAGTAAAACCCAGTACTGACAGCAGTACTTCGACACAGACGATACAAAGTAGATGATTATAAATGAGTCCAATGATAGTGGTCCTTGAGCCAAGTATAATAACGAACGGTAACGGTGGGATCTGTTTCGGAGACGCGAGGGCGGACGCTAGGGCAACGGTCAACCGTCAACCGTCAAGATGAGTGGTAAGAGATCTGCATCTATGACAATACTGTGTCTGCCCTCTTGATAATGACAACTCTGGGCTTGGCCAGTTTCTAACTCGCTACAAGGTCAAATAGCAGTGAAATGAAATTTAACGATCTTGCTGGTCTGTAGTCAGGTGCCGCCGGGAAGTCCATATTATGATCTTCTATAGGAATACTTCGAGGTAGGGTGTATCACTTGCAGATTGAAAGAAGCAGGAAGACTTTCGCGTGTAGAGGTTTATTAAGTACATCTCCTCTAAGCTTTATTTACATGTCTAGGTATATACACTCCCCCGATCCTTCACAACACTAAGCCACTTCGCGAAAAAAAAAAAGATTTGTCTCGACTCGAGATCCCATGGAAATTTAGGAGGAGTAGGAGCTCTCGGTAAGGTCGAAGGAGGTAGGGCCGGTGTAGGCCTGGTAAGAGCTGGCATCGGCGGTCTTGTACTCCAGGTCGCTGGCCGGGATGGTGTAGCTGCCGTCCTGGGTGGAGCTGGGGGTGACCTGCTGGGAGACGGTGAGGATGAGGTCGTCGCCGGACTTCTCGATGGTCCATTTGCGGGAAGAGTCCTTGCAGGTGCCGTCGGTGACGGCGGGCAGGGCACCGTTGCTGGGCAGGAGCTTGGAGCACTTCACACCGGTGGTCTCCATGGTGCCGGGCTGGATGACAGTGAAGGAGTAGCTGCGATGGGAGGTTAGATGGTGTATTGAGGTCACGGATGTTGAGTTGAGTTGAGGAGTAGACTTACGAGACCTCGCTGGAGTGAGGGATGCCGGAGGCGGCGAAGTCAGAGACCTTGAAGACGGTCGAGGTGCCGGCAGAGACGCCCATGGCGGCGGCAAGAGCAATGATGGTGGTGGAGAACTGCATTTTGAAGGTTGGTTGGTTGGTTGGTTGGTTGGTTGAGAGGGAGTGTTGAGTTGAGTAGTTGATTGAGTTGTTGTAGATGATGATGGTGATGCTGAATGAGAACCAGAAGACTGAGAGGAGGAATAACTGCAGTATTTATGTTTGTGATGATGCCGTCCTCATCCATAGTAATCCATCCATAATGCGTCCACCGCGTTGTGTGCCGTTTCGGTCAATACGAAATATACTTTTGACGAGAGAGGAAGTGATAGTCCAACGAGTCCCACAGAAGGTCAACACGGACTGTCCTGCAATCATGCGGCCCCAACGGTTGTTCAACGGCGCTGGAGCAATGGGTCCGGGGGGCCCGAGGACTCCTCTGCCAAGCGAAAGGCAAAGAACAATGGGGAGAAGTGGAACACAATGGGGCACGGGGGTGCGTCAATACACAATACGAATTGCCAGGCGATCCATGTCGAATTCGGTCATGCTTGTTAGTTAACCTTAAATCCTGATGTCACTAGCAATAAATTTCGACATGTTTTCGGCTCCTGGCCATGCAGCCACAGCGACGGCCCGTGTTGACATCATCTCGATTGATCTATATGAAAACGATCATAATGATTCTCCTTCCCCAGGCGCCGGATCCGAGAGGACCCGCCCGTATTCATCCCTCGGTCGTATTCGCAGCCACCTCCTGCTCGGAAACCTGCCGCCTCAAGGACCCCTTTCTCCTGGGCTGCCGTGCTCATGGCATTCTGAGGTCCTGGGTGTAGATCATCGCGTGTGGTACACATGGCCTGATATCAATCTGTGACCAGGACATCTGGAGGCAGATCAAAGTCTCAGCTGGGTGATTCATCGAGACCAAACCGGAAGCTCTACATCGTCACCCAAGGCAACAGGTACAGCGCCTACGATAAGCTTGAATGAAATCCGGAGTAGTGTCAAATCGCACTCATGACGAACTCAATTTACCGCCACGACTTGCACAGTGGCTCCCGAAACATGTGTAAATCTTGAAATGCGATGCATCGAGCACGAGTATCCAGTATGTAAGTGATCCTCGGTCGTAAAACCTTGAGGATTGTTTACGCACATAGCTGATTGGGCCCCTTTTGGCATTCCACCGACTCCCCACCGGATTGTGATTGCACTGCCCAAGACTGGACCCCAAAGCAACATCTCCCATAGACATTTTGATCAAGATCGGCTATCCCCACAGAATGAGTGAGGCTGAGCTGAAGTTGTATAATACCTAGGTAGACATTCCGATTTCAATTGACCCCGCTTAATTCCGGCCTACACTTGCTGACCGGGTGCCGAGGAGCACACGGGGGCACTGGAGTTGGGTCAAACACCGCCCCGGAGGCTCTAAAGTGGTGGACGGACCGGCATCCGGCCCTGCCCAGGTGCTTTGGACTCCACTCTATTAGGTACTGTTTTGTCACGCTAAAGTTATATCATAGGCTGTCATGGACCAACAACTGCCCCTGCCAAGCCGGTGGTGGACCGCGACTTCTGGAATACGAGATCGTTGCGGTGATGTGATTCCACCTACTCAACCATCAAGCTTGGATTCGGTGTTCCACCCTTCAGCTCGGCTCAGGGCCCAGAGCTGCCCGGGCAATACGATTATACAGCCCACTGGCATCCAAGAGAACCATGGTTGGAGCCCACTGTACACTGCTACACCTCAGAAGGATTTATGGCTAGGACGATACATACACAATACTGCCTTCAATGTGGCTCACAAGGTTTGCGACATACCCACTGCGTTATCCCCTTCCTCTCCACAACAGTTCACGTTGAATCCCGAGAATGACCCCGTATGCACAGAAAAACCTCTTATTGGTACGGGTACGAGGGAGATCCTCACCGATCGAGTGGCACGAGAGAATGGTTGCTGGCATTGTCTGATCTGTTGTCGTGGCCTACCCACATACTGGGGCCCGACCCACGGTAAGGCGCACGTGAAGATGGCCAGCAGGGACTCTGGAGGCTTCTGAATTCTCTCCGGCACCTTTTCCGATTAACTACCAAGAATGATGACTCTATGAAACCTTACAGCTATCGCTTGATCATGAAAAGCAGGAAGAGAAAGAAAGAGCAGGGTGCTCCCTTCCTGCTTGATCGAACCAAAAAAAGGCAAAAGAAGGGAGAAAAGACAAATCTATAGAAGCATTAGATGTAAGAAACGAAGGCCAAACCAGCAAAGTTCGTAGGCGGACTGCTCACAACTTCACCCCTGGAAATGTCCGAACAGACATAGGTAATGGCTATCAGTTTGTACTCGATGGGCCACACCAACCTTGGAACAGTGTCGGATTTCGAGTCATTGGCCCTGGTGCTCGTATTTGATAATATCCCAAGGTTCCAAGGTTGTATTGCGAGGGTGGGTACAAAGGTAGCAGCCAGAAAGAGTTGTGTTGGGGATGAAAAGAGCGGAGGTCTGAAAATGATGATGTGCTGTTTCCTCGATCCTTTGGTAACCTCACAACCTCAAGAAGCGTGGAGCTCCTTGTCGGTCTCCTGAGCATCGCCCACGCCCTCGCCCCTGGCCCCGAGGAGGACCGTTTCCTCTTCATTCCGCGTCTCGAAAAGTTTGAACTTCCTCGAAGGTAAGCCAATCACGAACATGTGGTCGAGCTCCTCAAACGTCCTGTTCTTTGTCTCTGGCAGGCAGAAGAAGCAGTACAGCGCACACAATCCACCAAGGCCTGCGAAAAGGAAGCCAATCTTTCCATGCAGCGCCGCTTGGTCCCTGTTGATGAGGTAAGGAACGGCGACCGCGAGGATGATGGCGATAAGCTGGTATGCAGCCGTCGCCAGCCCGATGTTCATGCCACGCAGACGAGCTGACGACACCTCAGACAGGAGCACAAAGCAGTACGGCCCGACCGTCACGTCATACACAAAGTTACACGCCACAACAATCGCGCTCTGTCCCCACGAAGACGGAGAAGTACCTATATTGGCAGCAGAGTGTGGGATGAAGTCCAAGATACCAATAACGCCCTGGAGACCGGCCAGGATTGAGCATCCCCAGATATAAGCACTCCGGCGCCCCAGGAACTGCAGGAACCACCATGCGATGCACGCGCCGAGAAAACCAATCGCGTTGACACCGATGTTCATGCTGAAGGCGTTGTCGTCGCTCAGGCCTGCCAGCTCAAAGAAGTATACTGCGAAGTCGTGGAACACAATAGCGCCGACGAGCGCCTGGATCGCGTACGCCATGACGCAAATTGTTAGGCGACGTCGATCTGCACCATGAAAGCACTCGAGCATGCTTGGCTTTGCCCCGTGTTTGGCCTCGCCCTCAAGGCGCAGTGTCTCGCGGACGAAGGAGAGCTTGAAGGTCGGGTCCACGTCGTTGGTAGCAAGCCGCTGAATCGAGCGCTCGGCAGCCTTGTATTCGCCGCGCTTGCAGAGCCAGAAGGGTGGATCTGGCAGCGAGGGCGTGATGGTGAAGAGGAGCATGAAAACAGGAAGTGGCCATTGGCTTGCTATGGGAAATTTGTAGCTCCATTCCGAGTCTATCCCGTTGGCGATCTTGAGGACTCCTGAGCCCACGAGCTGGCCTGCCACGAGCAGTGCGTTGATGGCAGACGCCGCGAAACCACGCAGTACCAGCGGGCAGACCTCGCTCACATACGCGGTGGCACAGACAGCGTAGAAGGAGATGACGCATCCATTGAGGAGGAGGCCAATGACGAGCTGAAGAGGATGACTGGCAAAGAACTGGATGAACACGAAAGCAATGGACAACGCTGAACAGAGCGCAATGACACGCCGGATACCAAGGCGGTCATATGCTATGCCTGCACAGAAAGCTCCCACGATGGAGCCGATCTTGTTGGCATAGTTGAAGGCGCCGAGCCAATGTGCTTCGATGATGATTTCGTGGTCAAAGGCGACACCAAATTGCCGCTTGAAGGGCTCGATACCGACGATTGCGCCGACAACCTGCCCGTCCAAACCCTGGCAGACCGTGGCGAGGTTGACGAGCAATGCCCACAGAACGGCTGGGTAGTGAAGCCTAATGGCGGCCCAGAAGGTCAGCGCGTGCTCCTTGCAAGTGTAATGTGCCGCATTGCTCTTGTCGGACGCCTGGAGCACTTTCTCGTCAGACGAGGTGTATCCAGAGTAGTCTCTGATTGAGGATGCACCTGAGTTATTAGGAACTTGGATGGCCACAGTCGAGTTCATTGTCTCCGTCCTGTTGGCAATCGTGGCTATGATGTCCATGATGCCGCAGACTGCAGAGGAGACGATGCTCAGATCTGGTGGAGGTAAAGGTAGGTGATTTCTACTTTGTTTTATCGACAAAAATCAGTACGCTCAGCCTTACGAGAGCTTGTAGTGCTCTCACTACAAGCGTTGGCGTATCATCGCTTTGACGCAATTGTGATCATACGGGTGGTGCAGCCATGTTGCGTACGCTCATAGCAAACATCTGCCCTTCTTACCCTTGTATCCTACTGTTCGCAGGAGTTGATTATTTGGCCAGCTCGCCCCGTCTGATTGCGCAACTTGTGGTCTGATCTGAACGAGGTGACACAGGCGTACAGTCCGGTAATGCCCTCGGCTCTATCACCATCCAGTATCAGAACGCCGGTCGCTCGGGCGGACATGAAGGCGATGGTGTACATGTGTGGTCGGCCGAAGTAGCACTAGATCAACTCTAATCACTCGAGGACTGCACAGCCGTCGCACAGACAGGTACCAGTAGCGAAAGGAACCCGGAAATGGTTGGGATAAAGTCGTATTCCTACTTTTGTTGGGCCAAAGAAAGAAACGTGCCATGGTGGTCACTTCAGAAGGAAGACTTGCGCCACCAATCCAGCCACTCTAGCACCATCAGCTGAAACAAGACCGCCCTGTACTCATCCCAACTTTACATGGAATGTTATACTTGCACAGTGAGTGCAAGGCGCCAGAAATTATGGACAAGATCGATCCACTGAGGTCATTTCCAACCTGCCCCGGAATTTCGCGCCACGAAGCCCGCGGACCAGCATCATAAGCAGCCGACCTATATTCACGAGCCACTATTGCCTAAGTTGAGGATTGTATAGCAGTCTCTGTATTTTGACGACCCATTGTGGTATGTTAAGACCACTTTATACCAATGGAGGGATCTGGAAGCAGAGAGCAGGCATCCAAAAACGCACTGCTTCGATATATTGCAGAAGTCGGCCCTAGCGTTAAGGTAATTACCCAAGTCGATGACGGTGACGAACGGGGTAATAGAGGGACTATGCTACATATAACTACTGCTCGTATCTATGCTGAAACACCACTGAGAGGATTAGACCACTTATTGAGTTGAAATTAGAGCCAAGATCAATACTGATATTGATAGATCAGATGGAACAAGTGTGGTCTTGTAGATTTATCTACCCTAGGGTACCTGTTCTAGCAGGGTTTTCAGGTAGCACCTGGGCAGGGGGTACCGGTCTGTTTATGTGTATATTCAAGTATACCTAGGTATCTTTTACTTATTGTAACCGCACTGGAGCTTTTCTCTTCAACGATATCAGCACCGTTGAGCGCATCATCCAGTTTACTTCACTATATGCTCATGATTACCCAGGTGTCCACATCTCGGGCAACCCTGGGACGCGTCCCGAATGGTGAGTCCAGATCTTCTGCCAACAAAACGATCCCGAACTCTGGACACACATGCCTCGTCATGCGCCTGTGGCCGTAACTATGTTTGTTGTCTACAATGTCTAACCAGTACTTGGACGGTGTCGGACTTGACAATGTGTTGTGACGCGTTTTATCATCTTGCTCAATCGCTGGGCACTTTGCGACTCATGTTGTCTTGTTTCCTGTTCTACATGTGTTGACATATCGATTATGATGAAGTGATGCTTACATGTGTACCAACCTAGACTTATATCTTTGCTCAGCAGGCTCAGTCGTCCCTGGGCTATCCCCACACGGAGCATGTTGCAGCCCAATCGAGGTGTACCTAGAGGTGGCTTGTGAGTGGGAAAGTAGCCATATCACGTATTATAGGATTATAATAATTACTTGGCTCCAATAAAAATAGTACTGTCTTGAAAATTGTAGTACAGGAAGGAACTGCCGGTGCGTTGGGATGTATATAAGAAGTTGTTTACTATGGTAAACATACTGTAGAGTTTTTCTTCCGATCATCAATCTTACACACTGAAAACCGTCCACCCCGTTCGAATACTTTACTTCAAATCCCCTATTCCAGGCCGGAGATACCCTGTAAAAATTATAGGGGGTAAGTCAACATCTCGTGAACCCTGCCGGAGACCATGCTCCACTCCGAGGATACCTAGGTAGCTTTCGGCATCTCAGCCCTGAAGCCGTTGTATTGTGATGACTTGCATTAGGCAGGGTTACACTGCTTTTAGTTCTGCACAATCTGCTAATTGCGGGTTCTTCCGAAAAGGTTATTCCAACATCATCCGAGATCCCTCTTTCAAAAGCTGGCTACAATCTTTCGATGCCCTGAAGAAGGAAATTTAAAGTCGTATCAAAGGCCGTATGTTAGCTTGATCCGGATATTGTTCAAGCTAATCAGACAAGCTCCCAGTTCCAGCCTTTGACTTTGAAGACATCAATTAATCTTACATCTGCGGGAAGATTGCAATGATACCTTGGCCCCTTCAAGGTCAGGCTGGAGGTGCAGCTGCCCAGGTGAGGACAAGATGTCTTAGAGTCTATGAGCCTTTGGTAATGAATAACATCCCTGAACCTGACGAGAAGTTTCTCGTATTCTTTTCTCCTCTAAGCCGTGGAAGGGATGGATGATTTCTAGGAGGATTGCTATTATTCAATGTTCTCACACACTCCCACATTTCCAGAATTTGCACGTCTTTGAATATTCTCCCTGAAGGATGAGGTGTAGTTGGTACACAAACCGTACTGGCTACCTCGGGCCTTAGTCTCAGCAAAGAAGATAAATCACATAAATCATCGAGCCCTTTGTTGGCTCTATTTCGGGCGACAAGGTCGTGAATGTCTGGATGACTAGCGTTAATTGCATTATTAGTAACTATTCTCAGAATGAAGTGTTCTTTGGATGACGATGCCCTTGGAAGGTGAACAGTCGACGACTGATCACAAAATACCAATAGCACTGCCCAGGTAAGCCCTCAGTTATGAAAACATAGTCGTAGGCTTTTAATCCTTTGTATTTGGGGCCAGCAACTTGGGACGGCTTGTGAACGGCTTTCAGTTGCCAGTTGTTCTGCCTCCCCAGGTGCCACTACAATCACACACATACACCGGGGCAGTCACCTTCAGGCTTGAGTCTGTACCTCGACTATAAAAACTCGATTGAGGAAAAGTAACCTCCCTCCTTTCAATCAAAACATTCTTCCCCAGTCAAGGGACCCGAGTACCTTCATCCAAGCTAGTGCAGACGACATTGAACAGAACTCAATTACCTTCCTTCTTTGCACACAATCACACACTTAATAAGCTCAATCAATCAACTAACAGCGGCAAGCCTTCACCACCGCAGCGAGATGACTCCAACGAAAGACAAACAACGGTACAAGTACCGTCCCGCAACGGTAGTCTATCCACAAATAACCCCCGAGCTGACGCTCGCCTACCGCATTTTCAGCCCCGGCCTAGCCCACGAGGAGGGCCTCGAGAAGCTCGAAATGCAGATGCACAGGATCACCGAGGACGTCTACGTCGACGAGGAGGTGACGTTCGAGAAAGGCAAGCAAGTCCGCAGGGGCGTAGGCATTCTCGAGGACCTTAAGAAGCAGATGGGCGTCACTGAGGACCAGATCACCGAGGCATACAACGCATACAAGGCGGAGATCGAAAGAATGATGGAGGAGGACTGCGCCTACTTGGCAGCAAAGGCGCGCGGCGAGGTGGCCGAAGACAGCGGTGGAGATGGACACAAGAGAGGTACGAAGCGCAAGTCTTCGAGCAGCAGTCCCGCCGGCGTCGCAGCCAAGATCGCACGACGCAAAACTTCAAGTTCCAGCAGCTCCATCGAGGCTCCAGATGCGCAAGTCAAGCCCCAGAGCGAAGTGGGCAGCAAGGAGACCGCCGACAACAAGATCATTGCAGACAAGAATGAAAAGGAGAACCAGCGAGACGATGAGAACAACGGCGGCGGCGAAGAGGCAGACGAAGACTACATCGAGGCCGAGTTCCACGAGGTGCCCACCGACCGCTGGATTACCAAGGCCCAAGCCCTAGCAAAGCTTTCCGACGCGCAGCAAGTGGTAAGCAGCATGCGCAACAACCTCGACCTCATCCACGAGTTCTACACGACCCAGATGGTACCCCGGCACGAGATCACAGAGGTCTTCCAGTCCGCCGACTCGTACGTGACGCGCATGCGGGCTTACGTGCAGGACATCTACGAGATCGTGGAGTGTCATGATGGGGAGGAGCGGGGAGGAGAGCGCAACGTCTGGGCAGACGAACGCACGCGCGTCACTGAACTGGTGCTGGAGGTGATTCCTATGGTTGACGAGATTCCGCTGCGTGTGGCGGCCATGGATGAGATCCTGCACGAGGCCATGGAGCTCAAGGAGCAGCTTGCCCAGGTGCAGACCGAGCAGACGAGGAAGCAATTCCGTGCCAAGCTGGCGCTGTTCGTGAGGCAGGCTCGTACGCCTGTGCCGCCGGATTACTGCCTCAAGGGTAAGCGCTCGGTGAATACGGAGAGGGGCGGTGGTTGAGGGAGCGTCATGCTGACCGCCGTCTTTGTTCTCTAGATATTCCCATAATCGAGGACTCAGGTTCTGATGGTTCAATTTCAGACTTGGACCCTGAGGAGTTATCCGAGGAGTCTCCAGAGCATGGCAGAGGCGATCGCGCAGACGCAAACAACCATGAGGTCATCACGCTTGACGAGGATTGAGGTTGAAGACGCAGCGGAGTCTTGTCGGCAATAAATCACGGCATTGAAAAAAAAAAGACAAAAAAAAAAAAAAAAGACAGAACTTTGAGGAGAAGGGGCCGCAAAGGACGTTTTGGTGGAACGATCAGATGACGTCCGGTCTTCAAGGCCAAACGACGTTATTGTCGAGGTTTCATATGAGAACAGCCTTCCATAGACGGTCGCACACCTTGCTTTGATCCACATGTTCGTGTGTCCCCTAACTAGGAAAATAGCAGACGACATTGAGAATGTGTCTCGCACCCACTGAACCTTACTCCCAAGATCTTCTCTCACTGAACCACTCGGCCCATTTTCTAGCTTCTCCCGTGTGCCGTTCCCACTCTTGATGAGTACGACGAAGTGACGGGGAATTGCCTGGCCACAACCAGCGGGCGATACTGGGAACGGACGCTCCATGCTGTCCCTGTTGATTGATGTTCGGCGGAGTGATGACCTGTAATATTGGTAGAGTACGAGTGTCTACAGCACTCTCCCTTCTAACAGGCATCGACTGTTGATCGTCGAAGGTCTCATGAGGTGTCGTCCACGGGTACGGCTCTATGTCCGCAGAAGTTGCTGGCGGTGTCTCGAGCGGCGTCGCCCACGTGGAAGCAGCAATCTTTTCTGATGTTGCTGCATTTTTATCCACAGGCTCGACTGGCATCATCCGTGGGCTAGAATCAACACTCTCAACAGTGGCTTGTCTAGAGCGCCCGGTTGCACTGGCGCGCATATCACTCTTGCTTGGGGTCAATGCTGTACGCGCCGGCGCATCCTCTCGGCTGGACTTCAATGATAGATTTACTGGCTGACCAGTCACTGGCGATGGCGTATCCGCATGTCGTATGGGATCCGGCTGCTTTGTTCCTGATAGCCCCTGTCGAATAGGCTCTAGCTGAATGGCCTGTTGGTCTGTTGCTGGCGGTGTTGAGTTCCCAGGGTTGGGATGACTTGCCGGCGTTATTGCCTCCTCGCCTGAAGGCTCTTTCATTGGCGATCTGTCCTGGGTACCAAGCCATGAGTAACATTCCTCACAATTGGGACCCCATAAAATATTCGATGAGGTACTTACACCCCGTCGGCGCCCCAGCCGCCATGTACGTGGCCAGTCACACCGCCTCCGCCGTTCCCACCCCAGCTTGATCCATTGCCATCACCGCGGGAAGGCGTGCCCGTTGCCCAGTCCCAATGCAGTGATAGCTCGATATTCGGGGTGCCATCAAGCAGCATGCTCCTCAACTGGTCGCCACTCCGTGGGTGACGACTAGACCCACGGGCGCCGAGTTGACGGTGCGATCCCTCCGGGGCGAGCAACCTCTGGATGAGCTCGACGTGCTCGAGCGGACAGGAGATGACGAACTGAGGCTGCTCGGCACGGGTATGGTCGGTGATGACGAACGAGACCGCGGTATCGTGAAGCAGGCTGCGAGGGACAGAAGGAAAGAAGTCGTCATCCGTGACAGTCAGCTCCGCAAAGGTATTCACATCGGACCCGAGCATCCAGGGGCAGCGCTTCACGCGGGAGACAAGTTGGCTGAAGGGCCGCATGATGAACCGTGGGTTGCGGGTATGCGCATGCATGCCTCCGTGGTCAATGCTGTCGGCAGGAGCTGAGCTGGACCAGAAGTCTCCTTCGGAGTTCGTCTCGATGCTGACCTTCTTTTTGCGATCCGAAGGGTGTCGTTCGGAAGTGGAATAGCTGGATGGTCGAGAAGATGGACGTTTCGTCTTGATGCCTGGATTCTTGCTCCCCGGGTCTTTAGGCTCTCGAGACTCTCGAGACTTGCGCGACGACCTTGTTTCACTTGATCTGCAGCCCCAGAACGAAGGGCGAGGCTTCTTACGGCCCCGGAAATCATATAACGGGTTGAGGTCGTCACTACCAGTGCCAGGCATCTTGACCCGAATCATAAGCTCGGGGGGAAAGACACAGACTCATAATTGAAGGGACGTGGCCATTATCTATGGGGAAAAAATAATAATCTTTTGGCAACTCTGGAAAGGCCAAGACTGCCCTGAGGATGAAAGGATGAGATGGTGATTTCTATATTCAAAGGGCGTCATATCTTCCCAGACAAACAGGACAAAAGAGAAACAACGTGGTGTGACAAACCTCAATGGAAACACATGTCGTGAGAGGGATCTACTTTAGCCTGTGGCCAAGTTTGAAAGAGCCATATTATTGATGCTCTGGCTCTGGGCAACCACTATTTCCGGCCAAACAATTGGTAATTACGAGTTGCCTTTTTGACACAGGCAGGACAGCCTTTGCCTATTGCATTTGCCCCTTTACTTCACGGCCCTTGTCAAAGAGGTGAGACGACCAGGCTGGTCGATTGGAGCGAACACATGCCAGTAGCAATGAGCCAGAACATGGAGTATTTGTTTGGGTGTAGAGCAGCATAGGATTGGGTGACTGTTCAGGGGAAGAGGTGGTGATCCATAGGGTAGAATATCAGTCCCGATGCCTGCCGAGAAAACTCTCATCCGGGACTCACTGCCGACCTTGCGTCCCGGCCGGCGGAAGGTAAGGAAGGCTCGTCATAGCCCTTCGGTTCGGTCTTGGCGTTTGTGGGACGACAAGCTTTCCCTGAGCTTTCCTAACCAACACACAGCGGGGTGCCGTCTATCTCCGGAAGATCCCTAACTAAATAAACCATCCGCCATGGCCTACTTCACCATATCTTCCCCTCGTCCTGTTCAGGAATCGCCCTGGACCATATCAATTGCGCATCCATCCAGCCCAAGGCCCGACTGAGAACAAAAACCATATAGAAAGAAGCCAGAGTCGAACTTCACTTCACTCAATCATGGCGTCCAATCCCGGAATCCTCTATGTTACCATGCAGCCCAAGCCAGGGCTGTCCCTCAACCAGTTTCACGAGTGGTACAACAATGAACACGGCCCAAGACGCCTGCGTCTCCCTCAGATCTTCTCCAACGGCCTCCGCTACGGGGCTACAGACTCCCAAGAGCCGCACTTTTTGGCCGTATACGACGTCACATCCATGAGCCACCTCGACACTACGACTTACACCTCCCTGCGCGAGAACAGAAGTCCCAGAGAAGCGGAAATGATCGGCCAGGTCGCCGTTAAGCGCCACTTCTACGACCTTGTCTCCGAGCAGAAAGCCCCTTACTTCAAGCCGATCGAGCACCTTACCGACGCCGAAGCAGACGGTCAGGTCCTGGTGGCCGTTGAGAACACCGTCACCGCGGTGGAAGGCGCTGAGCAGGCACTGTACAAGTGGTACGAGGAGGAACACATCCCGATGCTCTCCAAGGTGCCGGGCTGGTTGCGGACGCGCATCTTCAGGACGGCCATCAGCCTCGACAAGGATGCTCCGCTGAAGTACCTGATATTGCACGAGTACGCAAGGGAGAATGGCCTCGGCGGACCTGAGTTTCAGGCTGCAACGAAGACCAAGTGGAGGAACGAGATCTTCGACACCGTGATTGCTGACAAGCACAGGCGGACATATTCGCTGTTCTACGTCTTCGGCCCGGCACCACGGGACTTGAGCTCACTAGCAACCCTCTCTGAAGGACATGCCTTCGTATCAGCAGACGGCAAGACGAGGACGGACCCTGGCGAGGGCAAGCCTGTCCTCAAGTCCTACATCACAACCAAGGATGGCCTCACGATCCCGTACCGTCTTGAGGGTAACACCAGCCCCCAAGCGCCGACCGTGGCTTTCGTCAACTCCCTCCTGACGTCCTTCCACATGTGGGATCGTTTCGTGGACATCTTGAAGTCAGCCCGACCAGACCTACGCATACTGCGGTACGACGTTCGAGGCAGGAACGCAATCCCAGAACCACCCACCCCGGCGACTCTGGACCTGCTATCCGATGATCTCGCCACACTCCTCACGCACCTCCGCATCGAGAAGCTCCACGCCCTGATCGGCGTCAGCCAGGGCGGCGCCACGACGCTCAAGTTCTCCCTCAAGTACCCAGAAAAGCTTGACCGCTTCATAGCCTGCGACTTCAACGTCGCAAGCTCCGAGGCCAACACCCAGGCTTGGAAGGACCGGATCGCAGTCGCAGAGTCCACCGCCGAGGATGGCACCCCTGGTATCAAGAAATTGGCGGGCGTGACGGTCGAGCGGTGGTTCCACCCGCGCACTGTAACCGACAAGAAGGACGTTACGAGCTGGATGACCCAATTGGTGGCTGAGAACGATGTTCAGGGGTTCAGGTATGGGTGCCAGGCGCTGTGGGACTACAACATGCGCGACGAGTTGAAGAGCATAAGCGTCCCGGGGTTGTTGGTTGTTGGCGATAGTGATGGCAAGGGCGCATTGGTCAAGGCTATGGACGGGTTCAAGGGGCTCATTGGGGAGAAGGGTCTTGACTTGAAGATTGTCCCCGAGGCTGGGCATCTGCCTATGGCAGAGAACCCCGAGGGGTTCTGGGAAGCTATCAAGGAGTTCGTGTAGCACATTCGATGTCTGCTTTTCTATGACTCGTGAGGTCAGCGTCGGTCGGTGCATATTATCTGGCGAGTCTAATCCACGGCTCGCTCAATTTCGACTTTGCAAGTTTGTCAAGAGTTTGCAGCAAAGGATTTACCAATACCGCATGCAAA
Organism: Cytospora paraplurivora; assembly: GCA_021272945.2. Classification (NCBI taxonomy): domain Eukaryota; kingdom Fungi; phylum Ascomycota; class Sordariomycetes; order Diaporthales; family Cytosporaceae; genus Cytospora; species Cytospora paraplurivora. Next base: position 81,211 of record JAJSPL020000053.1, on the reverse strand, counting down.
ATCAGAAACCTAATCCTGTTCAATTATATGTGCCTTAGAATTGTTCTGGACGATAGGGGCCCAATGTCGCAAGCAATGCCGTCTGTGTATTGGTTCTTCCTGATGACTTCCCCATAACATCCTGATCCTCGCCCAACAATTCAACGGTTCTCGGAGGAGAAATTAGTTTGACACCCTGATCGAATTTTATTTGACCTGAAGACCCTTTGCTGGTTTCTCAGCTATTGTATCGAATGAGCCGTGGCCTGGCTCCTGTCTGGCTTCACCTGGTAAAGCGTCCAAGCCATAACGCATGTGAGGACTTCTCGGTCTGAAAGCTATTCTTCTAGCTGCTGGGAAATCCGCCATTGTCTCGGGCGTCGTAATTAAGAGCTTCCATATTATGCCATACGAAGCACTTGAGCTGAACGTTGGTTTAAGAGGGCTCTATCCACGTTTCGACCTACGAAACCCACGATGTATCCATCCCAAATATCGACGACGTTTCCTCGCCGCTTCTATCACTCCACCCTCCGGGACTGGTGGTGGGCTAGGTGCTCTGACGATAACTTCGCCTCCGGGAACTGGTGGCGGGCTATTTCCAGGGACGACGACGTCACTCTCCGGAATTGGTGGTGGGTTATCTGTTGTGACGACGTCTTCACTATCTGGAACTGGTGCTGGGCTATCTGCTCTGACGACGTCTTCACTATCTGGAACTGGTGCTGGGCTGTCTGCTCTGACGACGTCTTCATAATCCTAGGCATCCAATATCGTCAGTCTACCGGAGAAAAACGGGACGTGAAGTATCCTGGTTCAGACCAGAGTATCAAGTGCACATCCAGAGGCTTTAGGAGACTACCCAAGACTTACCGGGAGAGTAACAAATGGGAAATAATCAGGTGGATCGTCCTCGTAATCAGGGTCCGGGCTGTACCTAGGCAGGACGTCGTACTTCAAAACTCCGAGTGTCAGGCGGAGCTGATAAATCATTACGAAAAGACACTCGCGCTCGTACGGACGCAGTGGCTCCCACAGATCAGCCCTTAGTTCCTCTATGTCGTGTTGTATTTCATACAGAAACTCTGCGCGTTGTTCGAGGGGTAGAGCTCGGCAGTGTTGGACATTGGAGTGACACATCGGGTAACTAGACCCACCAGTCCTTACTCCGGGAGAATCAATCGTAATATGCCAATTGCGATTTGACCCACGAATTATCAGCGTGCGGTCTTCAGGTAGGGACTGTTCGCTCATATTTGAAACCAGGGACCGGAAATTGAGAGATGGCTAGGTCAACAGCTTGAGAATGATTGAGCTAGGAGAAATCCCACAACCTTTTATCTTTATTCCAAAGCGTAAGTTGGCCACTGCTCAGAAGGTAAAGGAAATGCCGAGCCCGAAAGGCTAGAGTTTCGAAGGCGCTCGGACAATGACTACTTAAGTACTATGTTATCCTCGTGGGCCATAGCGACGCACCAAGGGACCCGACTCGGGCAATTGTGGCTAGAGAGCATTGGATCATGGGCCCGTTGCATCATCACGTCATACGATTTATACTCTCTGAGCAGTCGGACTGGAAAGGGGCCTTTAGCAAGCTGCTGAGTTCTTCTGAAACTGGCAGCGACGAGCCCCTCTGCCTAACGTGTATAGGGCCCGAACCATGCGTTCCCGTGGTCGTGACGTGTAATAAGCGTGTCAAGTTCACACAGATAAGTGGCAGCGAGCCGAGGTGCCCGGGTTCTTCCACTTGGCACGCTTCTCTGGGGCGGTCCCAAACCTATAGCGCGGGAGAAGACTATGTCGCGGTGATGGGCATGGCTTGCCAGCTGCCTGGCGCGACTGATATGGACGAATTCTGGGCCTCCTGGGCGCGGGACTCGGACAAGATGAGTATCTTCACGCGACAAATACATGGACAAACGAGTTCAAAGCAGCCCTCATCAACATTTATGGTGCATCGGGCTCACACGCTGCGCTTGTGGTGGCGTAATCGCCCCATGCTATATTAGCTGCGCCGAGGAGGGTGAGCAACATACACTCATATAAGCAGTCAGTAGTTGTATAGGGCACGAAATATTTAGTCAATCTGATTGAACGCAGAGGAAACTTATCTTCAGCAAACTAATGGACAGTGAAACCCCGATCATCGGTGGCACGAGCAGGAAAAAAATAAGCCGGTAACGCATAATTAGCACGTATCAAGAGTAGAAGGAAGAATGAGGCCCATGCGGGAACCAGACAAACAGTAGCAAAGGAGAAACGCCAACACCTCGTAACCATCCCAATCGCGCGCAGCCTCCATAGTCACCGAATCCCTAGATGGAAGTAATGCCCGTGATTCGTACAAACTCTTCCTCGACATGCTTCCAGACCTTCTCTGCCGTTCCATCCTTCTTCAGGCCTTCCAGAACGCCCTGAACCCTTCCGCTGGTTCCCTCGGCCTCGTAGTCTACCGAGTACACACGACCCAACGGCTCAGCAAGGATGAATACCAAATCTTGAGTGAGGAGGACGTCCGCGAGGCCGTTGGACGTGCTGTAGCCTCGCCCTTTCAGGGTCAACTTCTAGTCTGGATCAACACAGGTGCCTGAAGTCATTGGAGTGAGGTCACAATGGGCCGGGACAGCCGCTTTTCGCTCCTGCGACCAAACGAGCTCACAGAGACCACGGCTAGCGATAGCATGTGGCACCCTGCAGAGCAGATGACAGGATCGAAGCTTGGAGTTGGGATTGGCGAGGCATCCACGTTGGAGGAGGCTACGGGTATTGTTAGCGATGCCATCTGCAAGAAAATCAGCAAAATATTCTCGCTACCGGAGAAGGAGGAGGTTGATATGCGGGAGCCGCTCAAACGTTATGGTGTTAGCTCGCTTGTGGTTGTCGAGATCCGAAACATGTTGGTACTTGAGGCTAGGGTGGAAATGTCGGTGTTCGACATGATGCAAAGCCCTTCAATTTCTATGCTAGGATGAATGGTCGCTAGGGAAAGCAGCCACCTTAATTCTCGACTACTTCAAGAGCATAAAGCCAGTCACAGGTGGTGATAGAGAACAACCAATTTATATTTGCTCCGGGCATTACCTAAGTACACACCCCCCCAAACAATTATGTACCCAGGTATTTCCATTACATGAATTATATAAGGATCTGTAATAAGGATAGACCGAAAGCTTGTCGTTGGAGGTAAATCATCGTGGATATAATTGATCTAACTTCATTATATGTAAGTGCGGTTTAGTATTATCAGAATTGCCGTTTTGGTCGGTCTTCTGAGTGTTGTTTACCCTAGGGTACGTGATGATATCTAAAGATGTCAAGGCGCTAAAGGGTCCATGTTGGTATCAGTGGTGGTGCTAGAAGAAGTCCACCAGCGAGGTCACAACAGTTCGGGGCCCCTTTTTGCGGGTGTATACTTGGATTGCACTTCTGCTACTAAGTGTGTTGTCTGAAACAACATTTGTGCTAAAGTGAGAGCGTATCCTCGGAATAGGAGGTCTCTGGCATCTCACATTACGATTACACCACCGTGCATCGAGCCAAGTATAGGCCATTACGTGGGTCGTGAAGACCGCCTTGCACAACCCGAAAGTCCTTCATCAAGCACGCGCCCCCCTTTGCAGGGCCTTCATATCCCGAGGTCCAGAGCAGTAGACATCTCCATCCGGGTCGCCGTCCCCTCCACCGGTAGTTTCAAAGCCAGCCCAAGCCCGAGTCCGGGCACCTATACCGTAGCAATGGCATCTTTGCCGCAGCACTTCTTATACTTGTGGTTAGACCCACAGTAGCACTTGGCGTTGCGAGACAAGGGCGCGAAGCCGAAGCTGGCCGTTACCTGACCCGAGATCTGGCCTGTCATCTGCCTCATGAGGTCTGAAGCCTCCTTCTTGAGCTCCTTGTCACAGGCCTCGTTCCCGCAGCAGGCGACCGTCATGATGATGACAAAGGGGTCCTCGACTCTATGGAGATACTGGGAGTCCACTTTTCAGCACTGACATTCTCATGAGTGATCAATATGCCTGGCACTTACCGACATGGGCGTCGCGACAATCGTGACTGAATCCCGCTTACAGTTCTTGGCCGAGCACTTGTCCTCACAGGCCTGCAGTGCGGCTTCGGCATGCTGCAGGACGATGGGTCGCATCACCGTGGTGAACATCTCGGGCATGGCAGGGTTGGCTACGGCTGCCGGGCCGATCAGGGAGGAGGGGACGTCATGTTTGAACTCTAGCTGCCTCTTCTCGCAGAGGAATTGGAAGCGGGCCGGCTTAGTAGACATGTTTGCTGAATCTTCAACTGTTGCAGAAGATCAATGTTCTGGAGTGAGCGAGTGAGCCAGTTACTATTGACTGGCTAAAAGGGGCTGAAAGGGGCTGAAATGAGTGATTGTGCACGACGCGCATGGGAGGGTAAGGATCACAGAGAATATGCAGCGGCGAGTTGGGAACAGGTATGATGGTGAGATCTAACGGGATGTAATGAAATAAATCATGAACAGAGAGGTTCGTTCGAACGGGTTTCACCTCCGAGACAGGTGTCCCCAAGGGTACCCCTGTTATCTCCTTAAAGGCCCATTCGCAGTTACTAAAGTCGGGAGCACCGCTACGAACAGATACGAAACCCACATTGAACGACTTGCTACATATCAAGTCAGCCACCTCATAACTACTCCTACAACCCACAGGGTAGGGTCTGAATTATTCAGAAGCATATATGTCTCTATTCCCGCCAAGGATGCGATATTCTTTAAGACACTTCAGAGCTGCCCTAGCAGGTTGACATCGCTCACTCTTTGTACCATGGCTAAAGCGTTTGTTACGGATCCATGTTTTCCCTATCTTGGCTAACCGGGGATTCACCCGAGTCAGCGCCTGCAAATGCGCCGTCAAGGAGTTATTATCATGGCCCATGCGTCGAGTGAAAAGGGGCTAGTCACGTGGTAACCTCAACTTTCAACGAGTCTCTATCCAAGGATAGGAAGACCGTCCAACCCAAGCATAAAACATAGGTTGAGATCTTTGTCCCAAATACAGCGGAGGATATTTTGTGAGAAGATGCGTGGGTATATCGATCACCTTTTGGCAAGCCTGTACATGGACCTGCGGTCATGCGCCATCTGCAAATACCCGAGGGTATTCAAGACATTTGTGCATTTGAGGTAATTAGCTACTACCAAAAGCTGAAATGCAAAACTACCTAGGTAGTTAGGTAGATCGAAACCGAACCAGACTTTCCTGGACCTTCTCGCCTCCAGCATACTTTTCGCGGAGACGATCGTTCACGTAATTACAATCTTCTTTGTATGTGCCAGCACACTCATAGGCTATGGGTACGCCCATTAAAAGTTACGCAGACCCAGATCACTTCCGCATACGATGCACGACAAAGATAAACTTAGTATCCGTCTCGACTGACTGTTGATGTCATGTACAGGCTGCCGTCTCACTCACACGACAGGCCGATGTTCCGACTAGTCATTAGATGTATTACATTACAGAGCTTGGCCAGGTTTCAGGGGCAGCATTCGCGGTCGTTCTCTCAAGAACAGGGATAGAATAATGATAGAAAACAGGAAGGGAGAGAAGACAAATAAGGGGGGGAAAAGAGGCACCGTATCAGGCGGGGGCAGCCGATCCGCCACGTCGAAGTCGCACTGGAGGCCGGCGGCGTCCTCGCCCTGGTCGACGGCATCAGAGTCCTCATTGTAGAACAGGGGCATTCCAGTAAGCATCTCATAAAGAATGCACCCGAATATCCATCAGTCTGACGACTTGGAGTAGCCTTGGCCAAGAAGCACTTCCGGGGCTGGATACTACGACGCGCTGTCGGCAGCGCATACCTCCGTCCCCTTTGCAGCTAGGAAGATATTTTGGTCGATAATGATGATATGACCCAGGGAGTTGATCAAAATTTTCTTGGGGTCTAGCCCGCCGTAGAAAATGTCCAGATTGTGCAGATGCTCCAAAGCGCAAGGAGCTCAGCAGCATAGAATCTTGACCTGTCGTTATCGAAAAGCTCATCTCGCTGCAGGCGATAGAAGAGGTGTTCACCGGCGACAAACGGCGAAAGAAGGTGCAGTCCGCTTTGCGACTTACAAGCGAACGTGAGTGGTGCGATGAACGGAGTCGATCTGCAAGCGCAGAAGAGAAGTTGATGTGGTGGGCTCGGCGCCTATCTGCACAGTTCTCAACATTCTCCTTCTTTCTCAACGCAGTCACTGTTTTGATGAGAAGCTCTGACCCATAAGACTCCTTCACGTCTCCCATCTGCGCCGGGTGTTCTTGGTGTATTGAACCCCGATGCACATCTTCCCGGTGCCTCCGCCTTGGACGTCCAGCCATTCTGCGGCACTACCAGACTCATCCTAAAGGGTAGACTTTCACTACGCCGAGCGGTATGCCTTGATCTTCCCGAGTAGTCTCTGGGCACTTGAGATGAATACGTATGGACAGCTCCGATGCCCGCACGTCAAATCTCCAGATAAGGGCCTCTTGTGCCCAAGCCGGGTTGTCTGTTGTGCCTGCAACGAGCCGGCAAAAACCGAGAGTGACCAAAACACACAACAGAGTAAGGCAAGCACTGCTTGTGGTGAGATCGGTAGGGGAGACCTTCCCAGGGAAGGTGTCCGCTCTCTGCAAAAGCGACAGATGCACACCGTTGGTTGTCGGACGCGTCCTGGTACTGGTCCAGCGCGGAGAGGCCGATGCCTTGGTAGAGGGTAACCGCTAAGATGCCAGGACCAGGAAATTTCTCCAGCCGCGGAAGAATGTGTTGAGAATTGCCTAGCATGGGCTGTCAGCAAGATTTGAGGTGTTACAAGGGCGAAAGTGGTCAGTTTCTCACCATTTTCAGATGCGACCGAACCATCTGCGGTCCTGTCAAATTCCGGGTGATGTTTTCCGACCGATGCGCTGGGATTGGACCGCTTACTCCTTGCCAAATCTGACTGCCTACACATTCTGAAGGTTCACAGCATTCAGTCTGTACCACGTGGCCAGAGTATCAAGAAGGCGTAGACTTTGGTCTGCACACGAGAAATGATGCCGAAAATGTTCAGGTGCCAGGAAGAAGTCGTCGTCGTTGGGTAATGTCTCCTCAGCTTCCGGGAAATAGCTAACTTCTAGCGGACCTTGGGAGCAAAGAGGGTCCGTCTCACAGACGGAGAATAATGCCCTTTTTACCGGGCATACCCTCCCGAGGTAGCAAGATGTCAATGATAGGTTTAAATCAGGGTGGATTCCACATTGGGTGAGAGCGCCCTGACCCTGTAAGCACAGTAATAGGATATCGTTGCTACTGCTCAAAAGGAAAAACGAGATACAAGGAAATGGAGGTGAGTAACAACTTGGTATCATGCCATGCCATCCTCATAAACATATCGGTCATAACCCAAGCTCAAATACAAGCTCAAATGGAGTAGTGTGCCGCTCCTAGAAGTCAAGGGGGGTAATATCCTTTTGCGCCTGAAACTCTTTCCCATCAAACACCAGAGTAGCAAAATCACCATCGAATCTCATTCCGACCACTTTGGGTCACATGTATCCTCATCTCAGCAAACATCAAAACATTGAAACTCCTCGCTCACCTAGCCCTCTTCTGTTCAATATACGCCTGCGCCGCTTTCGTCAAAAACGGCACAGCCTCCTTCTTGATCACAGGCACCGCGTGGGTCATGAACATCTGGCCCGCCTGCTTCTGCCAATTCTTGTTCTTCTTGTCCTTCCTGCTGCTACTGCCCCCAGATCCAGAGCCACCAGTACGGCCGTAACCGTCCTCGTGGATCTGACTCTTTCGTGGGTCGCCGTGATTCAGGGACGCTGCCCTGCGCGGCGGCTGGGAGGACTTCCCGTAGTTCTCAGTGTACGGATCCTCCGGGTAACGGGAGCGTGGCTGTGGTGGCAGAGACTGACGGTGCCTAGGACGGTGCTGGACGCGGTCGTAGGGGTCATCTTCGTAATCATCTTTGGCCGGCTGGGATCGGTTCCTGCCTCGTTGGCTCGACGGGGCAGCATAGCCAGCGTCACCCCGTCTGGGCTTGTCGTCGTCTCTCTTGCTGTGGCGGGAGCGACGGGGTAGCTCTTCCGCGTCACTATACCCTCCGCGATCATATCGAGCTCCGTTCTTGGGAACGTCATCGTAGCCGCTGCCGTAGTAGTCCTTCTCTCGTCTTCGTGATGGCTTGCTAGGCTTCTCATCCGGAGCGGGCTGGGATGCCAGATGGGCCGACTCGTAGGGGTTTCGATCTCCCATTGGCGGACGTGGCATCTCGGCTGCGCTGGGCCTGCCGGGCGCGTAGTCGTATTCGTCATTGCCACCACCCCGCGTCCTGCTTCGTGATGGCGGGTTCGCAGTGTAGCCCGCCCGAGGATCGTCCTCGTAGTACTGCTTCGGTGCACTGGTCTTCTTCGATGATCGGTGGTGACCGGCAGCTTGGGCGTAGTCATCGTCGGGCCGCCCCGACCTGGACGCATGGGGCGAGGCATTACGTGAAGATCCTGCCTCTGCCTCTCTTGCCCCCCTTCGTGGACTGTGGCTCTTCGCGCGTCGCAGGCCATGCGCTTCGCCGGTTTCCCAGTTGCCTCTCTTGTCACGGAAGTGCCTGTCCCTATCACTCGTCTTCGACTCCACATCGTGCCGCGATGTCCTGTCCGGATACGACGACCCGTATGCATCACGCGAACTCTTTGTATGAGGATACTCGTGTTCGTCGTCAGATGCAACAAGGTTCACCCCAGCAGGGACGCTTCGACGGGCCGATCTGGGCTCATTCGGGTCGGCAATGATGGACTTGCGACGGTGACGGTCGCGTGGGGAAGGCTGACTTGGAGCTTGTGGGTCGTCATAGGCCGCTCGTGATGAGCGTGGCGCCGCTCGCTCGTAGGCATCATCGTAGTAGCGGGCCGACCGTGAACTAGGAACATTCCTTGTCCGGCGTCCTCGCCCATCGTCGTAGGCCCACATGATATTGAAGCTATTTGAACGTCGGATGAACCAAGAAACGGTTGATATTGTCTATGTCGACCACTCTATATGTCTTCCGAAATCCGGAACACAATAACAGCAGTGCAGAAAAAGACGTGTGGCTACCCGGGGCGAGCAGACAAGTGGGTGATGAATTGAATGTGGAAGTGTGGGAGGGCAGCTGTCCAAAGTCTGGGAAAGGACCGATTTAAGCTGACGTTGAGGAATGAGGGATCGGCAGTGAAACAGAATGCCCAATCACTTGGATCGACGCGGCGGATGTGCCCAGGTGGCGTCCGTTGCTGATTGATATGACTTGTATGTATGTAGATCTTCTCGTGGCGAGGCTAAAATGCCCGAGGCCTGTCTCGGTCAAGGGTCAGGCAAAAGGGATTAGGCGGCAGAAGGATTGACGGATCTTACAGAAGTAATGTAATGGCTTATGGGGTGGCCAGTGAGGTTGCAGTAGGCGCAGCCGTTTATTTGGGTGGTACCAGACTTGCTAGTTTGTGTGAAGGGGAGGGGACCTAAGGAGGGAGAAAGTGATATGTGAATAGAAAGTACGCGATCTCAAGAGCTAAGGCGGAGGGAGCCAGGCATGTGGAAGCCGGTAAGACCACAGCAGGAACCATGCAGCCATGCAAGCGCAATATATTACTACGTGATATTCAGAAAAAGAAAAGACCAAGAGCCCCCTGGTTGCCTGGATGTCGCAGACAAAAGCCTCATCGGTAAAAGGGTGACACATGTCCTTGTCCTGCTGAAAACGTCATATGTGGACGACAGCTTCGTGGTTCGAGTCTTTCTGGCAGTCTGGGAGCCCCTGGGAGGCCGTCTGGCCCTGTGATATGATGTAGGTCGCCGAGAAGTGCTGAGATGAGATGGAGAGCATGACATCCGGCAGAGCCCGGTGGAGGATGATCTGCCTGGGGCCATATGACGTCGTCTCGCAGATGCTCCAACATTTAGACAATCAGATCGGTCAGATGAGTGGGTTTCTGTCGAAAGAGGGCGCGCATACGCAGCCCACAGAGGAGGGGTGCACAAATTGCCGTGTACTTAGGTACGTACGCTACAGTCCCCGGGTCACTTTGTGTGACAAAATACCTGTGCCACTGCATCTTGCCGACTCCCTTTTGTTTTCCTCTTCCAGATCCAGATCAAGACCTCATCATAGATTGGCCTGAATCGCAGAGAAACTCTATCCATTGATATTGCCCCCTGAGTGACGGCGAATATCCCTCTGGTTAGGTACCGAGTCATTCCAATATCATGAGAGCGAGAGGAGACGATAGTCGCGATTCGGCAAACCACATTGCTTACAGGTGCAATACTGCCATCATCGGCCAACTGTCTACACAAGAATACATAGATAGATACTCACTCTGCCGTTCTGGGCGCATTGGCATGATGCGACAGCCTATGATGCCTTGCCAGCTGGGCCCGGGAACCTCCATTATTCTACGTGACCAGCCGCTACTTCTCAACAGGCCCATGGAACTAGCAGGAAGCCCTCTGAAGATAAGGTGGAGTAGCTGTCTCCAGAAGGTTGATTCACTAAAGGTATGAGTGGCCGGCGTCCAGGTGCCCTCCACCGCGATGTGGCGATCCTGGTCGTGAAGGGCGACGGCACAAACATTGCAAGTATCAGAAGGTCCTTTCTAGTAGCACTTTGTATGTTCCTTCTTGCACTTGGTGCGGCTCGTGCCACGCCCGCTTGCAATCCAAAAGGCCATGGTCCAGGAGACGTTTGACGCAGTTGAGGCACGGGAAGAATTCCTCCTTAGGAGACGGATCGTCCTCATCATCGGAGTCGTCGATGAGCAAGTCGAACTCTGGAATGCAAGTTGAGGGGAAAAAAGGGGCCAGGCAGTGCCCAGGTGTTTACATCCCGGGAGCTGATATAGGCGTAGATATTGCCAACCAGCAATGATGATAGGACCTGCAATGTTAATAGACTGATAGCATTCTAGATACCTAGGATATAAAGCACTACTCCAGCGATATAGATACATACGACCATAGGCAGAAGAAAATGCGGGATCCCGTCCGCTCTCCCATAGACAAGCTTCTGACCGCTGGATCAGTGATGACGACCAGCGAATACCTGGTATTGTATGTTTATTTTTGTATTTACTTTTAATTCAGTCCCCTAACCCCGAAGACGATGCTACAACATTGCCCCACCCCCCTTCTTCATGGCCCCACTTACATTTTGTGCGTTCTCGGTTCTCTAGACGTCACCTGAACAAAGACCAGTCGATATGGGTGATAAGGGGCGGGCAATTCACCGTTGATGCTGTTCACCTAAAGATACTCATAACCACTTGAAGATGAGAGCTTGTCAAGCCACTCAAGTGTTCTTGAACTCTACTGGATTGCTTTTGCCACCCGAGAAGTTTCTCTGCTCCACCTGGTTACTTAAGAACTCAAGTACATAAACACTGTCTGTGAACCTGTACTTGATGCTGTCACTGCTCTCGTCCCTACCAGCCTTCGACAAACTGTCCACGTGTCTAGGCCATCACACAGGTCGAATCACTGACGACGTGCCCAAGATTCATCGTTCGAAATATCCTCGATCACCCGATCACTACTACGACCACAAGATCGTCATGTTGCGCTTATGGTCGCTGTTGCACCGAAGAGGCAACACCGAGCTTCCACTTGGCCTTTTCGTACGTGCTGGGCCAAATGCCATTCTATACATCAAACCAGAAGTCAGGCTCAAGTGCAGTAAGGGCGGGAACAGACAAGTGCTCACCTTCCCGGGTGCCAATATGCCGTTGGGGTCAATGGCATCCTTGATAGTCTCACTGAACCTCAACAGAGAAGAATCATTGAAACAATACGTATCGGCGATTTGATCCATCAATGCCAAGTGCGTGCGGTACTCTCCCCAGCCATGGACAGCGCATTCGTCGATCAGCTCCCGGATGAGCTTGTGCAATCTGTCTCTCTGGGCTGCGTCTTTGCGGTCGAATACGAGACACACAATGTGATGCATTTCCCGCATCCCGACCGTGAAAGTGCAGATGAAGTCGAAGCCGGCTTCTATGACGCGCATCTTGGTTATCGCGTACTGGAGATTCGCGGCCTCTCCTGCGACCTCGGCAATGGGACTGAAGAAGAGGTGTGCACCGTTGGGAACCCAGTCCACCCAGTTGAGCTCGTCATGTGTTGGGATGCCCTGGAGTGTCTTTGCGCGGATGTTGAGCACGCCAGGCGAAGGCCTTCCTTCCTCGGGCCAGAAGGATCTGGAGCCACATATCTGACTGAAAGTTGCCTTGATCACCTCCCACTGGGCATCGCGCATGACTTTGGGCCCATAAAGAGCCCCATAGAAATTCCAGCGACCGAGACCGAGCCTCTTCTGGATCTCGACGAGCTCGACCTCAGTGAGTGGTCTGTCCACGTCCTTGTAGGACTTTTTCGGACCCAAGACCGCAGCATCCAACAGGATGTGTCTGATGCTTGGTACATTCTGTATAACCGCTCCCAGCCTTAGCTCTCGGATACACTCGATGATGAGTGGAAGGTCACCTTCGTTCTCGAACGTGAAGAGGTATGGTTGATATCCACCAGGATTAGGCATCAGCCACATTCCCATCTTAACGACCACACCATAGTTACTCTGTGAGAAAATGCCGTTGTGGTATGGACCGAATCCATAGGGAAATAACTAGACATCAACATCAGCAGCAATTGACTTGGTATAGAGCCACTGTCTGAACTCATTGATATCCCGGGGAACGTTGCCGTTCATACCTGCCAACATCTGTTCCCCGGCTGCTCATCAGGTGAAATGCTTTTCGATGAGCCTGGATTAGGCATCGCGCCCATGCCTGTTCGGATGAGTTCTCCATTAGGTAGCACAATCTCCATGCCGCAGTGCATCTACATATCTGTCAACATCCGGTTCTCACACAGTGAGAGCGATAGGATAGATGCCTCCGGATCATGTACCGCAACGCTACATATGTAGACTCACCATGAAATGATCTCCATACGGTGTATACCCTACGCCTCGCTCAATGCAGTTGCCCAAGAGAGACCCACCGCCAATATCAGGAGTATCAATCCACAGCTTCTCATCGAGATTGTTCTCGACTAGGTGTTGGTATAAGTCATAGTAAGTGACTCCTGGCTCGACCAGGCAATAAGCGTTCTTTTCGTTGACCTCGAGGACGCGGTTCATATGCCGACCCAAGTCAAGGCCAACACTCCCCGGCACTCTTGGAGCAGCACCTCCGTACCCTACGTTGCGTCCAACAGAGAATGGCCACACGGGGATCTTGTACTCGTTGCAGAGCTTCATGATGGCTTGCACTTCGGGGACTTTTCGTGGTGATATGGTCGCCGAGGAGACGAAGTAGTCCTTGTCGAAGACGTGATACATGTCGTACGATTTGGCAGGGTCCATGTATGTGTGTTCAAGGTATTGTGCTTCACCTGTAACAGTTGAAACATTCTGGATGCCTACAACGCCTCTGGCACTAGATATGAAGGCATCAAATCCGGATTGGTCGACGCCTGGTGGGAGGACCCAGGGTGTAGCTGAGGCAGACATCGTAACGGGCTCGATGATGTGTGTGTAATCAAGGGACAACAAGCGAAGGGAACAAGGAGTCACTACTTGTTCGACTTGGGCCAAGGAAGAGATGGATATGGAGACAAGTTGTCTCTTTATATCTCTCACACTCCTGGAATGGATAAACGGCACTGCAAAGTGCTGCCACGAGATATGTAGGCGGTACAGTAATCAAGAGATACATCACATATGAGAGATACATCACATATGCCACATGTGCAGATGCAACCACAAGGCACCAAAGATTCCCCGCTCAGGCGACGACTCCGCGCGACTTCGGAGATATGGTCGGCACTTATGTGGAAGGGGAGCATCAAGGTCCAGCAGACGGTGGCGAGACTCAGTCGGTACCCTATTGCCGGGGTTTCTATGATGTGTTACTTGCGGCTTGCCCAGAATTTCAGGATGGTAAAGCTAAATACTTCCAAGGGACGGCCTTTTTGACTCCGGAAGTTTCGAGTTGTAGCGCGAAGTTCTCTCGCAAAATCCGATACTGGAAGGAACTCGATTAATTGCTACATACATGCGCATGAACCTAGAGCCGTTCAATGTTACAACGCTGTTCCAGCTAAGTTATTAATACAGCCCTGGGAGACCACTGTACTAGCTCAAAAGGGTAACCACCCCTAGTAGAACTAGGAATGAATATGGACTATAGCTGGCCTTCCAACATAAGTAAATTGATGGACTGGGTATGCCTACAGTGATAAGCAGCTTTCCAAGGTTTCTGTCAGGATGGCATATATGTATGGTCTTTCACGTACTGCCTTACAGCTATCACATTAACAGTGGAGTTCTCGGAGAGAAAGTGAAACTTCTCACTATATTGTATAAAATACTATCGTTATATCGAATATGGTTTTCCGAGATGGTGATTTGAGCCGGCGGGCCCAAAGTCAGGGGCAGCCCTCAATCAGGGATCCTAGCTTACTTATTACTTGTAGTACCTAGAAGAGATCGCGCGTATAACCCCTGCTTAACTACCCGTACTGGTTAGGCTATAACTAAGAGACTAACTATATTGGGGTAACCCATGCTGGAACAGCGAAAGCAGCTGCTTCCATCGCTCCACGACTCCTCAGGGGTGCCTATACAACCATGATATCCTCGATAAAGTTGACTCGATTGAAAAGTCCCGAGACCATGGCAGATTTGTTTTGGCCCTTTTCCTCGCGTCATATGGTTCCCTCACGTTGGAGTTTCGAGTTTGTTTTGGTATTGCTTTCCTAACCCTGAAATTACATTCAGTCTCCTCCAGGGCTGGAACGTGTCCTCAATAATTATTGTTCTCCCTCCGCGCGAATAGATACATATGTGAAACAACCTGGCATCAACTTAATTACTGTCAGCAGTCCGACTGGTACTCCCGAACTGACCTATTAGCCTGCTTCCAAGGGGCTTGTCACCTCATGATGGGGCCACTACTGTCAACGGCCATCCGGGCATTCTTCCTCAAAGCCGCCGCCAACGTCACCGCTCAACTGGCCTCACGCTGGCACACGCAAGACCCCATCCCTCAGCCCATCGACCGCCAGCGCATCCTGGAGTTCGCCATATATGGTTTCTTCCAAGCCCAGCTGGGCTACTGCTGGCACATCTTCCTCGAACGGCTCTTCCCTAGTCGTTACATGCTTCAACACATGCATGAGACCCCTTTCCCGCCCAAGCCTGAAAAGAAGGACGACGATGAGGAACGCCGGATAAGTACTGAGGGAACCTCGGCCAAATTCCTGGAGGTGATCAAGGCCTCGGGCTCGGGGATCAGGTGGCCGAGTGTGATTGGCAAGCTAGTTCTAGATCAGACCATTGGGATGTTCACCTTCCTCAGCATTTTTCTAGTCTGGACGAACTGGTTCCGGACAGAGACCTTCACGGAGATAGCTGCCATATGGAGGGCCAAGATCTTTACTATTCTCTATACCGGCTGGTTTATCTGGCCATGGGTCATGATACTCAACTTTGCCCTCGTCCCCGTGGAGAAGCGGCAGATGGTATCGGTGTGTGTTGGGTTCTGCTGGAACGTTGTCTTGAGTTTGCTCACTCATCCTGACCCACCGCCCTCGCATCACTGAAATCGAGAACGCAAAGGTGGCTATACCCTCAAGAGTCAAATTGCGCGAATCGGAAAACCCAACGCCTGGTGCTTCCCCTCTCTTTCTTCACTGGGACAGTCGTGATGACCTTGAGCGCTGCCATGGTTTATAGATAAACCCTCCCTGCCGTGATGGAATACCGACATCTCCATGCTCCCAAACCACGCTGATCGCTGTCGCACACTCCAGATCGATAAAGAATGCCTGAGGTGTCACAGTCTTCGATCTTATCTCTCTCATTTGTGCGGCACTCACTTAGTCACATCCTCTCTTATCCATGAATGCTGGACCCGGAGAGCTTACACGACCGAAATCGCCAGGAAAGCGTCCTTGCAAAGGGTGCCAGGGAGGAGTACAGCTTCAAGGATGACGGGCCCAACTCATGACAACGACTCCATGAGATCAACAGCTCGGCAGTGAGCCGAGACTCCAAATGGAAGGACAAAATTAGGGAGGGGGGCGGGGGGGGGGTTGGGATGCCATCGATGGTATTTGATGTTAATCGTGCTATGCAACAGGTCCCAAGCTCATGACCGACCTTGCATGATATGATGCAGTAGCTATACGGTCTCTATGTGAGTCAATACGAAGCTACTGGCGCCTCAGGGGCCCGAAGACGAGTCTTCTATTCCAGGGCTCCATGGTTGGTACGGCCTCCAAGAGGCCAGCTGGAAAGACGATGATAATAGAAGGTGCATCACAGTCGATTTTAATCATCGTCAAACTTCTCCACATGCCTGCATTCGATGTTGCAAGCCGCAAAGTGACTGTAATTTAAGTTGTAGCTCAGCTACTAATTATGTATGCTTCCATCTTAGACAGCGTATGGATTCTCAAGTAGATAGAGCTCTACTCACTGGTGGCTTCACATCTTGGCAGAGAGCAATTACAAGCCGTGCTGGTTAATAGATCAGATTACTCTATATAATACCATGTGATGATTTGGATAACGTCTTAAACTGCGTCATATTAGGAGCCAGTGAAAGCCCAGTGGGATTATACAATTACATATGTAGTCCACAGATCTGTTCCGGCAATCAAACGCCGTCACCTAGATATATGCTAACCTCTTCGTAAAAAGCATAGCGGTACAGATAACATCGCTAAGGGTTGTGATCAGCAGTGTGAAATGAGTATCATGAAAGAAATCATTGGTCTATAATAACAGGATGTTCCTAGGTAAGGAGTCAGAATAGGAGACATGTTATTCCTTTCAAGTACGACCCTAGTCAGGAGTCAGGAGGCTTCGGCCGGACAATGATTTGTCCTTCTACCTGCACTATTTTCTCCCCAAACTCGTAGGTAGGTAGCAGACGTGGCAAACCAGACCCTCTTATCTAACATCAGGACGATTGGTGACGAGGACAACATGGTCTTGAACCTTAGCCTGATGAGAATAACAGGCACCTGGCATATACCCATATTCGTACCTCTCAAACAGAATGAGCTGAATCCCCTCCAGGGAGATAGGAATGCTTCACTGCTTTGTGATACGCCTTTGCTGCTATCCTGCAGGCAGGCCGACGAAGAGTATACCTGTGGCAGATGCCATAGAGGCTACAGTTTTGAGTGTTGTCAGCATGTACTTGGAGGTGAATACATGAGTGGTCACATGTCAAGTCCGGGACCATCAATAAAATGGAAGAAACCTACTCGGCCTTGAACTGCTTGTTTATCTCTTTCTGTGCGGTCTTGTCCAGCCTGTTCTGTGCACGATAGTTGCGGTAGCCAAAATCATGACGCTGACAGGCAGGCTCGAATGGAAATCCCATAGGATTGTCAGGCGCATGTGTGCAGCCGTCAGAATCCCAGATTAGGTCCTTCGGATCTCGATTATTGCGGCGAGCGGTGAATCCGTCAAGAGGTGTATCGAACAGGAGCTCATCCGTAATCTCCTCGGGCGTTTCGGGCTCTCCTGTCAGTGCCATATCCCTTGGGAGGACGCCCACGTTGGGTTCGTCTTGGGATTGCCACTCCTGCTTGGACCAGTGGATGACCTCGACGTATCCGTAATCACATATTATGTTGGATTTGGCATTGTTGAAGGTGAAGTTGAAGCAGTTGGCGTGGTATGGGCTGCTCATGTTCAGTCTGTTGAGAAACGCCGGAGGCCAGTATAGCACGGACGTGTCCCCAAAGTGGCATATGACAACATTAAAGTCGCCATAAACCATATCCGAGCATGCGGAACTATTGTATGAGCTGCCATTAGGGGGCTGGGGCGCTTTTGGATGAAAATGCGAGGCAAGCACCGCCAGAATGAAGTAGAGTTGGAGGAGGGGAATGACGAGCTTCATCCCGAGCCAGAGCCCAGTCGCAGCAATAACGCTTCAAAGCAAAATCGGGATTCCGGTTGTAATGACTGCTAAAATATCGATAATAGGGTGGTCGTTGTACTTCTGGTGCGTGCCAAGATGCAGCTAGAGAGGATGGATTAACAGGAAGGCTGGTGATATCTTCTGGCTTTACACTCCAAGGTTGTTGGATGACATGAAGGGGAAGTGTCCAGATTACTTGCCAAGCAGCTTGATAGTCTCCACGGCTCCAATCATGTCAACAAAAGGGAAACTCCGAAGCAAGTACGCTCGTGATCAATCAAGGAAGGCAGTGTCTGCAGAGCCACTCGAGCATCTCACCTTTAGAAAGCACATCCGGCAGGTCGGCCATCCACCCAGGCTCAGTTGGAAGGTTCGATCCTGACTCTGCTCAAACTTTCGATGCTTCACATTGGTTTCAACGTTTCGGCCAAAGAAGATCTCAGACTGAACTCTCACACAAGCATGCCATAATATCTTGTGATATACTAATATGGTTTACTCATAGTACCTTCGTTATCATACCTATCATAGAGATCCTGAGGGCTCACACTACCATGGCCTTTCAAGATATCACCAAGTCAAGCCAAGATGCTGTAGGAAGAACGAAGTGATGCTTCATTGTCATTGACAACCTTCTTTAAGCTCAAACCCCTCTTTCAATCAACAAAAATGAAAAATTTCAATATGGTATCCAATATGGTATCTCTCATGACATTCCAATTTTCATAACCGTCCAGCCAAGCTCATTGCCCTTTATCATTCGCTCCGTTTCATACGGTCGACGCTCAGGACATCTCAACATCATCATCGTCACCCGAATCATCGACCTCAACACCGTCCAACTCATCGTCAGAGTCGATCGTATCCGCCATGAAGTAGTCGATAGCACCAGGGAAGATATCCTCGGCAATGCTAACGGCCACCTCGTGACCAGCGGGGAACGTCTCAACATCCTCCTCGGGGAAGTCCTCATCCTCGTCGTCCTCGTCATCATCATCGCTCGCCTGCCCCTTCAGGGCAGCCTGCTTCTTCGCAAGCAGCTCCGCCTTGGCCTCCACGCTCTCAGCAGCTGATGTCCACCGGCCACGGTAGCTGAAGAAGTTGAAGAAGCTGATGGCCCCCTGAGGCTTGTCCTCGAGCGTCTTGATTACAGCCTTGTACTCGGGCAACTGGCGAGCGGCAGCGTCGCGGGTCTTACGTACCTCGCCAGTAACGACACCGTCGATGTTCTGGCTGGGGTTCTGCTTTTGGGCGGTCCACAGGGCATAGGCAGCATCGGTGAGGCCCTCAGTCAAGTCCTTGCCTTCCTTCCAGTTGATGCGCACGGGCTCGCTGACAAGGCCGGCAGAACCATCCTTGCCATACCGGTAGTAGAAGGTCTTCTCCAGGACGGAGTCGGTGAACCAGGCGTTCTCACTAAAGTGGAAGCGAATAGTGACGGAGCGAGGCTCGCCGAACTTGTCGAGGCCGACATCGCTGAGGGAGGCGTTGGCGGGGATCTCGGGACGCAGGACCTCCAAGCCTTGAAGGGCAGCCATGAAGACCTGGTGGTCATGCTGTGTAATAGCGGCCTCGAGCTCCGAGGAGGCATGGTCGAAAACGACGGCCCAGAACTTCGGTATTTTAGCGATTGTTCCTTGGCGGGCAGCAAGGATATCCTTGGCCATTAGGTACTGCTTTGCGGTAATTTCTGTGTCGACATCGCCGAGGGACGCCTCGAGGAGCTGTAGCTCCTTGATGGTCTGGGGCTCGATGACAAACTCTTCAGACATCTCGATCCGGGACATGTTGGGCAGTAATTTACTAGTGAGAGTCACCGGTGGGGAAGGTCGTAGATGATTATGGAAGATGGTGTCTGGAGAAGATGGAAGCGATGGGAAAGTTTGGAGTGATGATAAGGAATGAAGCAAGTTGACATCAATAAATAACCAGGGCAAGCTACCTTTACATGGATCACCGCGCTGCCTGGAAGGAGGAGCAGGCCTGGCGGGATTGGGAAATTGGGCAGGGAAGGGAAAGAAAAAAAAATCTGACCGGAAGCTGTAGGCTCCACCACCCCGACTGATTGGCAGGGTTGTTTGGTGGCCAACGAGTTAAAAGGAGTTAATATCACAGGACGATCTTTACATTGATTCCAAGCGTTGAAAAAATTGCGTTGGGAAGAGTACCGTACATCGTCCTGCAGAGACATGGTGCCGTGTGTGGCACACTCCAGATGTCCTTCACGTGAAAACAAGCCAGTACGTCACGTGGGCGATTGCATACTTACAAAATAAGTAGACGATTAGAAGCATATGCTGACTCATCTCAAGTAATTACATAATCGCATTTCATTGTACCTCTGTAGTTTACAATTGAACGAGACAAGGGGGCAGTAGGGTGTAGACCCCTGTAAAATACGCCATACTATGTACCTAGGTACCTAGGTAGCTATACCTACCAGGGTAGTAGGCATGCACAGCACTCGTTGAACCGGGAACTTACTAACGATTGCTTATCATCCATGATGATCAAGGCAAAAAGTGTGTTCTGGACGTCTTGAAAGGTAGCATCTTTCCAATCAGTATCATAGCACAAGTGCACTGATTTGGCCTCATGTGCACTCGCCTATGTAAGCTGGGTCCCGTCTAGAGCACATCAGCCCACGAGATCTCCGGGAGGGCTTAAACATTAGTACGCAGCCACCCGGACAATGATTGAGATACATATTTTCTTATTTGCATAGAGAGTTAACGGACATACCAGGAGTACTCGTTTCGCCAGAGTCCCAGCCCGCTGTTATCTAACTTCTCTGGTGCCCGACAGGATGCTTCATCTAAGCACGGTTGTAGAGCAGCCTCAATGCTCCCGTTCGCTTCTTCATCCCCAGCTGATCGGTTTCAACATAAAGCCCCCACTCAGCGGTTGGATCGGCCTTGTTGAAACGCTAGCATTGCATGGACGATTCGGCGATATCGTCTGCTAGTGCGTCCGTCCATCGTGGAGTAAGTATACACCTGCTTCGCTGATGGCGGTGAAGAACCCCAGTCCCCCGGGGTCCTCCTGATGTCGTCTTGATCGCAGTACCGGCTGTGATAACACCGCCTGTGCTTATTCATATTGATGATCAACTCTACCGGTTCAAATCTGCTAGCTTGACATCGTCGGAGGCGCCACTGAGTGCAGCAAAGCTGTCTCCAACGGGTCAGGGACGGGCGGACGTTACTCAGGGAGCAAGATGGTGGGCTATTAACGGCTGGGAAGTGGGATTATCCTCGATCTACCCGTTGGGGCGCGGTCGTAGACCGCGGAACCTTCAGTCGCAATATACACCCTGCCAACATGGACAGCCACTCTCGCACTTTGAGTAACAGTGGGAAGTCCTGCGGCGTCGCGAATTCCGACACGATGACAGTCGTGTTGAAGAAGTTCGTTATCACGGTCGTCCCATTGCTGATTAGACTAGGAAAAGGAGGGAGGACACCCATGGGGCCTCCAAAGCCGTTGTGATGCAACTGGTCGAAGAAATTTTGGATACCTGAGTCGATGCATATACCAAATTTGGGCTTCTCGCTTCGATGGGCGGGTTGAGCTCGTAGCTTGCACGCAGGTCCAAGCAGCTAACATAGAGGGACCCGAGCCTCAAGTGCTCTTCTGTTGTGGCCTTTGATATCATTGGAGGCCAACATCATCAGATCTCTCTATCACAGACACGGTGAAACCAGGCGGGGAGACTATGGCAAGAGACAGCACTATAAATGGTCACCGCGAGACAAAATTAAAAGTAAAATATGCAAATCAACTCTATTGGTATTATGGTATTGTTTATGCTTGATCACATCTATTTTGTGATCTTCTAAGGGATAAGACAAACTCCTGTGTGCTTGCGACACATGCTTTCCCAATGATCACTGTCGTGATACTCATTTTGTACTCGTAAGTGTACTTGTTTTTTGTTTTGTTTTTTTCGCCTTTCGTGTTCGTGTCCAATTCGATCGCGAACGTCAGACCTAAGAGTCCTCGTCGTGACCGGGCCAGATGATCTCCCTCTTATACACAGCGTAGAAGCACCTGAGGCCCACGAATATCCAGACCATGACGATGATCAAACTCAGGACCGTGCTGAACATCCTCAACCCAGCACTGTCCATCACGGTGCCGACACGGATGGTGGAGACGGTGAAACCGACGTTAGGGAAGACAAATGTCCACCAGCTGAGATGGAACTTCCTGTCGGGGATGCCTGGCAGCGCGACGAGGGCCAGGGTGAAGAACCAGAAACTGAGACCCCACAGGAAGAGGCACAGGTAAATCGCAGCAATCCTTGTAGCTTCAGCAACGGGTCCGGGGTAGGTGAACGACTTGACGAAAGCAATGTCGGACTCGAAAATTCTCGGTATGTCATTGGCCATAGCGATCAGAGCCGCACAAGTGAAACTTGGGGGTCCAACGGCGATGAACATGGCCGGTCGGTGTTCGGGAAGGCCGTAGATCATCAGCCTGTTGATGTAGGTGGCATACAGGAAGGTAGAGACCAAGAAGCCGAGTCCCTGCGCCGCTGTGCCTGAGGCAATGACCATAAGAGACTGGCTAGGTTTTAATGTACTGCAGATGGCGGCTGCGATGGTACCGGCAAGCATGATTGGGAAGATGGGCAGAATCCAGGCAGGCGTCATGGCGGGCGCCTTAAGGCGCACCTCCTCCTTGCGGGTGAAGAGAATGGTGTACGCCACGATGGAGAAGAGGAAGGTGCAGCCGAGGTAAATCCAGTACATGACCTTCAGGAACCTGCAGAGGCCTGCGAACTTGTGGTCGTTAAGGAATACGGAGCCCCAGTGTTCCGCGCCGGAGAGCAATGAAGCAATGGTCAGGAAGAAAGTCGGCACGAGCAGTGCCTCTCTCGGGTGGGTGAAGCATCTTCTGAAGGTGTTCTTGAAGAGGATGAATCGGCAGATCAGAAGGGTCGAGATAAGGATGAACATGAAGAGGGCGAAGATGAAGACGATCAGGCCGATAACGTCGAGACCCTTGAAACGGTTAGGCGTAGCTCCCAGCACGAGACCTATACCGGCAGTGGACATGCTGTAGTTTGAGATGTTAGTGGACGGATCGAGCAGATGGATGCTAATGCATGGCAGCAAGTAACTTACGTAAGAGTGTACCATGCAAACGTGAAATGCCTGAGACGCTCCTTTATTGGCATTGAAGGTTGCAAATAAGTCGGGACTCGCTCGATCGGTTGTGGTGAGGGATCGTGGGTGAGGTCGCCCTCTTCGCCCGAGGCACTCGGGTGATCATGATCATGATCCGGCTTCTCGACGAAGGTATCCATGGCTGGTGTGTCGATGTCAGGCTGGACCAACAAATAATAAATAAAAATAAGTATAAGGGTGAGACTGCTCCCTGAGAGGGAATGCGGCGTATTTGGCTATTTATGTAGTTGTGGCTGCCCAGGTTCTCGGAGTGATAGAAGATCCAAGTTTAATGAGTTGCAGTGACCATGAGCGTTGAGGAGGGTGGCAGTTGTGAGTCCATATACTAGCACCAAGAAGGCCCCTGGCGATTGAGTAATGGACATCTCCAGGGCTTCCTTGAGGCTCTGAGCCCCGTTCTGGAGGACGTATATCCACTTTATCAGCCACTGTACCTAGAGCACTCCACTCATTGCTAGTGCCCGAGATAAGTGCAGGCGAAAGTCGACAAGCGTGAACAAATAATTGCCGCATTGCCGCTGCAGTGCAGTGCCGCGCTGCAGACACACAGACCCGGGGCCGACGTACACACGAGAGGAACAGAGCTAGACAGGCTAGAGCAGAGCCTCCCGATGAAACCCCATATCGTACGTGATCTATTAGGGTTCTATGCCAAGTCAGCAGGGTATCGTACCTTTTTCCGGGGGTAATTGCGCCTTACCAGGCAGTTCCAGGCCAACGTGGGATGGGCTGGCCGGGCTGGCTGCTAGACCCCAGGCCCTGGACGACCCAAAAGCTCGTTTGAATCGCGTTGTTCGGTCGCCTGGGCACGTTGTGAGTAAGCTAAAGCCGAGAAAATTCCTTTCTGTGTCGCGAGACGAGAGGGACTGCGAACAAAGATGAGCCCACGAATCCACAGAAAATCGGGTGGCAACCGGGCAGCGGCCGGTTCGGATCTTGTCCCGATCAGCTCATGGTGACGGCGGTAGCCCCTGAAACCCTGACCAACCCAGCTGGAATTTTCGCTTTCGAAGCCCAATAGAGCCGACGCGTCGGACAACCCCTTTTTCCGTTGCGGCATGAATCTCATACATAATAGTTAACTGCAGGAATTGCTCAGACTAACGCTCCCGACGCTGCCGCCCAGCCTGCCCTGATTTTCAAGATAACAGAAGGGATAGACATTATTGTGATCTGAAAGGGGTCAGACGCCAGCGTCATGGTCCTAGTTGGTTGCAGGATCCATACCCACATACTATTCCACATACTAGTGTATAAGGTAGATTCGTGTCGGCAGGCCGGTAGCCCGCCATGAGATAACCGCTGGCCACAAGTCATGTCCAGCTCCAACAAGGTGGGTGGTACTGCACAATGCTGATATCACGTCTTACCCCCTCCCCCCGCCGGGAAACTTAATTATATGTCGTTGACGTATCTGAGCTGATGTGCGTCGTCGTGAAGTCATCGCCTACCATCCTGTCAAGATTCCTGTCGACCAGCTCCAGGAATGCGATAGGACTATTCCATAGTATGGGCCACGTTGGAATCCTTCGTGGGTATTCTTCGGACTGCGTGGCTCCTAGGTAGCCTTTTTCGTCGCCTTCTCGCGCCACAAATATCAATCCCCCCACCCCGATCGCGATGTATCCAACTCATAATCCTCAAGACTCGAGCTATCCCAGACCCTGCTTAGAGGCGGACTTAACAATCAACGCTAGGAAATCCCGATTAGCCCTCGAGCAAGCATTGGCAACACGTAGTCTGGTAGTCAGGTAGTACGCCCGCCTGGCCCGGGACGCGAAGCAGCTCAACCAGTTATCTAGATTCCCGGTGGATCCATCATCAATGTAGTCGATCATATCCGGGGAAAGCTTGATCGTAGCTGTGACGAGCTTATTGAAAGCGACGATCCTTTTGCGGAAGATGTGCATCTCTCGTGTGTTTGCGGAGTTGGTGACGGATCTCTGGGCCCTGAGAATCCGGGTTGCTTCGACGTTCTGTGCCCCAGCATTCTTTGCTCGCTCTTCAGCAGTCAAAAGAGTTACGGCTCGGAGTCATGCCGCTGTCGGAGGGACCTGGAACTGTGGTGTCGGTTCAGGTTGAACAGCGCGATATGCGCGACGACGGGCGGGAAGTCCAGACCATACATGCCAAGACCGCGATCCCGTTGGGCTTGTCCTGGAGTTTTGTATTGGCGGCAGCAACGGAAAGGCGTCTGTCGTTACAGTTCCTTGTCCCAGCTATCCCAATAGCAGTTGCTCCGCGGATTTACGCTCCGCGTCACACCAGGATAAGCTGTGGGGGATCTCTCGGCAACCCCGGTCGTGCCACAACCGTGGAGTCCTCTATTTCTCCGCTCTGCTCACGCTTCTGCTTATTAAAAGCCAGTGCTGATGGGGCCACGGCAATCACAATTGAGTTCCGAATGCCGAGCTCTCATCTAGGCTATCGGCCCCCAACCTGAAGCGAGGCCCTTCAGCAACCGCCAAGCCCTTATTCCCAGCCATATTCCCTGTATTCCCTGTTCCACCTGCAAGTCTGGTCCGCCCAATGCAACGTGAGAGCCCTATTATATGCAGCATGGGGGGGCATTTGAACCGAGTCAGGTGACTTCGCGCTCCTGAGTCGTTAGACGTTGAGCGTTGAGCGTTGAGGGTGGTTGTGAAGCTGGCTGGGAAATTGTAGCTGGCGATCTGTCCTCCCATACTATAGTGGGTGACTTTTCACGGCTCGTCCAACCTTGCTGGCATAGCCAGCCAGGCTTAACCAATAGCAATCACCTCTTTCTTGCCGACCGCTTGGGTACGCCAAAAGATCATTGTTGTTGCGGGGGTATTGTTTGCAGATTGCATGAAGCAGTGTATCGTGGGCGATGATGAATGGGGCGCACTTGCGCTCACGCGCCGGATCATCTCTAGGTGCTTTGAGACATTGAGATACTTATCTCTGCTTGGGCTTCGTCGAGTACCCCGAAATGATGAAATCCTGGCTCAGCTGTGTCCACTTCCAGCAGTACTAGGGCTGATATGGTGCCCTTCCTTCGGTCGTCGTTGCGAGACTTAATGGGCATCGGACCCGGCCCAGCACTTGAGGTGGCTCTGTCTGTCACTGTACCTCTCCACGTTTAGTAGCATGCCGTGCATGCAGCTTTGCGACCAGATCCGAACCAACATGCTCGGCTTTTGCGAACAATCCAAAATTACCGAGCCGGCCAACCTTGATAAAATCTCGAGCCTCCGTGGAAAGATGACAGCAGCAGGCGATGGTCTGGTTCCCGGAGCTCTTTGTCGCGCTCTTCGAACTCGTTTTTCCTCCTCGCCTCCAAGCGGACCGACCTCTGCGAAAGACGAAACACTAGGCTTAGCCACGACGACCTCGACCTCGGCTGAAAGAACCCGAGAGCGGAGGCGACAAACCTCTAATCGTCTACGAGTTGAGGTTGACGCGGCATACGCTCCCCAACCCAGCGACCACCGGCCAATGGGTCTCGGCATGGACAGAGATAGCGGCGGGCTCGGTCACAGGGATACTCTCGTTGCATCCATATCGTGGTACAGCATGTAGCCGGCGTACGCACTTGCTGCAGCGTACTTGCTCTGCTCTTGGCTCAGCGGATTGCTCCAGTTGCTTATGCGTACGTGCCTCTTCTGCGGTGGCAGGCCCAGGTGCTCGACAACTTCTTCAGCTTCGTCGTGCACTGGACGGGTCGGCTGTGCCGTGAGTGATGAGATGGTGGAGGTAACCGAGCTCAGAGGCGGCTCAAGGTTCCGCCCGTCAGACCAAATCTCTTCCGCAGCCGTCAGGAAATCGGCATTGAGGATGGCAATACCGCATTTACATATTTCGGGAGACTTGGGATGCCAGTGTGAAGACCAACGTGGAAGAGGGGTATCCTATCTCTTATCCTGGCAGGCCACCTGGTAAGCACCTGAGGCCAATTCGCTGCTGCAGGCCTGCATCAGGATTGCTGTCGGCCTGCCACGGCCACTCCATGTCAAAGCCCAGATCCTTCTCGTTGACAAACTCGCGGCCAATTCTTCGTACTCGAATTGGGTGCGGCTGTGAACGACTCGCAGTGGTTGGGCATTGACGAGCACGCTGAAGTTCGGTGACTCTAGAACCCGTCTGACGGGTGGTGTGGACGCAAGTATCGTTGTGACTGCTGTGATAGTAGTGGTGATGTCGCTGTTGTTCGTGATGAAGTTGTGTAGTTGTAGTGTTGTAGTGCCGGCGAGGTAAGCTGCAGCCTTATTTTGATAAGCTGATAACGAGTGAATGTGACCTGCTTACTTAAGTATATAACGCAAAACCGGATGTCCGTAACCCCGATAATCGATACCCTAAGCTCGGCGTGATCGTCAGAAAGAGGAGGAAGAATGAGTAGAATGGTTTAAGCTGAGATCAGCTTCATACAAGTAATCAACGACTTCAAAATCCGGCAGTCTGGTTTGCCTCTTAACACCCCACAGCTACATATACATACACCCACCTCTACACACCACAGACCTGACAATAATGTCCAAACTCTATGCTATAGGTGACCTGCACCTAAGCTATCCCGCCAATCGCAATGTCTGGGCCGACCTCGACCTGCATCTCGATGACGGGCTCATCCTCTGCGGCGACATCGGCGAGAAGCCAGAACACCTCGAGCTAGCCTTCTCTACGGCTACCAAGTGCTTCAAGCAGGTGTTTTGGTGCCCGGGAAACCATGAGCTGTACACGCTTGCTTCGTCTTCTGGGGTCACACCATTACGTGGAGAAGATAAATACAACGAGTGTGTCGAGATTGCGAGGAAGCACGGCGTACAGACGCCCGAGGATGATTATGCTGTGTGGGAAGGTGAGGGCGGACCAGCACTGGTTGCTCTCATATTCACGCTGTATGACTACACATTCCGCCCAGAGCATATCAAAAACAAGGACGAGGCGTTGAAGTGGGCTGAGGAGGCCGACACCGTTGCTACCGACGAGTTCATCTTACATCCCGATCCATACCCTTCACGGGAGGCGTGGTGTGAAGTCCTCCTTGACAAGGCACAGAGGAAGCTTCAGACGGCTGTCAACCGGGGCCTGCCTTTGATACTCGTCAATCACTGGCCATTAAGGGAGGATTTGATTTATATACCGAAGGCGCCCAGATTTACGCTATGGTGTGGGACTAAGAAGACCGAGGACTGGCACCAAAGGTACAACGCCAAGGTGGTTGTCTCTGGTCACTTGCATGTCAGGAGGACGGACTGGAAGGACGGAGTTAGGTTTGAAGAGTGCAGTCTAGGTTATCCGAGACAATGGGAT
Organism: Cytospora paraplurivora; assembly: GCA_021272945.2. NCBI lineage: Eukaryota > Fungi > Ascomycota > Sordariomycetes > Diaporthales > Cytosporaceae > Cytospora > Cytospora paraplurivora. Next base: position 52,803 of record JAJSPL020000053.1, on the reverse strand, counting down.
GAAATCATGAAGTCTGGCAAGGACATCAACTCGCTGCTACGAGAGATCTTGCCGGGCCCGCCAAAGCCGGATGGCGATGTGATACCGCCACAATCGAGGAGATGGGGATGATATAGCTACTGCAGCAGGGGCCGAGGCGGCCAGGATGGTAACGATTCTAACCTGTTCTAGAACGTTACTAACAGTTGCCGATATATATATAACTCACTGGTACACAAAGTGGATGGACATGACTGCCTGCTAGCGTGAAACAAATGCCGGAAGCATAATTCGACCTCAACTTTGATGTAATTGCTTTGGGCAACGCATTAGGAAGACATTTTACATGCAGAATAGACACGTGTCATACCTTACTCTCTATGAAATCGAAATCATCATCCTTCTTGTATACGTATGTAGTCTACATAGGCAAAATTGAAGACGATTTGTCCTATCCATGAAATGCCTCACATCAATGATCAACTGGTTATAAACAACCACAACAGCCATCTCGGGGTCGCTGCTAATAAAATCTAGCAACTAGTCCACTAAATGAGTGAAGTCAATACCTATATGATATTTAATTTTAATGAAAGAGGCACACGAACCTACGCACGTCTTGATCGCTGACAACGTACGGGTACTATGTGAGTGATCAGTAAATGCCTCCTACGGTGAGATCTGCTCCAAAACTTCCTTGCATGGTCTGAGAATGTAGTGGCTGAGTGTCAAATTCGCACACAATACGGACAGACCGCCAGTCCACTATAGCTCGCATGCAGCTTTCCACATGTGTCAAGGTGCCCAGGTGTTGACATGCAATTATCGCCACCGTCTCGAGGATGACGCAGCTTGACCCAAAGTGGACTAGCAGCATGCATCCTCAATCTAATCATGATAAATGTTGCAATCAGAACCCGTGATAGTGGTCAACAAAGTTGCACAGAGGTGACCTGCTAAGGTTTAAATTGAGCCTGGGTGGGCATCCTGGCATCGTGGAGTTGCAGTCAAGTCTATATGGCAGGTTATTGCTAATCTACTGATCATGACGTCGCAGTTGGGGAAGATGAATATAAGGCACTGGGATACTCCAGGGCTCCACCGAAAGTCACCTTCCTATTCCTGAGAGGTACACCAACCGTATCTTTCTTCATATGAGTTCCCCCAAACCGAGTCCCCGCTTTGTCCGCAACGTTGCTGATTACTGCCGGAGCAAGGAAGGCGGATGATCGGCTAACATTGGAGGGCATTCGAATACTCTCAAAGGGTGTCAATTTGTTGACAGGTTTATCACTTTGGCACAGAGATCATTGATGCGTGGTATTCTGGCTCGGGTGCCGGGGGGGGGGATGCAACGCTCTTTAGCCGAAGAGGTTTATAAATAGGTGACACAGGGCTCTCTCATCAGAGTGGGAAGCAGTGAGGAAGTTACAAATGAAGGCCATAGACATGGTAATCATGATTTTCGCACGATTGCTGGGCTGCTTTGGAGCAGTGACGCTTGCTATAGCTACAAATTCTCGAAAAGTCCCATCCCAGCGTCTAGCCCCTCGAGATCTCAACGGAACCTATCCAAAATACCGCATTTCCCCTTTGGACGGATCTATCATCGCTCTACCCTCTAAAGACCAACTCGGATTCCAAGACAAGGAGATGGGGATTTTGATACACTTTACTATAGCCACGTATATCAGCATCGATGGCTGCAACGGCGTGCCAGGCCTGGTCCCCGATCCGCATCTTTTCGACCCAACCATTCTCAACACTGACCAATGGATGGATACTATTATAGCTTCTGGAGCGAAGTATGCGACACTGGTGGCCAAGCATAATTGCGGGTTCGCGACATGGCCTAGCGCTGTGACCTTCAAGACGCGGGACAACGTAACAAGTCCCTACAACTATACCGTAGCGGAGTCTCCTATCAACGGCACAGATGTTGTGAAGCTGTTTTCGGCGTCGGCCGAGAAGTATGGGGTGGGACATGGTTTCTACTACAGCACTGTGGTCAACAACTTCTTGAATGTGCAGAACTCATTGGTAAATGCTACTTGGTCACCTGGAGAGATCCGGATCACGAATAAGACATATGATGAGATTGTTATAGCTCAACTGACTGAGCTGTGGACAAATTATGGAACGCTGACGGAAGTGAGTTTGTAAAGGGTTCTGAAACTATGAGTCCAATATGTTGACAAAACCTACAGCTCTGGTTTGATGGAGGCTACAGCGCCAGCCAGATGGAAAGTATTCAAATATTACTTCAACAACATCAGCCGCAAGCTTGCATTTTCAACTCCTGCGACACGAATGGCACCTGTCTTTCCCCCAACGCAATTCGGTGGATTGGTACAGAGTCAGGACTTCCAAACGAGGAGATATGGTCGACGGGTGTCACGAATGACGGCGGAGACCCAACAAGCAAGTATTTCGCCCCAGCTGAATGCGATACGACTTTGCAGACGGAAGACCGCTGGTTTTGGGGGAAGGGCCAGCCCCTGCGATCGCTTGACGAGATGATCGACGTCTACCATCAGACTGTCGGCCGGAACTGTCTTCTGGAACTTGACCTCGCACCCGACCGCAGTGGGCTTATACCAGCTCGGCATGCAGCCCGATACAAAGAGCTTGGAGATTTCATCCAGTCGTGTTATGGTAGTTCCCTCATTCAACAGGTGGAAAATATTAGTACCGAGAGCGGCGTTGCCTTGGCATTCGAGTACCCTACGGTCATCGACCGCATCGTCATCATGGAAGACCAGACGAATGGGCAGGTCATCCGTGCGTACGAAATATACGCAAAAATTGTTGATACGGAAGAGATGAATGGGACTCTAGACGTTCCTTGGAGTCTTGTCTCTAGCGGGAGTAGTGTGGGGCATAAGAGAATCGATCTTTTTAAGGAGGCCATAACGGTAACGGACATTATTGTGAACGCTACTAAGTACGTTGATGTACCTAAGTGGAGGTCAGTGACAGTCCATATATGCGGAAATTTGACCTCTAGTACGGTTTAACTCATGTATTTAACACTGCTTATCATTGAAATTCGGAACCAAAGGTGCGGTGATCGAGTAAGCTGTTGGCCTCTGGGCCCAACATGTTGACACCAATATCTGCAGAAGTCGATCGAAATACATAACATTACTGTAATATCTCCTGTCGGTGCCCATGTGTTTATCCCACAATTGAGTCGTCCACTATGACCGGACCAATCTCTTCCATCAAGAACTTTCTAGGTGAGAGGTGCAATACCCTGCTTTCCCTCACCTCAAGACCACGCTTGCCGAAGTATCGCTCGCTTTCGTAACTCCATTGTACATTGGCTCCGACCCAATGAGCAACTCCATTCATATATGTTTGAACCTCCCAGTCGAGGGGGCCACCCCACCGAGGAATCTGCAAGAAGAGTCTGTTGAACTTTTCCGTCATATCGGTGTGTAGCTGAGCTGCCCAGTTGATCGCCTGCTGAACTTCCAGAGCCTTTTCTCTCATCACGATCGTGATTAGATTGTGTTGGTCATCTCCAGAGGCCTGTTCTTTGTTGTAAGACAAGACATCCTGGTTTACATTAGCATATATTACTCTCATGGGGGAAGGGAAGTGATTGACATACATTGGCAATAATGGTTAAATCAACTGCCAATGCTTCCAACTCCTGTATCACCGGATCATGCATCACCTTGTCGGGTATGGTCATATCCATCTCCAACATGTTGAAGGATGATATCACCCCAATGGTCTTTCTCCGGACGTCGAGATAACTGTCTATATCACGTATGTACGATTTGTCTCTGTCCACTGCCTGCTGGGCGGTACCCTGCAGGTAATCTTGCATGGAGTCGATGAATCGCTTCTGAAATGTTGGGGTCGATATCGCACATGTTCGAACCCAGAACCTAAGATGGTCAATCAGAAACCTCCCTTCTCTATGAGAGTTGGTGCAGTGCCTTACTGTCGAGCAATCTCGCCGCCCACCCACTCTCCCTCTGGCCGGGGCTTGTCGGGATTTCTGAGAGCATCAATGATGACACCGACTTGATCCCACACTTCACTGGGGCCAGACTTGTCCGAGTGCTCGTCGAAGATGAAAAAGAGGTTCATCAAGTCATTTGCGCACCTGAGCTGGTCTGCCCAAAACGTCAGTCCTCCCCCACTGTTCGTGTTTGTCATTCTCACCAAGAGGGCTGCTAACCTCTTCTAAGCCACGGGTACAGCAATCCCGTCAGTAGATCTAGGGGTGGTTTAGTAAAGTTTCATCCAGATGTATCTCGGAAGTTGTCCTGTGTTGTACTTACTAAAATTGCACTTATCAAATGCTTCCTGTGCTCTTGGTGTGAAAGCCTTGAAGCTCGCGGTCCAGTCCAGTGTCTCTTGCCTAATACCCTCAGTCTCAGGGTTGATTTGACGGGGCCATCTCCACTTGGCCTGGAAGTCAGGCAAAAGGATGATCTGGGCCATTCTAGATTCTCTAGGTCTTCCGAGATATGTCCGGTCATCAAGAGTTGGCGAAGTGTGTCGCAGGGGCTATGAGGCTGAAGATACTCAAACGATTAGAGAGCAACAAAGGTTTAACAACAGGAAGAGTGACACGAGCTAGTATTTATATGCGTCAGGCCGACCATCACTGCCCAGGGATTACATACAGCCTTCTCAGTTTTGGCTGGTGGATACAGACATCAACTGATTTAAATTGGGCCGTCGAGGATGCCTCTGAGCTATTTAGACTCGATAATCTGACTGTTGGTGGCAGATGCACAGTCAGAATCCGCTCACCTGCTGAAACCGCCCACCCAGGTCCCAGTAATCCGCCCACCCAGTACAAAGAATCTAGCTCGCTTTATAACAAGGTCTCTCGTACCTTAGTTATCAAGAACTGCCACACTTAGCTACTAAATTAATATTCTAGCTATTCAGCTTACTCAGACTGGAACTCAGCTACATGTAGCTATACTTAGTACTACTCTTGTTAAACTTACTATATAAAGGCTAGCAATAATTAGAAGTATAATTCAAGTATACTTACTTATTCACTCCATTCATAGAATGTTCGATTTGGATTGGTGAGGCGCTAAGGAGTTGGATATTAAAAAGTATAACTTTCATACTGGGTGAGTGGATTCTTAATGCAGATGCACCGCTTCGTTGTTTGCAAAGAGGAGTGGGAGAAGTCACAATAACCCTGGGAAGGGACCGGATGTTCTACCCACATAGGTAGGGATCCGATATCCACCTATCTGGTGTATCAAACGGGCATCCAACAGAGCTGCCAACGGAAACACCACGGGGCCGGAAGAACCAAGATGACATCCTAAACAACAAAGAACTGGCGCCCCGGAATACCCCACAATATAACCGCTGCATTGGGATTACTCCCTCCCCTCCAAAAGTCCCTGTCTCTTCGGCCCGATGGTTCAGCTGGGGAAGGTGTATAGATGAGATAGCGTTCCAACATCCGACGGTGCTTGCAGGGCTATCTATACATCCTTTGCACAGCTACCAGCCTTGATATTGAAATGTAGATATATCGGATGCGGTACCTAGATCAGGCATGTGTCCTTGATTACGGTCAGAGTCCTTGTTTAATTTAGGGGTATCTGAGGTCGTGGTCTTGGGTTCAGTCGCCGCAGCCAACATGTGGACCTGGAATCTTTGAAACCAAAATTATGCCGCATCATCTATAGGACCCATGGAACATTTTTATTATTATTTATCTTTATCCATGCAATTGCGCCAGAGCTCGGTTAGGCTAGATCACTGTAGAATCAACAATCTCAAGTAACAAGTAATTAGATACTAAGCGTTTGTTTGAACATAGACTTCTCTGCGTCCGCCGTATCGCCCCAACTTCTATGAGTCTGGCATTTACTTGTATCTGCTTCTAGAGTGGTATGTGAGCATGTCTCTGAGCCTAATCCCCTCTAACATAGAACCGGTACGATCGAACAGTAAATGAAAGCCTCCCCTCTATGCAAGACCTTCCTTCACAGGAAAGGCAGGCCACATACATATGTGTGTCTGCATTGGAAGAAATTCACACCAGGGATGTCGGGCTAATCATCACCCTGATACCCACATCGTGGACGCTTGTGTAGGGGATCACGAAACAAGTGGCAGAATACTACGGAAAGCCACCAATGGAATGTCGAATAAGGACCCAAAACTCATGGGAGGTGCATATGTTTTCAGATAGGTGGATACATTGACGGAGGCTTCGTAATACCGGTAGATACCACTCGAGTGGGCAATGTGGGTTGTCGTAATCATTTTGCTGGAGACACCTGTCAGCATGGAGACACATATGCGGAGAGGCTAGTTGTATTGAACTTCATTCCCACCAATTTGCTCAGGGCTCAGTGGATATCCGGAACAGCTTCCGTTGCTCAGTCAAGGTCCCAACTCATCGTGACATTGCGTTGATGTTGGAGGCGCAGCAAAACTCGTCCGATGTCACGAACCAATGTGGAGATATCGGGAGTCCGATGGAGCCATCATGTGGAGCCTTCAACCGGCCCGAGCCATTCATTCCATACCCGAAACATCTTGGTCGGGTCACAGGGGGTTGAATGGTTGAACGTCGGCCCTGACGCGAACTCGACTAGATGATAGCCTGCAAGCTCGTCCCATTCAGCAACCGGAAGCAGCACAAGGGCAATGCCAGGGCATGTCAGACGCTGTCATGGCATAGTATGTGTTGGTAAATGAGGTACCTATGCAGGAGATTAGAAGTGGAGAACGAACCCAGGATGTGCTGGGGCCAATTGCTGTTGGTTACTGTCAGATGCGGTTGGCAACGATTGAAGTGACCACTCGGCTCGGAAGAGGCCCTGTGTAGGTACCCTAGGGTACACACGTAATAGGTATTACAATGCGGCCCCTATATTCCAGGCAGTGACGGTCGTGCAATTGTTATCAGTATGTATGGCACATCAAACTGTTGAATGAATTGTTGTTGTCCTCCCGGTCGTTCTTTTGTCTCGCCTTTCGGTCTCGACATCATTTGCAGATAGAGCATCTTTTTGTCGAGAATGGAGACAAGGGGACACTTCGCAGGCGGTGGGTCGCTACTTCATCTCACCCTTGAATACAAGGACTTCGAAGGTCTAGGTGTTGTACCTTGGTTTAGCTACACAGTCAATCTGCCAAAGCGTCCACTCCCTAGCATATCAACTCGACCCATAACCAAAACCAAGCGCCTCATTGTGCGCCCGATCCTATCGACTGACTTGGATGCCTTCCACGAGCTTCGAAGATGCAGGGAGACACAAGAGCACTCAAAAACACGTGGGCGGCCAGATGCGAGCAAGGAAGAGACGCAACAAACGATCGAAGCGCTCAACAGATCCGAGCAAAACCACTGGTATTTCGGGGCATTTCTCCAATCCACTGGTGAGATGATTGGGGAAGGGGGCTTGCCTGATTGCAGCACAATGTCGACATCCAACTCCGGATGGCCGGAGGCGGAACTTCTGGTCAAACCACAGTACTGGCGGCAGGGTTATGGCAGAGAAATATTCGAGGCTATTATGGACACCTGGTGGGATCTTCCCCGGGAGAAAAGACGTCACCAGTTGGTGCCAGCTTTAGTACCGGATAAGGCACCGGGCGATGAGGTACCCGAGAGCATCGTGTTTCAGTGGGAAGAGAACAATATGCGAGCTCGCGAGTTCTTCGCCAAAATGTTAGCCCAGACCCCTGCTGCGGCCGAGGGCATGTTCGAAAGCTGCGACACACGAGAGGGCAGGGAGGGGAACATTGTGAAGTGGGCAGGAACATTGGCTGGAAACCCAAGACTAAAAACTTCGAATTGACGATCAGGTTTCTGCTTCCGGATGTAATTAGCGTTGCAGAGCAAGACGGAAAAGGGATGGCGTTGCTACATTGGTATAGCTGGTAAATTATATCTCAGGTACGGTGCTTCCACCGGGCTGTTCTGAAGCTAGGTAGAAGCTGCTATTGTCGTTATACACTCAAGTGTATCTGAGAGGGATGCACATGTGGTTAATGGAAATTGGCGATTGTTTGTGAGGGAAAGGAATTAGTATTTATGAAAGGCGTTTTGGTGTGCATATGTTGACTCCCGGGTACATGATCTGCTAACATCGCCGATCATCCACCTCTGGTATTTGTACCTGAAATGACATCGTCTGCTGGTGAACTCTGCATTCCGCAGCACGATCTACTGAGACGCCAATACAACACTACATTACTGGGGAAACCCCATATTTCTCATACATATGTGTCATTTCCCCTCCGCTCGGTTCTGGCTGCCCTTTGACCATGAGTCCTTTCCGTCTTCATGCTTGGCTGTTGTCTACACTCAACCACATCTTCCTAGTCAACCCCTGCCGGGTGTTCAACCGTTTGAGCCCTCCCAGTACGCCCACTGCAACAACTGGCTCTCTAGTGTGTCTAAAAAGGCTGCCATTGATATTCTGCAGAACATGGCGCCGTGGGTCAAAGCATCCAGAGTACCATCTGGGATTGACGGGGATGATGATGTGTATCCATTACACATGCTCGATGATACCAAGGGATGCCGCGAACTCTTCCTTGCTTGGACTTTGCGCTTCAACGACGTTCTGGATGCGCAAAAATTGCATGACTCCCTGTCGAGGTTACTCGAGATAGGAGACTGGAGAAAGCTTGGGGGCCGGCTCAGAATGAATGTACGAAGTGGTGTCTCCAGTGGCTCTTGAATGATGACCGGTTGACTGATTTTTACTCATAGGCGAACGGCAGGCTCGAACTTCACGTACCAAAGCAGTTCACAAGTAGGCGACCTGCGGTCACCTTCTCTTGCGATACATCGTCATCCCATCTGACGATAGATGAGCACCCTTTGGCTGGCCGCCTTCCCAAAGCCATGTCGCAGCCTTCACTCCAGGCCGTAGGGAGTCAGTTTCGTCAATTCGCTGTGAAGTCGGATGTAACATCGACTATCAAGGACGCAATTGCCAACGATGTACCTCAGCTGTCCTTGCATATTACACTCTTCAGTGATGCTACTCTTGTAGGCATCTCTTTCCCCCATACTATGATGGATGCTCTAGGGTTCGTAGCCCTTCTGCAATCTTGGTCGCTTGTCTTGGCTGGACGTACGGATGAAGTGCCACCAATCCTCGGTGCAAGGGATGACGTCCTCTGGGAAACTGCAGCTGGATCCGGTGGCACAAAGGTGAAGGAAGATTTCATTCTCGGAAGGAATCTCATAAGGGGCGCCGCAGCCACCAAACTCTTGCTGCGATTCGCGTGGGATGCAGCCCGGAACCCGATTATCAAAGCGCAGGCTTTATACCTCCCCAAGTCAGCCCTCGATCAGCTGCGAAGCCGAGTTATGGACAACATTGCCGATGCACCACAGGGTCACATTCATGAGAAGGCTTTCGTGAGTGATAGCGATGTGTTGACGGCTTGGATGACGCAGATTATAGCGTCCTCGGAGCCGCACCCGAGACCGGTGACTCTCTTGCGTGCCGTTAATGCCCGCTTCCGGTTGGCATCGTTGCTGCAGACGCCAAACAAAGGCGTGTATGTGCAAAACATGGTTCTGGTATCATGCACTTCACTACCGAAACAAATTGTGAGGGGGCCATTGGGGATGATAGCCCTGGAAACTCGACGCCAGCTCTCGGAGCAGACCCAGAAACCACAGATGATCATGTGGTTACAACGCTTGCGGCAGAAAATCGAAAAGGGTCAAGAACCACTCATACTCTCTGGAGACCCTGACTCGGTGCCGATTGTCTCCAACGACTTGACTAAAGCCAACTTGATAGGAATCATCAACTTCAAAGAGGCCGTTGTGCGGCAGGGGGATGCCACGAAGTCGAGGATTAATCCACTAGGGACTATGGTGTATCATCACATGCAGTCTTTGAGCCGACCATCATGGAAGCGGCATTGGTTTGTCATTTTGGGCAAAGACCACCAAGGCGGCACATGGATTACGGTGGCACTAACGCGAAAATCGGCCATCAAGCTTGAGGAAGCGGTCGAAAACATGTAGAGGCTGCTTTACAGGCCTGGAGGAACTTGCGGGTTGGCTGGTTCGATATTCTCGTGGGCTTTCTCGTCATCAAAAAGGTCATTGCACTTCAGAGTCAGGAAGACTGCATACTAGGTATGTAGGGTTGACAGACATTAATGTAAGGCGGATTCTGGTTCTTCGTCTACCCAGGGTCCCTGCGTCTACCTATAAGAAATTCAGGACAACTATGATAAGCAAGACGGCATCTTGTGATCATTCGACTGAATGGAGGGGCATATTTTCTTATGAATCTTTCCTCTTGCATTCAGAGTATTATTTGTAGTCAATTCGAGGCAGATTGGATATGACCTTGGCTCCAGATGTTCCTATACCTTACGAACAGAGTTGTAGCGGACGACACCCGGATATGACTTACCAATCTGGGTCTTGTTTCACAATATTGTTGATATTTAAAGTCAGTATGAAGGTATTGCTAGAGCAATCACTGACATCTCGGTGCAGAAAGCTAGAGCTGACCATGTAGGTCACATATACGATTGACTGCTTAATGCGCACGAAGAAGTGCTTCTCATCACCAACCTTGACCCCGACATTACAATTTGATGCCCAAATAGACTAATAGAAATTAAAACGTTCTGAATAAATATCATACTACTTCTCCGCGTTGAATGTCCACTATGAGATTACGAGCTCGAACTCGACCCTCCCCGTTTCGTTGACACACTAATGCCAACTCCTTTGCTTTAGCAGACATCTTCGTATTTCCGATCACCTTCAAGAGAGCCTCTCGTAACTCAACAGTCGCAGCCCGTGGAGCAGCTGTCTTGTTTGCAAAGACACCTACGCCCAAATATTCGACTCTTGCAGCATACTCGTATGTATCCCACCAAGAAGCCAGGATGACCTGGGGAACACCAGAACTGCAGAATCTCGATATAAGTACTGTGATATCATTGTGTTTATGAATTGGGATGAATAAGGTTACCTACCGGCAGCATTCGAAGTAAGTGTTAGCTCCTCCATGGTGGACTTGAACAACTACTTTGCCAGTGTCAAGGAGGGCCACGGGGTCGGTTTTAAGCCATCTCTCCATGCGTATCCTCTGGCTCGCGATAAGCTTCGGTCCAAAGACTTGATCCATGTCTTCCTTCTGCCCGTCACCCCTAAGCTTGACCTTCCATAGGATCTGCAGACGGGGGAAGTAATTTAGAACCGACTTCAGTGCCCTAGCAACTTCCAACGCAAGAGTTGGGTCCATAGTATGATGTGTACCCAAGTTGACTAGCATCGTCTCCATGCCCTCTCGTCGCAGCCAGTCATCCATATGAGGATCAAGCTCGCTTACGGGACGTTTTGGAAGTGCGATGGGACCGCAGCCGAAAGTAGTTGAACGGACACGCATGGGAAAGTCAAGCTCAGGTAAAGACGGGCAGATAATGTGCGAAGCTACCCTGGAGATACTCATGACTGGGGGCGGGCCCCGCAGTCCGCAAGCGTGTCGTGCGTCGTTGAGCTTGCGAAGACGTGATGTCTTGTCCAATGCAGCGCCGGTAAGGGTACCCAGCATGCGCAACCATAAGTAGAGATTGGCGGGGATGAGTGACCAAGGGAGCGGAAAGGGGAACGCAGAGGCGAGGCTACTCATTGTCATATGTTAGTAAAAACTAACGCTTCATCACTATTCGATAATTCGTTGGGGTTCAATAAGACCTACGCAGGATACTTCCACCACATGCCCATTCTTGGCTGAGAATATTGTTCGAAATCTTTGAATGAGTTCGGAGACAGGATGACGAATTGTCGCCCTAGTTCGTGGCATGCGTCGAGTGCCTGAGAAAGACCTTGCTCCGCAATGATCATAGACGGTTGCACCTTATTGATAATGTCTCGGGCGTAACGTTGCTGTTCCATATATGTTTCCGCCGTCATTCGAAAGAAGAAGTCGGGGAGACGACGGTATGAAGACACGGCCCCTTTGAGTCCAGGCTTGTGTGGCAGAAGGTCCTGAACACCATCGCGGTAACAAGCCTCGGCACTCGAAAGTCCAGGAATCGTGTGGAAAGTAAGGCTCGGCCTCTGCTTCTGAGGATCGAATTGGACAATCTCATCTTCCTCACCACATGCGATCCTCAAGGGCCGGGGATAGGCGGCCGAGTGTGTTGCTAGGAGTTCTTCAAGTCGCGGTCGTAGGGAGGAATATGAAGCTAAATGTATATCATAGTCGTCCATGACCAGGAACTCGTGAAGAGTCGCCAGGATCACATTGGCTTGGCCCCATTCAGGATTTGTGAAGAAGAGTAGTGATGACCGCTGAGCCGACATAGCTGTGTAGTCAATAAAGTGCTCCAGGATTAACTGTAATGAAGCTGTGATGATAGGAGATTCTTAAAGCGGCGAGATACTGGCCGGGGACGGGGAATGAGAGATTTCAAGTGCTTTACCAACGCCAGCCATCCGGGATACATTACATATTATTCTCGGGGTTCATAATATTTTTGATATATCAGATCCGGGAGAAATCAAATTCACCTTATCCCAATTAGGAAGACGATTACTGAGCATGCGCCTTCTAAGCTAACGTGTACCAGAGAAATGCCCGGTGACTGCACCGGAGTCACACCGGTGGCTGCCATCCATCTCAGAAAGGAAAAGCTCAAGTATTTATTCTATATCCGTCTACGCTAATTTAGCATAAATGTGCGGTCCCAACATAGAGAATGGCCGAAACCATATGTGCATAGATCGGATTTTACAACCCTCACACTGCATCTTCTTTTCCATACGTGTTTAAAACTACTACTAGGAAACATAATGTCTGACACAAGTCAGATACGGAGTTATGCAATTGGCGATACCAAGAAGCTTGAGTCATGGCAAGAGGACGAGAATGTTGTCAGACAACACTATATTTTGACAACATGAAAAGCATGTCTGGAAGCTATCGACTCGTTCATGAACTTATAAGAGAAACACCCTTAGTCCGTTCCCGTGCTACGCCACTCCAAACTAATCCGTAACCGCAAGCTCGCGCTTCCTTGCTTCCCAGGACTCTACGTTGGTAGAATCAACGGCTTGCAAGCCCGTAACCGTAAGTTCGTTATCCTGCCAGTTATCCCTTGTAGCCAGTCTGTCAATCGCATCGCAAAGTTCCTGGATCGTCCTTGCGTCTCTAGGTACAGTATGGCCTTTTCCATGGTCGAACATCTCCGCAGCATTCTGATCGCACATGTTGTACAAGGCTATCGCGCCAAGGACGTAAGGATCACTACAACCAATGATGTGCAAGGTCGGAATGTCGATTACGTCCAATCCTTGGTCTGCAAGCAGGACCTGGACATTATCTCCTGAAATGGCCATTGGTGGCCATCCTGCGAAGAAGATGGCTCGCTGGAATTGATGTCAGGACTCCTCCATAGTATTGAGTGACTTTCCGATTGAAAAACTTACCTTGATTCTTCTGGGCCTTCCATTTAGCTGCGCTCGTCTGCGCTCCTCGAGTATCAGCGTAGAAGCAGTGGTTGCGCCTTCAGAGTAGCCCAAGATTCCCTAGAAATAGATCAATGGAAAGTATCAGCCAAATGCACAACGGCAACTTGTTCGACTAAAGATATACAAGGGAAAAAGACGTACATCGATCTCGGGATCATTATCAATGATATCTAGAAGCCTCTGAATTGCACTCTGCACGCTCGTCGCAAGGCACGACGGGTTTTCGCCGAAAAGGGCTCTCATGGTCTCCTCAGGATGGGCACCTTCTGGAAAGTCCCGAATCCTGTCAACTACATCAAACGCAGCATCTCCATCGTACTGGATGAACCGCCACAAAGGACCGGCTCCAAAGTAGTCCTCGAAGCCTTTGGGCGGTGTGGCTGGATAGGTCCCTTGAGTCCAACTGAAGTTAGCGTGGCCGCGTTTCTCCAGTTCTGCAATGAATGGAGCGAGTTGGACCTGGAAGTTCTATTCATGGGTAAATCATATTAGCGATGGGACAAGATGGTGGATCTATTCAATGAGCCATGGAAATACCTTCGCACTCCCATAGGCACCAGGAAGACACAGAAACTTCATGATGAGGGTTGGTGCAGAATTAAAGTAAAAGTCTCTCTGCTCGTCGACAGTCGGGTATTCGAAATTTCGAAAATAGTGAACATGCTGATAGTCTACGCGAAGGACTGGTTGGGCGACAGTACCGAGACAACATAAATACTTCCCACTCTTAGCCACTGGCATGGATGGAAGTTACCTTGCCTCTTCCGGTGTTGACAATCACATACTGGCGATGCCGTAACTGGCAATGTGATTGCTTGCGGGATTTACATTGATCCACGCGTGTGGCGTTGATTTGCACCGAGTGGGAACTGTTGTCCCTCGATGCAAAAGCGGCATACATATCAGATTAGCAGGTAGAAATGGTGTAAGATGTGTCACGTTTGCACATATCAAAAATGAGATGTGAGGATATAACACCATCGGGCATCAACTCGACAATATATCGTAACACCTTCATGGCCTATCTTGCAGAGGATGTGCCGTGAAGAAGTCACCGGAAATGCTATGGCCCACGTTCAATGCGAGACCAAGCTTGAAGGAGCAGGTCGTAGTGGAGAGGCGTGCGAAGGCTATGGCTGATTAAAACCCGAGGACGGGAATAACTTTGGTGGTTGGTGGAGTCCAAGCTAACGGGGAGGGCTCCGGGTTTTCCTGTTACAGTTAGTCGGACCCGCCTTTCCTGACAGCACCCGAGCTGGACTCTGGAGCAATCCTGCAAAAGGTGTACTGTGATCTACGATCCCTACTTCTGATGGTCAGACCTCTATCTTACGCAGTAGACTACGACCTGCATTCAACGACCGAAAGCGTCGGGAATCGAGTCGTGGCGAATGCTGCCAGCCCTGTCTCAGCTCTTTCCGGAAACATCGGTGCCCTAGGGTACATAGGTAGGTGACTCGTAAGTATCGTAAGTTTGTTCCGGACGCGTCGTAAGATTGCTTCAAGGCGACGCGAGTCAGCACATGTGTCTCAGCTCTGCAATCGAACGCCCATCCATGGATCGAGATCTCTTACATCACCTTTTCCAACACCAAACTTATAGAGTTCGCAATGAGGTTATCACGCTTGTTCGGAGTCCGAACGAGAGCCGTGATAGGTGTGACCTAGTGCATACCATGTCGACATGTCGGTTGCATATGTTGTAACGGCGGTACCATGGTCCTTTCAGCTGCAGACCTGTCTACCAGTTGTTGCTTCATTGTGGTAGAACGCAACCACACGAGTGCTTATTCCTGGATCGTTGCGATCGTCTGGCCAGGACCGTTATACTAGTTTGGTATCGCGAGCTTCTTTCCGGCCCCAAGTACCCATGATCCTTCTTATGTTTCAGGACGGAAGTAGCCATAGATTGTGATGATGTATCACTTGCAGTTCAGAACGACCTCGATCTCAACTGCCGTTGTGATAGTGTGATAATGTGAATTGCTTTTAGCGGCGGTCGCCCACTTCCTTTGTAGATTCTAAGACCAAAGTAGTTATAGATTGCCGTGATGTATCATTTATTGTTCAAAGTAACCCTGATATCAAGTCCTGTTGTGATAAGTGTCGAATTGTTGAGGTGTATTCAGCCGCACTCGGCCGCACTTGACTGCTTCCATGGTTGCTCTATTCCCAGAAACGCAGTTAGCTACAGGCTCTTGCAATCCTTTACCAATTAGTATCTAGAGTGGGTTTATCGTGGCGCATTCAGCTCTATCAAGTAAGTCCCACTTATGACACATTTGGACTGGAAGACGGCGGAGTCGTACGTGGTGTCGAAGGAAGTATAAAGGCATAGGGTTTTACTTCCACGAGATCTGGGTTTGATCTTAAATCATTACCCCGAACCTCTCGTGAAGTATTAGCATCAGCCATTCCCCTGAGCCTCGATACTTTGCAAGAGTATGGCCGCTGAAATACCTAAACCGCCAACTGGGCATGCACCCGGATACCAATCGCCTAATGGCGACGGAAGGAGCATACCAGATACCAACGGCTTGGAGCCATCGAGTTCCGTTTCCCCGATTGCTATTGTCGGCATGGCATGTCGTCTTTCAGGGAATGTATCTTCCTCGGAGGACTTCTGGGAGATGATATGCCGGGGACGAAATGGGTGGTCTGAAATTCCAGAGAGTCGGTTCAGTGCAACCGCCTACTCGCATCCAAACCCTGAGAAAAAGGGTGCCTTCAATGCCAAGGGGGGTTACTTTCTAGATCATGACCCAGCCATGTTTGACGCACCCTTCTTCAATATCACACGGGCAGAAGCTGAGGCCATGGGTACGTTGCAAGTGTTATCCTGAGTAACCGGCTCGTTTACTGACTTTATCAATCTCTAGACCCGCAGCAACGGTTGCTTCTCGAATGTACATATGAAGCATTGGAGAACGCCGGTATCCCAAAGGAAAGTCTGGTAGGCAAGAATGTTGGAGTGTTCGTCGGAGGAGCGGCCTCGGATTATCGTCTTGGTACGCTTCGAGACCTCAACCTCACGCCAATGTTCGATGCCACCGGAAATCATCAGTCTATCCAGTCAGGGCGGATCGCGCACTATTTCGACCTTCGAGGGCCTGGATTCACAGTCGATACTGCTTGCAGCTCCAGTCTCTATGCCCTGCACCAGGCAGTCCTAAGCCTTCGGAACGGGGAATGCGAGCAAGCGATCGTAGCGGCATGTCACCTCAACCTGCAGCCTGGGGATTGGATTTCCATGTCCCTTTCAAGGCTATTCTCCGATCAGGGAATGACATTCGCATTCGACAGTCGTGCCAAATCGGGTTTTGCACGTGGAGAAGGCGCGGGTGTGTTGATTCTGAAACCCTTGCCCAAGGCCATCGACGACAACGACAAGGTCCGCTCTGTGATAGTGAATACGGGCGTCAATCAAGATGGCAGGACCGTTGGTAGGTCAAACAATGTTCCATATGATTCATAAGACCGGCTAACATCATCAATAGGAATCACATCACCAAATGGTCTGGCACAAGAGAAGTTAATGCGCGAAGTCTATGCTCGTGCAGGCATCAGCCCTCGGGACACTGGCTTCGTGGAGGCACATGGGACAGGCACAAAAGTCGGCGACCCTATCGAAGCCACGGCTATTCATAACGTCTTCCAAGAAGGGAGAACAACAAAGAAACCACTCTTGTTTGGCTCCGTGAAAAGTAACATCGGCCACCTCGAGAATGCCAGTGGTATTGCATCTGTCATCAAGGCGACCATGATGCTCGAAAAGGGCTTCGTACTTCCCAACACAAACTTCAAAGTACCAAACCCAAGCATTCCAATGGCGGAATGGAATATGAAGGTACCGAATCTGCAGCAGCCCTGGCCTGCGGACAAGCGATATATTAGCATCAACAACTTTGGCTTCGGGGGTTCCAATGCGCACTGTGTGCTGGCGAGGCCACCGCCGCATGCGAGACCGGGACAGCCAAAACCTACGTATACAGGCCACGAGACAAGGCTTTTTGTCCTATCGGCCAATGACGAAGTGTCCGCCAAGGCTATGATAAAAGACCTTTCTATTTTCTTGGAACAACACCCGGAAATCTTTCAGAAGCACCTACTACGCAATTTGGCCTATACGCTAGGCCATCGAAGATCGCAGCTTTCCTGGCGAATCGGTGCGGTGGCAGGGTCCGCCGCTAAGCTCGTCGAGATTCTCAATTCGGCCGAAACCAAGCCCGTACGGGCATCACAGCAAACCCCCAAAATTGCCTTCATCTACACTGGACAAGGCGCGCAGTGGCATGCCATGGGCCGCGAACTCATCACGGCATATCCCGAGTTTTCCAAAACCCTTCATGCTGCAGACCTCTTCCTGAAGGAGATCGGGGCAGATTTCTCCTTATTGGAGGAGCTATCGCGAGACAAAGCGACTTCGAGGGTCGGGGATGCTCATATCAGCCAGCCCGCGTGTGTTGCTATTCAACTGGCTCTGACCGATCTACTGAGGTCCTGGGGTATTGCCCCTTCCTCTGTAACCGGACATTCAAGCGGAGAGATAGCAGCAGCCTATGCGGCTGGGGCACTGTCTATGGAGTCTGCCATTGCTGCCGCATATCACCGAGGTCAAGCTGTGCTCAAGATGCGGGCGGATCACCCGAACCTGAAAGGAGCTATGATGGCTGTGGGGGCTGGAGCCACGGAAGTCAAGCCTTTGGTCGAAAATCTTCGAAGTGGACGGGCTGTCGTCGCCTGTGAAAACTCGCCAAATTCCGTCACAGTATCGGGTGATGAGGCAGCAATTGATGAGCTTGCTCTCATCGTCGAGTCCCGTCAGCTCTTCAACCGTAAGCTTCGAGTTGATGTTGCTTATCACTCACCTCACATGGAGGTAGTTGCCAACGACTATTATGAGGCTATCAAGAATAGCACGAACTCCCCTTCCGCTGGTTCTGGAGCATGCAACTTCTTCTCATCCCTTCGAGGCACAAAACTTGATGATGTCACCTCGCTCGATTCGTCTTACTGGGTAGACAACCTTACGCACCCTGTTCTGTTCTCGACATCTCTTAGCAAACTGTGCGAATCGGGTCTCCCGGATGTTATTGTGGAAATCGGGCCTCACGCAGCACTCGAAGGACCAGTGAAGCAGACACTCAAGAACATTGGAGCGAACACGAGCAAAGTCTCATACTTTTCAGCTCTGGTTCGAAACCAATGTGCCACCACTACCTCACTGCAACTGGCGGCGCAACTGTGGAAGAAGGGCCACCCTCTGAAGATGGCCAATATCAACCAGGAAGATCCCAACGTTGAGCCACCCACTGTCATTGAAGATTTGAAGCCTTATCCATGGACTCGCCAACGTTACTGGTCTGAATCACGTCTGTCCCTGCAAAACCGCATCAAGGCCTTCCCGAGACATGATCTCCTTGGGAACTTGGCTGATTTCTCAAATGATTTGGCCCCTACATGGACGAATGTTCTCCGAACAGATGATCTACCATGGCTTCGCGACCACAAGATGCAGGGGCTCACCACATTCCCGTTTGCTGGATTTGTATCGATGGCTATCGAAGCTGCAGCCCAAAGGGCTTCGCTGCGCGGACACGACTTCAAGTCATTCAAGTTGCGTGAAGTTCAAGTCAAGAGGCCATTGTTGATGGAAGATGATGGGGAATATGAGGTCATACTTCATTTGTCTCCTTACGCCGAGGGTACCCGCTCATATTCGGACGAGTGGGACGAATTTCGTATCTCGTCTTACCAGGATGGCAAGGGTTGGACTGAACACAGTCGTGGCCTGATATCTGTGAGGAAGCACCAAAACTCGAACAGAGTTGATTCCAATTCCCGCCACTGGGACGCGGCAGCTAGAAGGAATAAGGCTGCGTTGCAAGCCTGCAACGAGGAAGTCTCTGCCAACACATTCTATGCCGACTTGAACCAGAAAGGGGCCACATACGGCCCAACATTCCGCAGACTCTCATCCATCCGAGCCAACCATGACAGCTCCGTGGCTTCCGTCGACGCTTCTGCCGTGGCAGATACGACAGCGACGATGCCAATGGAGCATCAGACACCCTATCACATCCACCCAGCTCTACTCGACCAGATCTTGCAACTATCCTTCCCAATCCTCGGCGCTGGTCGGGCTTCGGCGGAGATGAGCTCGCTATACATGCCATCAGCTATCCAGGATCTTGAAGTTGATCGTGACATCTCCCTTTCGGTCCTACCTGGGGATCAGCTGCGGGTTTCAGGTCATGGATCTCCAGACCTGAAAAGCCCGAAGCCCACCAATTTCAATATGCATGCGTTGCTCGAAAGACCCGGCGTGGGCCTTGATAGTCATACTGCGATCATAAATCTGCTCGGTCTTTGCATGACTCCTGTAAAGAACGAAGTTTCGGCAAATGATGCGCCTCGGGAGCTGTGCTTCAAGCTGCAATGGGAACCACTCGACCCGGAAAAGGGACACGATGAGCAGACGGCGGAGATTGATGGTTCTCCAGTCGAAGTCTCCTCGGAGAACGGTTCTGAAAGCTCCCATGACTCTATCCAATCTCCTCGGGACTCTGGATACCATGGCTCTCCTCTGACAAGGCCAAAGAGCGTCCAAGGAGGAACACCCGACACGCCCGAAACACCTATGTCCTTCGCCGATTCGTTGGTGGACAGCGGCATTCTTTCGGGAGCACACAAAGATGAATCTGATAACTTAAAGTCGCACATTGTTGATGCTCTTGCAGAAGGAGCGTGGGCGGAAAAGTCCGTTATCATTGTCCCTGAGGGGCGCGATGCTGATCCCATCGCCACAAGCCTGGTAGCCACCCATCGAAGATACCCAGGGATAGCTCCTGCCATTTACTCGATCCTCGATGCGGCCAGATTCGATCTTTCTCAAACTCACATCATTGTATGCGAGCTAGATAGCCCCATATTGTCGAACTTGACAGAAGAAACCTTCACCCACTTGCAAAAGATTCTCACCGAGTCGGCTGGTGTGTTGTGGGTGACGAAGGGTGCCTATCTCAACGCGACTCACCCCACCAAGAACATGTCCGCGGGCCTGTTACGAACAATTCGGTCAGAGAGAGCAGCGGCTGTGGCAACTTTGGACCTGGATCCTGACTCCCGGCTTCGCGATTTCGAAAAGGTTGGACTCATCCTTCAAGCTTTCTGCCGGGCCTTTGACGAGAAGGATTCCACGGATATGGAGTTTGCAGAGCAGAACGGGACTCTCGTCATTCCTCGCATCGTCAATGACGGCGACATGGACTTGACCATTCACCGAGAAGTGCATCATGACACTTGCACCCCCTATCTGCAGGATTTCATCTCATCCCGCCGCCTCAAAATGACCTTTGGCACAACCGGGGCACTAGACAGCTTATATTTCTATGACGATATTAGTGCACAATCTGGTCTTGGGGATGACGAGATTGAGATCGAAGTCAAGGCAACCGGCATGAACTTCAAGGACGTTGTCATTGCGATGGGTCAGCTTTCCAGCCCATATATCGGCATTGAGTGTGCTGGCATAGTCTCCAGAACAGGTGCGAATGTGAAGAGCCTGGCCGTCGGAGACCGGGTTTGCGCGATGAGCCACGGCGCATACAGCACCTATTCTCGGTGCCCAGCAACTAGCGCTGCTGTGATTCCTGCGACCATGTCTTTCGAAGCAGCTGCAACTGTCCCCGTCGTCTACTGCACCGCGTTCTATGGCCTTATCGAGCTTGGTAGATTGAGCGAAGGAGAAAGTGTCCTTATCCACGCTGCCGCGGGTGGCGTTGGACAAGCTGCGATTCAGATTGCGAAGACGATTGGTGCCGAAATTTACGCTACAGTTGGCAGTCTGGAGAAGAAGAGCTTCATAATGGACACATACGGCATACCGGAGGATCACATCTTCTCCAGTCGAGATACATATTTCGGACCGGCCATTCGCGAAGCCACTGGCGGTTCGGGAGTCGACGTCGTCCTCAACTCGTTGGCTGGCGATTTACTTCGTGAATCGTGGGATTCAGTTGCTAACTTTGGACGCTTCATTGAGATCGGCAAGCGGGATATCACATCCAACACACGACTGGAAATGGCGAAGTTCAACAGCAATGCCACATTCAGCTCGGTGGATTTGACGCTCCTTGCCAATGAAAAGCCTAAGAAAATGGGTGAAATCTTTAGCCAGGTGATGGCATTGTTCACAGCCGATACTATCAAAACAATCACCCCAACTACTGTTTTCGGTATCTCCGATGTTGAGAAAGCGTTCCGCTTGCTGCAAAGTGGCAAGACGACAGGGAAACTTGTTGTTGTTCCCAGGCCAGGCGAGCAAGTCAAGGCGACACATCCGCAGCCCAGTACCAACCTTCTGCGAACCGATGCTACTTACATTATTGTTGGTGGTACTGGTGGCCTTGGGAGGTCAATGACCAGATGGATGGTGAGCAGAGGAGCAAAGCATATAGTCCTTCTGTCTCGTCGCGCCCAGCTTGAAGGTGCAGTTGCCGAGCTTGTTCGTGACCTGAAGCAGTCTGCGGGGGCCAATGTCGCAGTTGAGGCTTGTGATGTCGCCGAGAAGAGTGATGTCTTAAGCCTGACCGAGACTTGCACAGTAAAGTATCCACCCATTGCTGGAGTAGTCCATGCTGGTATGGTTCTGAGGGTGAGTTGAAGCCTGTGAACAACTTGTGTCGAGGTGCCCCACTAACCATCGTGTTTAGGACGTATTGTTTGAAAAGATGACTTTTGACCAGTATGAGGCCGTCATCAGGTCCAAAACGGCCGGCACGTGGAACATCCATAACGCCCTTTTGCGCTCATCGAGGGGACTCGACTTCTTCATCATGCTATCCTCTGCAGCGGGCATAGTCGGAAACCGCGGCCAGGCCGCCTATGCAGCAGCCAATACCTTCCTAGACGGGTTTGCAAGGTATAGACGTCGCCTTGGGCTTCCTGCCACGGCCATCGACCTTACCGCTGTCCAAGATGTTGGCTACCTGGCCGACAGCGGATCAGGACGTCAAGACGAGGTTTTGAAGAACCTTGGAGGGGAGAGCATGGGCGAAGCAGAAGTCTTGGCTCTCATTGGCGCAGCAATCAAAAGCCCCAGTCAATTCCCTGATCATTGTTTAACGGGTCTCAAGCTTGGCGATGACCCAGAGAGGCTGCCTTACTATGCTACAGATGCCAAGTTTGAGCATCTCCGCAATGCGGTCCTCGCCCAAGCAACTGGGGGTCATGTTTCCGCCACCCAGGTCTCGATCAATGCCTCCCTCTCTGCAGCTAAGACCGACGAGGAAAGGGCCAGCATCGTGATAACTGGGCTGGCAGGAAAGCTAGCTGCTATCCTGATGATATCACCCGAGGACATCGATGTCGGGACTGCAATCACCAAGTACGGTCTGGACAGTCTGAATGCAATCGAGCTGAGGAACTGGATCACAAAAGAATTGGGGGTGAACCTGCAGGTGTTGCAATTGCTAACGAGCGGATCTTTGACGAATCTGGCGGCGGTTATCTTGAAGAAGAGGGGCACGTAGCACACTGTGGTACGTCCTGCTCCGCGTCTGTAAAAAACCCTTGGAAAGTGGCGGAGGCGACTTCCAAGGTTCCAGGTCATCATTATTGCAGAATTGTTGGGGCGATTATAAGGGTTGTTGGACTCCATTGTACCGGCCCTGGGGTATACTACCACGGTATCTGCGCATTATTAAGGTAGTACATAATACAAATCTGACCTTGCCCTGACCTGACATGAGCTTTAAGCTTCTAAAGATCATTCCTTCCCCAAACGAATGCGAAACAATGGCCAGACCAAAAACAACGAAGCGACATACAGTTGTGATGAGCTGGTTGAGATGCCGTCTTCCGCTCGGGAAGCCGATTTCTTCAGATGCACATGGGTGCAAGCTGGAAGCGACCAGTTCTGACTCTTCACAGGAAGGCGAAGCGGATGCGACCAGTTCAGAATCTCCTCAGGGAAGAGAGAAAGATGCGAGTAGTTGGCCTAGGTCTCTGCACCACGATTTCAATCCCTGGCTATGAACTATCGTTCTTCGCACGACAGGCAGATGATCCTGAGGAGGTCCTCTTCATTACGCGTAAGTCGCGAAATGCCTTTCTATTATTATACTTCTGACTATAATTATGCATCTTAGATTGGGTCGACAAAGACACTGGCAACCTTTATCGGCTCTCCAGCCTATACGGCATACCTTGGCGCAACCAGTCTAGGTGGTTATAGCACTCCTATATTCGCTACAGTAACTCCAACCAAGTGCCACTACAAGTTTCATCTTGGTGTTAATAGAGTAGCAATACTCACCTTGAACATCCCTACTCCGGTCAGCCCAACAACGAGAGTGATGTAAGATTCGGTTGAAGACCTTCCGGTACCCCCACGCCTCTACAACGGCAAGTCCGGTCTGAAGTTCCAACGAGCATGGCTCGATGAGCCACGAAAACTCGAAGATGGTCCCCTTGTTAACAATGGAGTGCTTGTGC
Source organism: Cytospora paraplurivora (assembly GCA_021272945.2). Lineage (NCBI taxonomy): Eukaryota > Fungi > Ascomycota > Sordariomycetes > Diaporthales > Cytosporaceae > Cytospora > Cytospora paraplurivora. The sequence goes on along the minus strand of JAJSPL020000053.1, from coordinate 28,847 downwards.
AACGCTGGCCTGCAGTTGTAGCTCCTATGACCCAGGCCGCAGTCCAAATAGCATGGGATCATGATAAAACTGGGCGAGACTGGTGGGTGACAGGGGTTGAGAAAGTTTAACCGATTTCGATAAAGGAGGAGACTTGGACATTTTAAGACAGCGACGAAGCCCTCTGCTGGTGGAGTTCCAAGGTGCACTGGATGAAGTAGTTTGATTAAGCAGGGGTGGAGGAGAAAGCCCTGGAGGCTGGCTGAAACCCTGAAGGTCGTCTGAAAGGCTATCAATATGTATATATAAGCCATTTGAGATACTGAATTTCGTGGGATATGGAATGATTACTCCCATGCCCTCAGAGCCAGCCACCTGCTCCAAGCCTTGTACATTTACAAGTATATTATTCGCCATTGTTATACATCGGTAGCAACGCTGGGTAAATGGTCCGTGTAGATTGACCGCAGTGGCACATTGGCCCAACTTGATCCTGGTTAATTCTCACTACTACCCCGCTACTGAGGTTGTCTTGTGACATGGCTACTGCAAAGATGAGAAAGCTCTCCGGGTTCCTCTGAGTCTGCTCTGAGCTTGATACTCCAGACACCTCGTCATGAAAATACTGTTGTAGAACGACGCGACATTTTTGACAACCCGACACATGCGTAATAACTGTGGAGACAAAGCAGGACATCAAATATACCTTTTGGACAGCTCCTGACAGGGAAGCAGGCACCAAGCAGGCACAGAATGCTCGCCTTGTATATTACAGTAGGTACATCAAGTTGGGAGATAGCAGAGCGAGGGAGATATAGACCTTGAAGTGCAGAGCTGCCCTCTGTCGTCATCATTATTGTTTGGGATCCCAACTTGCAAGAAGGGAATATTAAAGCTGATCAATAGAATGCTCCTCAAAGTTACGGACAGCCTCCCTTCCTTCAATCGATGGCTCTGTAGTGCATACATTATCACCCACGGATATCGAGATCATCAAGTCAGCCCTACCCATGGTTGACGAGCATGAAATAATCATCACCTCATTAAGAACACTTCTGGGTGCCCTGGTGCCTAGCATCCCGGAGAACTCGCAATGTCTTGTCCACGCAGATCTTCAACTCAGTTCTGCTATAATTTGACACTCCCACAAGTCCCTGGCAGTTTATCACTGCTGCATGTGTCAAACTTTATCCTCCACTTTCTGGTGTCTCTTGGCGTCACAGAGACGTTGAAGGCCGCATCAGGCACAGGAAACGTTGCAACTGCTGGAGTGTTTTCCCAGGCTGGCTCTTTCCATTTTGCAATGGGAACATCGTTGTCGACTGGGTTGATATTGACGAAGTGGCCAGGGTTCAACCCTCTAAGCCCCTGTTGTCTAGGTCAGCTATGCATGCAGGCGATCCGTATAAGTAGGCCTTCGCCCCACCCACTTTTGTTTTAGAAAATCATCATGGCGTTGTCTTCTTTTCACTGGACAGACCTAAATTTGTGACTATTCGTTAACCCTTTCTACGGTGCCCACGGAGAGCCTTAGTCCCTGCTGGTCGGCGTAGCCTGCTGCGTACCAGGCGAGCGGTTGGCACCACTGCTGCCCTGATCAATATCAAAGCGCAACGCCATCAGAGCTGAGAATGCCATGATTTGTGTCGAAGAAAAGTGTCTGCCTGGACACATTGTGTGGCCTCCTCCAAAAGCGCGGAATGCCGTTGGGTTCACCTTGCTAGATCCTGGATTCGTAGTACTGTCGACAAAGCGTAGATGGTCGAATGAAGTTGCGTTCTCTCCCCAGGCCTTCTTGGAGGTATGCTGGACGTTTTGAGGGATGATGACAATCCTGCCCTTCTTGAGAAGATGACCGTCGACGACTTGGTCTTCGAGACAGAGCCTGACTTGAACACCAAGACTCCGGTAGCGTAGTGTCTCTTTGAATACACTCAGAAGGATAGGGCATCTTGTGCGGATGTCTGTTATATTGATGCTTCAGGTTTCCTCGTCATCCGTGTCCTTCTCGCTCTCCGTCTTCTCACGCCTGGCCAAAGTTTCTAGTTCCTCTCGCACATCGTTTAGTACCATCTCGTCGGAAAACATGTGGTACATCATCCACCATGCCGTGGGTGCAGTGGAGCCAAGCATCGCAAACGAGTGGCCAATTTCAGTACGTGCAAGGTCCTCCACCTTGAGATCGTAGCTCCGATCATATTCGTGCATAGTCTTCGCAAATTCCGACGCTTGTTGGTGCGAGCCTTCCTGGACATATTTCGTCCAAGCTACAGCAATGAGCTCCCGATTGCGAAATGCTCTCGGCGCGAGAAACGCCTTGAAGGGAGAGAGACCGAGAGTCAAATCCGATTGCTCAAAATCTCTGTTTTCTAGGTGTCAGAGAATGTTCAGAATAGCGGGCAATGTAGAAAGGGTCGGACGGAGACAGTATTTGCAACGTGATAGGTCGAACTTACTTCCATGCTTCCTCGACGCTCGTCTCCTTATACGGGTTTCCTGGTCCATAGACCGCATTCGTTGTTGACAATAACATCTGACGATGCGTCCATGTCCATAGTTCCGTCACTTTCTCCCCGTCTTTGGATGCATCTACCACGGTAGCGAGATCGTCCATTGCCTCATTAATGAACTCTACTGATTTCCCGATGATTTGATCCGTTGCATGGCCAGGCGCCAGCACAGAACTGGTAGCCCGACTGAAGCCAGATACGTGATTATCATCGCTGCTGATATCTCTCCATAACTTCGCCAGCCTCATTGCTCATACCCATGAGCCAAGTACCGGATGCTGCAACGATGGGGGCGAAGCTGATATTACGCCACTGTTTCTGTATGACAAGGATTAACTCAGTTGCGTTGACCACGTAAACGTAGAAGCGGTGAACGGAGCGTGTAGATCGGAACATCATGTCTATCCCAGCGGTGAGCTCCGTAGTGGTTTGATATCTCGAATCCATCGAGTGAAATGACCTCGATGTTCAGTGAGTAAGCCTATTTACTCCATAATGATATGGAGAGGTTTATTGAGTCTGATACAATACACCAGGGCATCATATGGGCTATAGAAGCAGTTGCATGTGTCCTTCTTGCTGTCCGCCTCACCTCTCGCCTCCGCAGTCAGCTGAGGTTATTTTGGGATGATGGATTCATTATCTTCGCCCTTGTCCTTACCCTAATCACCGCGGCGATTCGGCAATGGGCAGCCCCGACTATGTATTGGACGCTTCAAATCAGTCAGGGCGCTGCAGAGTTGACAACTATTCTCGAGGACTATTTTGAGCAGCTGAAATTGAGGTTGCGATTCACCTTTCTAGCTGCTATATTCTTTTACACCTCCCTAACCGCGGTTAAGATATCCTTGCTCTCCTGTTTCAGACGCCTGGGAGACGTGGTGTACAGTTTCGAAAGATACTGGTGGCCAACGCTGTTTTTCGTGTTGTTTACCTGGGTTATTGGCATTGGGACTACCGCAAAGGAAGCCGAGTGTGAGTTGCCAAAGAGTCTTGAGGTCTTGTTCTACGAATGCCAAGCATCGACATTCACGAACTTTGACGCTGTTACAATCAAGGTGATGTGTGTGCTAGACGTCTTCTCGGATTTCCTAAGTACGAAACCCTTGAAGTCCTTCACAGCGCGATAATGTGACGGCTGCATTGATTATTAGTTGTTTTGATCCCGTTCGGACTGCTGTGGAACATCAAGATGCTCAAGTACCTAGGTAGGTACCTAGGTGTGCATCTACCAAGGTACCTAGGTACGTATACCGTGTGTCAGGTACTGTTGCTCTCCTGATGGGTCAACGGAGGCTCGTAGCGAGATACCAACATTAGAACCATGCTGCCATGTCAGCCAAGGGAATCGGGAAGCAGCAGCAGCCCGCTTCCTTATGCAGCTAACCCTTTCGGCGCCCTTCCCCGCCATTAGTGCAGCGACCAACAGCATGCTTCCTTCCATATCCCAGCCAACAAATTATGTGGTGAACACTTGACGGCTCTCACCCCATTGGAAGTGTCGTACTTTCCCAGCCGTCTGTCGCTTCTTAGAGTCATGCATCAACGAATGTCCCGGATTCTTTACATCTCTCGAAAGAAATGCAGCTTTGGACGACTACAGTGGCCGTGTCGCTGTTCACGGCGCTGGCCTATGCTGCCACTCGTTTCTATGCCTCACGGAGACAATTCCGGGAACTCCAGAGGGAGAGACTCGTGAGTCAAACTGCAAGTGTTTTGCCTTTTACCACCGGTTGACTGTTTGTGTTCAGCCTATGCCTGATTTGCACCCTATTTTTGGCCACCTTCTCTATCTGAAGAAGGTGGCAGAGACGCTTCCTAAGAACACCATTATGCACAATGTCATGTGGAAGATTGCCCGAGAGCACTTTCCAGGTGGCCTATACTACCTCAATTTATGGCCCTTCTCTACGACAATCCTCATCGTGTGCAATGCCTACGCCGCGTCTCAGGTTGAGCATCTCAACTTGGGTAAGCCCAAGAGTGTCGTCGGTCCTATCGACACTATTGCTGGAGGGCCTAGTCTTTTAACTCAAGAAGGATCTGAGTGGAAACGATGGCGACGTCTCTTTAGCAAAGGTTTCAGCGCCGGGCATCTGCTCAGTTTGGCCCCAAGCATCGCAGAAGAGATAGCCGTGTTTCGCGACCTCTTACTTAGTAAATGCCAAGATACTGGGCGCAGCGAGATCTTCCAGATGGAGGAGATAACTGTACGGATGACCTTTGACGTGATAGCACGCGTGGTGATGGATAAGCGTCTCCATTACCAGGTCCGCGATAACTCGCTCGCGGCTGCGTTACGGTCATCTGTCGAGTGGACCTCGTGGCGTGGCCAGCTGAACCCCTTCGCAATTCTGTCGATTAGACCTCTCGTTCACTGGCGCAACAGTCGTGTTATGAACCGCTATATCGGCCAGGAAATTGACCGGCGGCTTTTTGAGTCGAAGCTAGGGAACCAACCTTCAAACGATATCGGCGATCAGTCAAAGTCTATCCTTTCACTCTTGATCAATGATCTCCTCGGCGAAGCGGACAGTACCGACAAGAATGGCTACATCAAACCCGATATAAAAAGAGCTATGTGCTCGCAGGTCCGCGGGTTTCTCTTAGGGGGTCACGATTCCTCCAGCGGTGCCCTCACATACTGCTATTTGTTGCTTGCGCGGTATCAAACCGCCCGCGACCGTCTCGTTGCTGAACACGACGCTGTATTCGGTAAAGATTATTCCAAGATACTCGCTCAAATCCAGGCCGATCCACATAAGCTCAACCAACTTCCCTACACTGCGGCCTTTATCAAAGAGACATTGCGGTTGTTCCCTCCAGCCGGAGGAATGCAGCAGGGTCGTCCAGGCGTCTTCTTGGTAGACGAGGAGGGTCGCCGCTTTCCTACCGAAAACTGCGGTATCTGGACGGTCAGCCAAGGCATCCATTACCAGGAACGGTATTGGGTTGAGCCCGAGGCGTTTCTTCCGGAGAGGTGGCTCGCGGGTCCGGAAGACCCGTTGTATGCCGGCGGACCTCGGACCAAGGGCGCGTGGCGGCCCTTCGAGCAGGGACCGCGGAACTGTATCGGCCAAACACTTGTTATGTTGGAGCTAAAAATTGCTTTGGTCCTGACGGCCCGTGAGATTGACGTGGTGCCGGCGTATGAGGAATGGGACTTGCTGCATGTGAAGAATGATAAGGCCATCAAGACTGTGAATGGCAATCGCGCGTACCAGGAGGAGAAGATAGCCGCTCACCCAGCTGATGGTTTCCCTGTAAGAGTGGAACTAAGATCCAAGAAAGCAAAAGATGGGCAAAGCAGGCCTTTGAGTTCCTGATGTGATTTCGATTGTCTTAGCAATAGAAGCAGCTACCAACCTGACGCCCTTTTATACGATAGTCTTCGAGAAGTATTGAGTCAAGTCAAGCTCCTGGGTAGCTCTGCTCTTCCGACAATCTCAGCTTCGATCAATGATACAATTCTTTGAGATCCTTCAAGCCCTTATCTGCATGCCACATGTTGCTCAGTAGTCCCGGGAACCAAGCCGTTAGGAACCGAACGATGCCGACGTTCCCGCCGCGCGACATATTCCCGCTCTTGCCGGCGATGATGTCGCCGACGATATCATACGCCGTCCTGGACACGGGCTCAGCCCCGCTTATATACCCGCCCTCCTGCTGCTTGTGGATGACAGGCTCGACTGTCTTGTAGTACGAGCCCTCGGGAAGCTTGAGGTCGGGCGCGTTGTTGAAGAAGGGCGTGGCGACATTGCCCAGCACATTGGTGATGACCTTAACGCCGAGGGGGGCCAGCTCGATGCAGAGGACGTCCGAGATGCGTGTCGCGGCGATCTTGGAGCTGCTGTAAATGCCTATAATGGAAAGAGGGTTGGACATGGACGGCTGAAGATAAGGAAGCAAGCAAATTTGCTGTTCTCCTTTTCGGGGTTTTGAAAAGGACAATAAAAAAATGGAAAAGAAGATAAAACATACCTGCCCATGCAAATGGGAACAAGGCCGCGGTGGAAGTGATGTTGCAGATAGTCCCCTTGCTCTTGATAAGCAGCGGCGCAAATGCCTGCGCCGTGGCTACGATGCTCCAGACATTGACGTCGTACGTCTTCTTAGCCTGTTCGAGATCGACGTCGAGAAGGGGCAGGACATAGTCGTGGGCGGCATTGTTAACAAGAGCGTTAAGGGTCCCCCCTGTGCGTTTGGTGACAGCGTCAGCCGCCTTGCGGACCGACTCGCTTGAGCTGACATCGAGCTCCAGGATTTCGATGCCCTCGACGTCGGCAAGCGAACCTGCCTTGGAAAGGTTGCGCAGGGTGGCGAAGACATGGTAGCCTTGTGCTTGGAATTCCTTGGCTATGGAGGCGCCGAGCCCGCCGTCGCTGCAGCCCGTGATTAGCACCGTCTTCTTGGACAACATGTCGGTCGCTTAGTACAGAGTACTCAATAGGTAGCAACCCTGGGATTGTGTGACAATGGACTTGGGTGGGTATCTTTTCTGGTTTGTTAGACAACCAATTATCCAATTTCAACCTAGAGGGTCGTGATTAAGCATATATACAAATATGGAGGCAGTGTGTAGTTTTCCACTGTGTGCTGTGTGCGACTTCTGCCCTTTCAATGATAGGAGGTCAGGCGGGTAGGTACCCGCCTGACCCGACCAATCGAATCATCGATGGATAAGCTGCCTCCCCGGGTTACTTTGTTCACCCGCGAGCCGCACGTGGTGTCGTCAACGTTCTCCCGGCTACAAATGGCAGGTTTATCGTTTGCAGGATGTTCTCGATCGTGATAGTTACCATGAAGGGGTCCTTGGTTACCTAATCATGGAACGTGATGGAACTCAGGACCTCTCATCATTTGGGGGCCTTCGGTGTCTAATGTCGGTAACGTTGTTCCGTGATTGGCGTCGCCGGCTTGATAATCAGCCCGCGTGGCGGTATAATCCATCTGCAAGGTCAGCAACATGCGTTTCGAGACACCGGAATCAGCATGATAACGGGCTGGTACTGGCGAAATTCCTCAGGGAGACCCGCAGGGCGACCAGCAGGATCTGTTCAGAAAACTGCACCTGCTCAGCAAGGAGAGGAACCACCCGATCCTAGCATCTTTCCTTGATCCCGTCACCTCAGCCTTGAAGCATGAATGTAAACAACTTAGCAAAGCTCAAGGGATTCGATTCCGAGCTTCGAGAACGCCCTGGACCTGACCGACCATGTCGTTCAGTTGAGAAAGACCTCACTCGGTGGAGCCATCGAGCGGGTTCTTGTCCTTGTATTCCAACTAGGTAGCTTTAACGCGTAGGTCCATGACCTAACCATGCTACTGTTGCCCCGACGAGCTTACTTATTTGCCGAAGTTACCATGAAGCTCATCCACTCGAGTACAATTTCCAGGCATCGAACACGTCCCTCACCGCGAGAGGCCCAGGTCTGCTATCAGCGGCTGCTATCGCGCTCTCTCCGAGCATATCGATGATTTCATGTATTGCGGAGGATATCACCCGCATCGCATTCGACTCGGCCTCATCGTCGACCAGGTCTGCCGGTCCCTAGAGGCCTCGCCGGATGAGATAAATGCTGAGGGTGCCTGGATCTATTGTGCATGTGGCGTTGAAGAGGAAGATGCCCACCGAGCAGTGGACATTTTCAATACCGAGAAGGTGAGTTGAGACATGATCAAGACCCCGGAGTACGATGAAAAGGTACTAAACTCTGGTTTAGGCATATCCTGAGACGAGTAAGGCCTCTGTGTTCAACGTCGACGGAAAGTCCGTTAGCATCGGCGGTCCGCCATCGACTCTCAGAGCTCCCCGGGGAGGGTCTCTTCGCGGAGTCGGAATTTTTCAAAGCTGCGAAGAATGTGCCGATGAGGAAGGTCCAGGGAATGTGGCATACAGGCAGAATCTATAGCGCAGAGCATGTTCAGCAGATCGTCCCAAATATCGATCGACAACATCAACTACACCTCCCATTGTTCTCCCCCTGTGACGGGGAAGCCACTTGAGGCTACCGATGCCCCATCGCTCCTTCAGCAGATCATGGAGGAGATACTAACACAGAGAATCCGGTGGGATCGGACCATCGATGGTATCACCGATCAATTGAGGCAGGTCTCGCCCAGCTCTGTCCAGTTAGTCGCCATCCAGCCTTCACACTACGTCGAGGCTCTGCTCGAGCATTGGCGGGCCGAGATTCCCACGGCAGAGTCATCAAGCCAGGACATGATGTCAGCAGTTATGAGTCTCCCTACAGAAAATGGCCCAGCCAGAGATGCCAGGTCATCCAAGATTGCCGTCGTGGGCATGGCCTGCCGCTTCCCAGGTGGTGCCGATGACACGGAAAGGTTCTGGGAGCTGTTGGCGGCAGGACGAGACGTCCACAGCCCCGTCCCACCCGATCGTTTCGACGCTGAAACCCATGTTGATCCAGCGGGAAAAAGACCCAACACGTCCAAGACGCCATACGGATGCTTCGTGGACAATCCCGGGCTATTTGATGCCATGTTCTTCGGGATGTCCCCACGAGAGGCTGAGCAAACAGACCCAATACATCGACTAGCCTTAGTGACGGCATACGAGGCCCTAGAGAATTCGGGATATGTGCATTATCGAGGCATACATCGTCGGCGCGTAGGCACCTTCTACGGACAAGCAAGTGACGACTACCGCGAGGTGAATTCGGGACAAGACATCGGTACATACTTTATCCCTAGAGGGTGTAGAGCCTTCGCCCCTGGCCTCATCAACTACTCCTTCTAAGTTCTGGGGTCCCAGCTTCAGTGTCGATACCGCCTGCTCATCCAGTCTGGCTGCAATCCAGGCCGCTTGTACCTCCCTTTGGAGTTCAGATGTCGATATGGCTATTACTGGTGGTATGAATATTCTTTTGACGTTTACGCGGGCCTTAGCAACGGCCACTTCTTATCTCCCACTGGAAACTGCAAGACGTGGGATGAGGGAGCCGATGGGTACCGCCGTTCAGATGTCGTTGGAAGCCTGGTTCTAAAACGTCTCGAAGACGCCGAAGCCGACAACGACAATATTCTCGGGGTAATCCTGTCTGCAGCTACTGATCACTCAGCTGAGGCCGTCTCCATTACACATCCCCATCATGAAGCACAGGAGTTTCTGTATAATCAGGTAGTTCGGCGTGCTGGGATTGACCCACTGGCGGTCGGTTATGTCGAGATGCATGGTACGGGAACCCAGGCAGGCGACAGCACTGAGATGAGATCAGTCATTACTGTCTTTGCCCCTGGAGCTTCAACGGCGGCCATGTCCCGGGGCCGACGACGGGAGAGACCTCTACTCATTGGGGCGGTCAAAGCCAATGTGGGCCACGGAGAGGCGGCTGCTGGAGTCATGGGCTTTGTCAAGGCCATGCTGGTCCTTCAAAAAGGAATAATACCTCCCCATATCGGTATCAAGACACGGTTGATGCCAGCCCTGCCCGGGGATCTGGACCAGAGGAACGTGAAGATTCCTTACACGGCAGCTTCTTGGGGTCCTTCCAGCAAGCAAACACGACTCGCCATGGTAAACAACTTTGGAGCTGCCGGGGGAACCTTGGAAATACTTCCATCATCCTGGAGGAGGCGGCGCCACGACCCAGGACGGGCGAGGACACACGAGAAGCACATGTCATCACGGTCTCGGCAAAGTCGTCCACTCTCTTCACGAAAACATCAAACGTCTCGTGGAGCATATGGAAGTACGACAGGACCTCTCCATCGCAGACATATCGTATACCATGTCGGCCCGGAAGATGCACTACAACTACCGGGTCTCCGTCGTCGCGTCCTCTCGGGCAGAAGCTGTTAGCCTCCTCCGACCTCATATCGAGACTTCTCTGTCCCAAGCGCCCAACCCCGGGAAGCAACCTCCGGTTGTCTTCCCTTTCACCGGTCAAGGCACCTTCTATATCGGCATAGGCGCACAGCTGTACCGAGACTCTCCTCTGTTTACCCAGCAGCTCAACCAACTTGACAGTCTCGCGCGGCGCCAGAACTTTCCCTCGTTCTTGTCCATCGTCGATGGTACATGCCAAGCTGACGAGGTCTCAACCGTGACCATGCACCTAGCAATAGTCTGCGTGGAGATCGCCCTGGCACGGCTATGGGAGTCATTCGGCGTCAAGCCGAGCAGCGTCATCGGCCACAGCTTGGGCGAATACGCTGCGCTGACCGTGGCGGGTGTTCTATCTGACAGCGCTGCCATTTTCCTCGTCGGTGTCCGCGCGTCCTTGATGACTTCCATGTTGACCCCTCGTACCCATGGCATGTTATCTGTACGCGCATCACTTCAGGCTATCGCGGAATCGGCAGCTGGTCTGCCCTTCGAGGTGGCCTGCATCAACGGTCCCAACGAGACAGTTGTTGGTGGCTTAGTCGAGAACCTGAAGGACCTTTCAGCGTCTCTGTCCTCGGCCGGCCACAGAATTGTTCTGCTGGATGTCCCACATGCCTACCACACCGGCCAGATGGACACATTTATAGATGAGTTCATGAAACAAACCCAGGCGATCGTCTGCAAGAAGCCAAAAATCCCCATCATTTCCCCTTGTCACGGCAGGGTACTCGTTCCGAAAGACACAGTCGATGTTTCATTCCTGGCTGCTGCGACTCGGGAGACAGCGAACTTCTCTGGAGCTCTCGATACCGCTTGGGAGGCGGGTGAAGTCTCTAGCTCAACCATCTGGCTTGAGGTCGGTCACCACCCCACGTGCGCCGGCTTCATCAGTCGGACACTATCTTCGAAGAGGCTGGTCTGCTCAAGTCTACACCGAGATGGCGACAACTGGACGACCATGGCCAAGGCCCTCAGTTCTCTGTACAGTGCCGGTGTGGACGTTGACTGGAACGAATACCATCGTCCATTCGAGCAGGCACTTCGCCTCGTTGATACCCCATTGTACGCGTGGAATAACAAGAATTACGGGATTCAATATCGCGGAGGCTGGAACTTGACAAAGGGACGATCTGTACCCGAGCTTACACCCGCACCAGGTGTCATGGAATTCCAGACATCCAGCATCCATCGCCTAACATTAGAGAATTATGAAGGGTCTAGGGCTGAAATATCGGCCGAGTCTAATATCATCGATCCGGCACTTCAGGGCGTGGTCGATGGACATGCAATGAACAAGCACGGTTTTGCTTCCTCTGTAAGTGATCATGTCCACTTTCAAATAGTTGTCAACCTAACTTCTTTCAGTTCCTACATGCAGACATGGCGTTTACCCTGGCGAAAAGGATCCAAGATCAAGGTTTCCCAAGTTCGGTATCCCTTGGCCTCAATGCCGCCGAGTTTGAGTATCACGAGCCAGTCGTCAAGAGGATAGACATTAGTGTTACCCAGCCCATTCATGTTACAGCGGAGGCCGACCTGGACAAGAGGGAAGTCCACGTCAAGTGGTTCAACCCCGCCAACAAGATCTGGTATTGCCATGCCACAGTTCTCTACGAGGATTCCTCGGCCTGGCTTTCCACGTGGTCTCGCTCAATGAAACTGGTGTCAAGCCGCGTGGAAGCGCTGAGTGACTTGGCATCCACTGGCAAGGCCAGCAAACTAATCACAGATCTTGCCTACAGTCTCTTTGGGAAACTTGTAGGCTACTCCAAGCTGTACCAGACCATGCAGTCGGCGGTTCTAAACGAGGACGAAGCCGTCCACGGGTAGCAGAGGTAGTGTTCCCCACAGACACAAGTGGGAGCTGGACTGTCCCGCCTCACTTCATCGACGGCCTCGTCTCCCTGTCGGGTTTCATCCTGAACGGCGGCACACACTTCGACAACACAAACAACTTCTTCGTCACGCCGTCTTGGAAGTCGATGCGTTTCGCAAAGCCTCTGGCACCTGGCGGCCGGTACCTGGCTTATGTCAGGATGGTTCCTGGGGACGACAGCCACTCCTTTGTTGGAGATGTGTATATACTGCAGGGCGCAGAGATCGTGGGGGTGGTGGAGGCCATCCTGTTCCAGCAGTGGCCCAGGGTGATGCTCAACCGCTTCTTCACTCCTCCGGATGCCCAGGCGGCCAAGAAGGCAGTGAATGCACCCGCGAGGAACGATCCTCCTTGCCCACGTCCCGCACCACCTACGTTCACCCCGCTTAACACCGCCTCGGTGACCTCGGAGGACGCGGGCTCTTCACCCATCACGAACCCTGGTAATAACGGCGGTGCACACGAAGGCTTGCCGGTTGACGCTCCCCCTGTGGCCACAGACTCCGACATCACGTCTCGCGCCCTCGTCCTGATAGCCGAGGAGCTCGCTGTCGATGTTGGCTTGCTCACGGATGAGACCCAGATTGTTGATTTGGGTCTCGATTCGCTCATGTCTCTCGTCATATCCCAGAGACTGCGGGAAGAGTTGGGCATCGAGATCAGGGATGCCTTCTTCCTGGAAGTTTCGACGATTGGTGAAAAGAAGGAATTAAGCCAGATTGGATTTCGGGTTTGTTGGGGACAAAGGAAGTGTGAAATGCTTGTCAACGGCACCTGGGCTTGGAAACGGTGGACAAAGGTAATCGGAATCCCTGGGATTTAGGCTAGGACTAATCAGGCTCGTTTTATCAAAACACGCTGTATGGTGTAGGTTAGTTCTCGAATATCGATCATTGATGTCCAAAAGGCTTATACGCGTATTCAAGTGGAGCATGAGATCTGGAGACAATTGAAAATAAACTCTCCCGAGTACTTGGCTTATATCCACCTCGATAACACTAAAAGTATACGCATACGCATACGCATACTCAGCCCGCTGTCAAGCCACTGCCAACGTTTGTTAGCACCTTGGCACGCCCAAGATCACCCAACCGGCGTGCTGGAAATTTGGTAGTACAGATTCAAGCGCCAATACTTTCACCTGGAATGATTGGTTCCCGATAAGATTTAGAGGCCTAGAATGCATGGCATGCGTAGAATTCAAGTGATCGTCATAATCCTCTGGGGCTGAAGGAAGCTTTCCACGTTGCGCAATGGCTAGCCAAGATTCAAAATGCCCAGATGCAATGGGGACGGGATCTAGGGAGTCAACTACTATCCGAACGCAAAGAAAGTCGAGGTGTCACCGCCAATGTTGCCGGGCCGGATGCGAGAGCCATCCGCAAACACCGTGCCCAGCCTTTCGTACTCGTTTACAATAAGTCTTTGGGTGAGGCTCAGCGAGTCAAGAGCATTCAGAGAACGATCAACATGGAGTCTCAAGTGTCTCAATATGAGTTCCTGAGAAGCATAAGAAACGGCGAATCCTCATCGTCTCAGTGCATACTCGATCTTTTTGAACATCACAAACACCTCTACCAGTTTCTCATCAATTTTCTCTTGAACAAATCCGGACAACACCATCAAAAAAGCAAATATCCTTCCGAACATCACCATGTCTGCCCTTCTCAACACCCGATTCAAGCTCCCTATCCACGTGGTCGAGCTCGTTATTATTGTGGCTGTCCTTGCCATCAGCGGTGCTAGGCTCACCATGCCCGGACTTCCCAAGACCAGAGCAAATACGATTGCAATAGGCTTCGTAAGTTCCCTTACATCTTGACTTCAGCTTGAGGCATTGTCGAATTCGAAAATAGACACTAATACTTATCAATGCGGGTGGTACAGTCTGCAAAGTCTATCGGCTTTATCTCTTACCAGCTCTTGACCGAACACGTCAGGTATTTCCGGAGATGGCAGAGCTATAAGGCCAACACGATCATCAACGGCCTGGAGGTTGTCTTCTGGGGCGCTGTTGTGTTCCTCCTTATCCAGGCGAATGTCTCTGTGTGCATCGGCACGGGATGCACATTGAGCTGGGTGGTTGTCGCTCTTTCTATCTGTCTCAGGTACGTTGACGGCTTTCTAAGTTTCAATCCGCCAAGCCTGGGCAGTCTGCTGACCTGATCCTTATTGCTAGTCTCCTATCATCTTACGCATTCTTGATCTCCTATGTTGCCTGGCGGATGCCCCGCCAGGAGCCTGTGTTGACAGGTGAACCTACATATACACTGCAACCTACTGAGATGCAAAGTCGGCTATACCAAAAGGAGAGCCCACCAAGGTCAGCCACTCAGGTATAAATGATACAATCTATCACCTGGTGTTTAACGTGTTATAATGATACAACATGGATATAGGGCTCTGCAGAGCAAGAGGCTTTAGAGAATAAGGGGTGAGTAGCAGTAAGAGGCTACAAATAGAGGGATTGATAAGCTTATTATCATAAGAGGTACAGCTCAAGGGGTGTCAGGAAAGACTGTCAAGGGTGTGAGTCAAGGAAAGCCTACAACCTATATCACATCACATGTGTTCCCTACTATAAAGTATATATGTTCAGGAAGAATCTTCACTATTAGATTTAGAGAACGAGGATTCGTACTGCCTATTCGGAGATTTGTACTACTGCTATATACTGTACATCGAAGGAGGCCCCTGCTGCTGTACTCTCCTCTGGTTGGCTAAATAGCCCCACCTAGGCTGTCGCACCTGAATCGCTGCATTTCAATCGCTTCAATTCAGTTCAATCGCTTCAATTCATTCAGTCGCTTTATTTCAGTGCGCTTCAATCCAGTCAATCGCTTTGATTCAGTTAATCGCTTCAATTCAGTGTGCTTCAATTCAGTATGCTTTAATTCAGTGTGCTTCAATTCAGTATGCTTCAATTCAGTATGCTTCAATTCAGTATGCTTCAATTCAGGCGCAGAGAGTTAGTCAGTAGGCTAGATAAGCTATACTTTTTTTTCTAGCTAACTAGAGGAGATTACAGCAATAAGGCCTCTAATAGGACTTCGATAGTAATATATAGTATATAGTAGTAGTATGAATCTCTGAATAAGTAGTATAAATCCTTATTCTCTAGATTTATAAGGATTAGATAATTCAATATATTTACCTAAGGGAGTTTACTTTATAATACTTATATATAAGCAAGAGTTAGCTTAAGTATTTTCTTTATACTTTAAAGTTATTAATCTATTATAATAGATTAGTTACTAGTTCTAAAGAGCTATTATAACTTATAGTTAAAGTACTAAAGATTATATAAAAGGAAATAAAAGAAAGAAACTATCAGGGGCTAAAGAACCTCAAGTAGGCTAGGCTACTAAGCATTAGTATAGCAGCTTAAGAGCACTAATATAAGAGATAAACTAGTAATATAAGAAGATAATATATAGGCCTATAGAATAGCTTATATAAAAGGGAACCCTTAGGCCCTTCGAAGGAAGGAAGAAAGAGTTCAGAGATCAATATACTTTCTTATAGCGCCTAGCTATAGCATTAATTATACTACTCTTATACTACTACTACTAAAGTCTATACTCTTTACTTTACCTATATAACTACTTCTAATAGTTTAATCTCTCTACCTAATAAAGAGGTAAATTATTAAGTATAGCCCTATTATTATAGTTACTATATATACTAGTAGCTATACTCCTATAGGTAAATCGAGTACTACTAGAGCTATATAAATATCTAAGACCTAAATCCTTACTTTAAGCTAGGGTATCCCTAAGACTTAGACGATATAAGGAAGTATCCCTCTAGAGTAGTACTCGAGTACTAAAGATATACTTATAACCTACTAATACTAAATCAAGTAGATTACTCAAGAAAGCAAAGAACTAAATTAGCTACTAGAAGAGGAAAACCTTTATTATAAAGTAGTAGCTAAGAAGGCTTAACTAGAGCTACTTAGAAGTAGTAGTAACCTATTAAATAAGTAGCTAGAATAGATAAACTACTCTAAGATACTTACCCTACCTCTAGTAATTCCTATAATAATCTCTTCTATTATAGCTATATTAGTACTTCTCTTTCGCCCTACTACCTTATTATATCTAACTTATAGTAGTACTTTATTTATAGACCTATAAGTATTCTTCTTCGACTTAGATTATTACTTTCGTATATAAGTAAACTAAATTTATATAAATACTAACTATATTTTCTATATAGTATACTATATTAGTAATAATTCTAAGTAGGCTTAGATTAACTATATCTAGTAGTAGAAGGTCTTAGGTATTAAACTTAATAGCTTATCCTAAGTAGAATTCTAAGACTTTATAAAAGATTACTTATAAGCTAATCCTATTATATATACCTTTACTATTATAGTAATACTTTCGAGTATAACCTAAGGCGCTTATAAGAGTATATAAGATTTCTTATAATATTATAAGAATACTAAGATAAAATCGCTTTACCTATAGGCTGAAATCTAGCGAATTTATAGTATTTTAAGTAAACTTTAGCCTACTATTAGTACTACTATTAGTATATAGATAATACTCCCTTATACCTAGTATAAGTTAATTAGCCTAGTATAATATATCGAATCTACTTAGATATTATATACTACTTCTTACTCTAAATATACTTACTATAACTATAGGAAGCTAGAGTATATATATAGTAACTACCTTAATCGATAGTAGCTTAGATATAGTGAGAATAGATCTAATATACCTATAATAGCTCCTATTTTAATAAGTACCTTAGATACTAGTAAAGAACTAAAGTACTATTTTGACTATAGAGGAACTAAGTATATTATATACTTCTACCCTTAGTCCTTATAAGTAGTATAGTAGTAATACTTTAATATAAGTAATATTACTTACTATTCCTATAGAGAACTTAGATATATTTTACCTAATTACCCTTAGAGCAAGTATAAAAAGTATAGCTAAAAAGGCTATACTATAGTTTAGTACTTCTTAAGGTTAAATAGTAAGCTACTAGGGTAGTATAAGAGCTAAAGGTATAACGAGTTATAGTAGTACTATATCGAGTTTCTAATATAGCTATAGCTTAGCTTTACTTAGAAGTATAAGATTAGAATAGTAGACTCTAGAGTAGATGAGAATATACTTAGTTATACTAATATCATAGAGTAGGAGTACTACTTAAACTTTACCTTTACCTTAGACCTTATTACCCTAGGAGAATACTTAGTAAAGACCTATAAGTACTATAAATTTAATATCAAGATTATAGACGATAATAATACTATAGAAATATAGTACTATCGCTTTATTATTACTAAATATACGCTTAGTATAATTATTCTAGGTCTTCTTTAGCTAGAAATAATAAACCTAGTAATCGACTAGTAGACTAAAAAATAGTAATACCTTCTTTATCGATAATACTTTAGCTTAAGTAGCTTGATTAAGTAGCTTAAGAGCACTTAAATAGCATTTATAATATAGTATACTCCTTAGGTTATATAAGTAAACTCTAAGAATACTACTTCTAAGCTATAATTACTATCTATCTATACTAAGTTTGAGGATATCTATTTAGGAGAAAGTATAAAAATAATACTAGAATATTCTAAGATTAATTATAAAATCGAGCTAGAGGAAGATACTATAGCGCTTTAAGGGCTAATCTACCCCCTCTTACCTATAGAGCTTAAAGTACTTAGAAACTACCTAGAAGAAATACTAGAGTATAGCTAGATTAAGCTATCTATAAGCCCTATAGAAGCACTAATTCTATTCGTCCTAAAAAAGAGAAGTAAGCTATACCTTTATATCGACTATTAAGCGCTTAATAGAATTATATATAAAGACTAAACTCTACTTCTATTAATTAGTGAAATACTCGATTACCTCTCTAATTTATCTATTTATACTAAGCTTAACCTTAAGGATACTTATTATTAATTTAGGATCTATATAAGAGATAAGTAGAAGATAGCCTTTTATACTTAGTATAGATACTTTAAGTATATAGTAATACCCTTTAGCCTTATAAATACTTCTATAACCTTTTAATCGTATATTAATAGAGTATTAGTAGAGCTTATAGATATTTCCTATATTATATACCTTAATGATATTTTAATCTATAGTAAAGATAAAGCTAAGTATAAGTATTATATATATAGTATATTAGAACGATTGAGATAATAGTATTTATATATTAACCTTAAAAAGTATAAATTCTATATAACTAATATTAAGTTTCTTAGATTTATTATATTGCTCTAGAGTATTAGTATAGAAAAGGAGTATATCAAAGTAATCATATAATAGCTACTCCTAAGTAGTATTCGAGATATTTAATCGTTTCTTAGGTTTATAGGCTTCTACTAGAGATTTATTTATAAATACTCTAAAGTTATTATACTTCTAACTAACCTCCTATAAAGCAACTAGTAAGGACCTTTCAAGCTTATACTAAGCGCTATTACTACGTTTAAGCTACTATAATACCTCTTTACTATAGTACTACTACTCTACTACTATAACCCTTTTCTCTCTATATAGCTAGAAATAGATGCTTTACCCTTTATTATAGGGGCGATTATTACTTAGCTCTTAATACCTTAAAGTCACTGATCTATTATGATAGATTAGTCACTTTTTCTATAGGGCTACTGATCTATTATCCTAGAGGTATAATCTAGAACGATCTATCAGCTTTAGTATACGATCTATTAGGCAAGTAATCCGTTTAGTATAGATCTATTATGATAAGACTAGTCTACTCTTCCCCATCAGCCTTAGCTTTATTATTCTAGATTGTAGTCTAGATTAATCTATTAGGTTAACTATAGGATCTATTAGGGTAGTAATCTAGTCTACTACTGTCCTTATTAGATCAATTAGACTAAGAGAAATAGTTATATATTTTCCTTACTATAGCGAATACAACCTATAGTCTAAACTTATATCCTAACCTACTTAGTCTAATTGATCTAAGAGGGATAGCTCAGTCTATAGTCGATAATACTTATATTTCTATTATATCTTATTATTGAGATATATAAGTATATATCTTTATAGAATAGCGAAGCTATTTACTTATTCTCCCTATACCTTGAATAGAGTTTATCCTATTCAGTAGTAGATGCTTATCTACCTAGCCTACTATATTTAGATAGTCCCTTAGTTCCTTATGTATAGCTACTATATAGTTAAGTCATTATACTAATATATATAATAGACCTACTATAGTATTATATACCTATTGCTTTATAGTTCCCCCCTTCTTATCTCATTCAATAGGCTATTAGCTACTGATTATTCAATACGAGCTATACTCGCTAGGTTAATCTACGTAGTTCTATAATAGCCTCCTTAATAGTATAAACTGATATAATACCTATCTACCTATTCTAGTAACTACTATTTATACTACTTTGCAAGTTACTATTCTATTCAATTATTGAATCTGCTATTTATATTCGTCTATAGTACTATCTAGTTATTATAGTCAATTGTATAATAGGCTTATAAATAGTATTATCGATACTATTATCTAATTACCTATTCGAGTAACTACTATTCGTACTGCTTTATAAGTTGCTATTCTATTCAATTATTGAATCTACTATTCTTATTCGTCTATAGTACTATATAGTTATTATAGTCAATTATATAATAGGCTTATGAATAGTATTATCGATACTAATATCTAATTGCCTATTCGAGTAACTACCTATTATAGCCCCTCTCGTTTGCATTCTATTATAAGTTTCTATTCTATTGAATCACTCGATCGCCTAATTATATATAACTATAGTTCTATTAAGTCATTATAGTTACTTATATAATAGCTTTATAAATAGTATAGTTCACTCAATAAGTAATTACCTATTTACTCGAGTCTTATATATTTCCTTACTTCTGAACTATATTTAAACCTTTCTCCCTCCCTCTCTAATTCTTAAACCTTCAACCTTATAATTATACTCGACTTCATCTACTTAACTACTAACTAGAGCCCTTCAATAAATATAAACCTTTATATAAATAAAAGTAATTATATCCTCTTATTATAGTTCTAGCTAGGTACTTGAGTTCCCTAGTATATTACTATATTCGCTAGCGATTACTACTTCTCTCTTCTATTGCTAATACCTTATCCTCTAGCTAGTCTTCCTAAGGACTATCGCGATTATAACCCTATCTACTATGCCTACTATACTAATAATAATAATAATAATAATAATAATAATAGTAGCTATCAGCGTATTATACCTACTACTCCCTCCCCTATCGCCTACTAGCTTACTAGTACTAGTAATAAAGACGACGATAGTTTATTTACTACCTAATTATTATTTCTATATACTAACCCTCAAGTATAGATATTATCTTTCTAGGCTCTACTATTGCTTCCTACTACTATGCCCTTTATGCCTTTAGCTCTCGTGCTTACCCTTATAATCTCACTAACTATAGTCTCCCCTTTATCTTCAATAATACCTACTGCCTTATATATGCTTAGACTCTAGATATAGAGGAGGAGGAGGTAGATAAGGAGGAAGTAGAAAATATCTATAAGGCTACTACCTATAGTAAGGAGATATATATAGCCTAGCTTATCAGCTAGGAGCTGATCTAGGATCCTACCTAGTATTAGGCTTTCGAGGTTATCATTAAGGCCTTAGTTAAGAATATTATCAAGAAGGCGAAAGATAGAATTTAGATAAAATATATTCCTAGGTAGTTCTTACTATTATCGTCTATCGATAAGGATATTAGTCTCAGCTAATATAGGAATAAGTAGTTTATCTTAGTATTAATCTAGTTATATATATATAAACTATTAGCTATTTTATAATATACTCTATTAATATAGTAATTATATTTATAAATCCTCCCTATATCTCTAGTTTAGTTACTTGAACTTATTTAAGGTTCTGATATAAACTATTTATATCGATTTTCTTCTAGCTCTATTAGTCTAATTAATATAACTCTATAGACTAATTAGACTAATAGGGCTAGAAATACCTATATAAGTACTAATTATATTATTTTGATAATTCTATCCTACTTATTCTACTATTTATCTATTTTAGCTTGCTTAATCTAATTGACTTAATTCTATAGCCTAATTAGACTAATAGGGCTAAAAATACCTATATATATACTAATTATATTATTTTGATAATTCTATCCTACTTATTCTATTATTTATCAATTTTAGCTTGAGTCTAACTAATATAATTCTATAGACTAATTAGACTAATCAAGCTAACTATACCTGTTTATATATTAAGTATATTATTTTTATATTAGATTAATATAGTATTTCTATCCTCTTTATTATATTATTTATCTATCTTAGCCTTCTTAGTCTAATTAACCTAATTCTATAGACTAATTAGACTAACTAAGCTAACTATACTTGTTTATATATTACTTATATTATTTTATATTAGATTAATATAGTATTTCTATCCTACTTATTATATTATTTATCTATCCTAGCTTTCTTAGTCTAATTGACTTAATTCTATAGACTAATTAGATTAACTAGGCTAACTATACCTATTTATATATTACTTATATTATTTTTATATTAAATTAATATAGTATTTCTATCCTACTTATTATATTATTTATTTATCCTAGCTTTCTTAGTCTAATTGACTTAATTCTATAGACTAATTAGACTAACTAGGCTAACTAGACCTATTTATATATTATTTATATCATTATTATATTATATTAATTTAGTGTTTCTATCCTACTTATTTTATTATTTATCTTTGCTATTATTAGTCTAACTAAGCTATTTTTATAGAGTATTTAAGACTAATAAGATATATTTATTTCTATATTATTTATATTGTTTTTAATATTTATAGTATTCTGTTTATTCTACCTATTATAAGATCTATAATACTATATAGCTAAACTTAGACTTTATATTTTATAGATATTGTTTTATAGCTAGAATATTCCTAACTATATATTATATCTGAAGCCTTATTAATTTTTACTAATAAAACTTAAGATTATAGTCCTTAGAGTATTAATATTAGTCTATCTTAACTTCAAATCAACTACTTATTATATATCTATCTTATATTTATCCTTAAGTATAGGATTAAGTTATACTATAATCTCCTATAAGGCAATATATAACGAAGAACTAGTATAAGCCCTCCTAGCTGCTTATCATCTTCCTATTCTCCTATAACTAGCTCCCTATAGGTTCTCTTAGCTCGCCTACTAACTTATTATTCTAGTAGTATTCCCTCTTATACATCTGACTATACCTGCTATTTATTTGCTCTATAGCAAGCTAGATATACTTACTATAGTAGATAAGTATATAGGCTATAATATCGCTATAGATATCCTGCATTAGGTACTTTGCTATATTTAGTTTTATAAAGTAGTTCCTCTTTTCTATCTCCTCCTACCTAGGGCAGAGATATTATAGTAGTAAGCACTAGCTATATATTTACTTCAATAGTACTACCCTAGTATTCCTTAACCTGATCTCTACGTTTAGCCTATCTTATATCTCTATAACCTCTCGACCTCTATAGATATAATACTCTAGCCTATATAGTAACTCGCTTATATCTTCCCTTATCCTTATATAGTAGTTGATATAAATCTCGTTATACCTACTATAGTTAGCCTTGAGTCTCTCCTACTACTTCTCGAATAACGATACGTTATATTATATCTACTAGTTGTTTAAGCCTAGGTTCTTTATAGGCTTCAGCCTATACCTCTTCAGCTTACTTAGACTACTTATTAGCTTACTACCTCCTTGGGTAGTAGGTATATTATATAGCTATCTGAAAGCTAGCGTCTCTACTTCTATAGAGTACCTACTACTTATTAGCCTGCTCTAACCTCTAGTACCTAGTATAGTATTATACTACTAATGAATCAGTAGTATATCTATCGATAGATGATAGCTACTACTAGTTAGTCCCCCTTAACTACTACTCCTAGATATAGTACTATACTACTACTAATATAGTATCTCTATTGATAGACGATGATTACTACTAGTTAGTCCCCCTTAACTACTACTCCTAGATATAGTACTATACTACTACTAATATAGTATCTTTATCGATAGATGATAGCTACTACTACTAGTTAGTATATATTAACCTCTGCCCCTAGATATAGTACTATGCTACTACTGATATAGCATCTCTATCGATAGATAATAGCTACTACTACTAGTTAGTATATACTAACTTCTGCCCCTAGATATAGTACTAGGCTACCTTCTTATACCTAGTAAGAAGGAGCTACTTAGTAGTATTAGTCTTAGTTCGCTGAAACTATATAGCTTACTGCCTATCGCATTAGGCCTATTTGCTACTTAGCTCCTCCTATTATATAGGCTACTATAGTACTAAGGGACCCTTAGCTCATCTATAAAGGTCTTATACTCGTCCTTCCTCTAGATAAATATTATAGCCTTATTCCCTTGTCTTAGTTATACTAGATACTCCTATATAAAGGGGATAAACTAGCTATCCTCCTATAGCTTAATGAACGAGTATATATAGCCTAGTATATTACTCCTCTCGTATATAACCTCGAGGCAGCTAATCTTTAGCTTCGCTTTAAATAATATCTCTTAGTAGCTCAGTAGTATTACTATTAGGTATAGCTATTAGACCCCCTTATACTATACTATTTACCCCCCTACTAACTTATAGGTAACTTAGTAGTACTTACCTCCCTTAATAGTATTTATTACCTTATATACTTTATCGAATATAATTATATTGAGCTTATACTCTTTAACCTAGTAGTTATATATCTAGCTGAAGTCCTATATATAGAATGACTTTAGTATAATAATGATGACCTTTGCTCCCTTTAGCTCGTCTACTTGCTTCTCTACTAGTAGCTACTATATATATATCTTAATGAATGCCTCCTCTAGCCTCTCTATTATATTATCCTATAGTATATATATTAGCTCTATAAGGATAAACTAGCTCTTATCGCTAATAAGCACTAGGAGGATAAAAGATAACGACTTCCTAGACTCTATTAGCGCTATATATATAAGGTCCTTATATGCTCCGTCTGCGAGCGTAGCTAGTACTTCCCTCTAGTAGCTATAGAGCTCTATCTAGCTCTTCGCTAGGAGGAGGAAGGTTAGCTACTCTAGCTTCTCTACTATCGCTGATAGTAGCTCTCAGTAGCTCCTCTTCTATTACTCCTCGATAGACCCCTTATATTCTTCCCCTTAGAATTATACTTAGTCCCCCTTATACTAAAGTAGCTATTAAGGCTCTTAGATACCTATATAGCTCTATCGAATATTATACCCTAGTCCTACTCGATAGTATAGAATATCTTGCTTATATAGCTCGAGTACCTAGCCTACTAGTCTACTATCTCTATTACCTTAGGGTTATCATCTATATCTTACCTATCGCCTATAGCTAAGTTCTATATACTAATCCTAGTCCTAAGGCACTTATAAGCCTAGCTAATCAGTATATACTATAAGCTCTATATATTTACTAGCCTACTGAGGGTCTTTATAGTAAGTAGCTTTAGCTACTCTATAATCTTGATCTATATATCTTACTTACCCCCTATAAGCTTATATAAGAGAAGGTAGCTATACTTATCCCTAGCCTTACCCTCTACCTCTCTCTTTATAAACTCTATAAAGGGTATAATAATTATAATCTATACTACTATAGCTCTACTATACCTCGGGTTTAAGAGCTACTATACCTATAAGGTTACTACTAGCTCCTACTACTTAGTCTTATTATATATAGTCTTAGTAGCTACTAAGCCCTTATATACGAAGATATTATATAGACCTCTACTAGTAGTATTCTTCTACTAGATTGATGCAAGCTCTAGCCTATATATTAGCTAGCTACCCCTCTAGTATATAGCTATAGATAGCTTCTTTATTATAATCCTAGCCTTAGCCTTATACTAGTCCTACTTAGCCTAGTCTAGTATAGAGCCCTTGCTCTATTTATCCCTTAGGGTAGTATTACTATCGATTCGCTTAACTAATAGCTGCTTCCCCTACTCAAATAAGGCTATATTTTCCCTATGCCTAAGGAAGGAGAAGCTAAAGGACTCATTAGACTTATTATTATATATATCATATAGGTCTATAGGGATAATAGCTTAGACCTCTTCTAACTCGATATTAAAGCCTAGTAGCTACGCTATTATAGTACTCTCTAGTATAGAGTTATTAGCCTATATTATTTCGCTGATTATCTCTAGTATAGTATCTACCCTAGAGCTCTAGTAAATAAGCTTGCCCCCTTAGACTAGCTACTCGATATTTAGCGCTAAGCTCTCGTATTAGTATATATATATAATATCCTTTTCTATATAGAAGAAGACTATTATAAGCAGGGTACTAGTAGAGCCCCCTGCCCCTAAGTTATAGATATACTAGCCTATTAGAGCTTTAAAGTTCTCTATCGCTAAGTATATAGCTATTAGCTATAATTACTAATGCCCCTAGCTATATAGGCCTAGCTAGCCTAGCTAGACTAATTATACTAAGAGGGATAGGTTAGATATAGTATATACTACTCTTGCTACCCTTAGTAGACTCTAGGTATATCACTATACTATAGATTATAAATAGCTTAATCTTAATAACTACTGATATATAGTTCCTATATATCCTAACTAGCCTCTAGCTATATATTACTAGGTCGATCGCTAGGGCTACTAGTACTAATATAGCTATACTCTTGAAGCTACTCTCCTATATAACTTAGCTAAGGATCAACCTAAAGAGCCTATATATAATAAGCCTCTCGTCTAGTGCCTTATCCTCCTAGTCGTAGTCGAGGGTATATATAAGCGCTATAGCCTACTCCTTAGTGATCTTATATAGCTTCTTCCCTAGTGTATCCTATTTATATATACTCTATATATAGCTGATAACCTTATTTATTATATTGATATACCTACCTAGGGTCTTAGCTATAATCTTATACTTAAACTCCTCGCTAAGCTATATATCTTTACTATATTACTTAAGGACCCTTAGGAGTAGGTCTATATCGCCCTCCTTTATCTCCTACTAGATACTATATATTACCTAGTATATCGCCTTATATAGCCTACTAATCTTAGTCCTAATTAGTTCCTAGTACTAGAGGTAGCTTATAATATCCTTAGTAGTATAGCTCCTAAGGTATCTCGAGAACCTTAGCTTTTCGATGAATATATTAGTATCTAGTTACTCTAGCTCTATAATGCCTACCCTATTATCGACCTACTTATTATCTATATCAAATATAACTTCTATTATTATCCTTATTACTAAGCCCTTAGTAGCTACCTGCCTAGTAATAGCGAAGTACCTCTAGTTATTAGAGATTATAATAGCTTAGCTATCAACCTCTATTATTAATGTCTTAGTCTACCTATCAAGTAGGTACTTCTTAGTAAAGTACTTCTTCGCCTACTTCTTATTCTAGAGGTATATCCTATATATTATATACTAGACTACCTTCGTATATAGTATACCTACTATTAGCTCTATAGGTACTCTTAGGAGTATATCCTATATCTTATTCAGCTATATTATAAGGGGGTCATTAGCTAGGCTAGGCCTCTTATCTACTAGTTATATAATATCTACCTCGATATCCTCCCCTACTATATTATAGCTACTAAGGTAGTTCCTAATAGTCGACCTAGTATAGAATATTCCCTTCTCATATATATAGTAGAGTACGAAAGCATCTAGCCCTAGGTAGACCCTTAGGTACTATAGCTCTCTTACTATAGTCGAGCTATAGGCTAACTTGCTACCTACTTACTATCCCTATTAGTGCAATTAGCCTAAGATCTAAGCTATCTTTGCTATTATTAGTCTTGCGTGAATCCTGCTCTTCGATAGCTATATAGGTTAGGTTTGAAGTTATTATTATTTCTAGAAGGTTGAAAAAAAGGAAAGAGCTAGTAGTTTTATATCCCTCCTATATAGTAGCCTAGCCTTATAGATTAGGTATCTAGTTCTAGAAACTTATAGCCTATACTTCGCCCTTAGTATCTAGATTAGTAGTTATATATTATCTGATATCTTATCTACTACTTAGCTAGAGAGATACCTACCTATCTAGCTATTTAGAGCCTATTTATATAGTATCTATATAGCTCCCTAGAGTAGCTAGCTAATAAGAGTAGCTCTTCTACTAGAAGAGGCTTAGCCCTTATAAGTACCTAGGTATTACTAGTATAATCTCTTAATTATTACTCGAAACTATATATCTGATATTAGTATATTTCCTGATTAAGTATACCTCTCTCTACTATACTACTAGAGATTAGACTTCCTATAACTCTACTACTTAATTAGTAGGGCGACCTATAGCTCGATACTAGAACTAGCTTACCCTTATAAAGCTACCTAGCTAATCTATAGGATCGCTCCCTAAACTCTACTATAGCTACCTAGATATAGCCTAAATAAGTAACTAGACCCTCGACTTAAACCTATACTAGTAGTAAAAATTCATCTAATATCTACCCCTATAACCTTAGCTAAGCGAATAGCCTAAGCTCCTGCCTACTAGGTACTTAGTACTATAGAAGGTAGTTATATAACTTACTGATCTTAGGCCTACTTCTAAATATATAAACCCTCTTTCCCTCCCCCCTTGAACTCTTCCTTTCTCTCTTCCTTTCTTACTTCCTCCCCTAGACTATACCTGCTTCTATACCTAGCCTTAGAGCAATTAATCTAAGGAGGCTAGCTAGTAGTATAGCCTAGTAGGGTATTATAAGAGCTTATAGCTATCCCTACTACTACTAACTACTTTAGAAGCCCTTAGTTATAGAAGACTTGCCCTCTAAAGCGAGGTCTACCTATAAGTAGGTATAAGCAAAGGACTACTAGGCTAGCTCTACTAAGTAGGTATATAAGAAGCCTAAGAGTACTAAGAAAGTAATAGCTAAGGATGATTCTAATATCTAGGAAATCTCTAAAGAGAAAAACCCTAGCCCCTCTAAGGCGAAGAAGTCTAAGCTAGATAAGGCTAGTAATAAGATACTATCTACTTAGAACTATAGCTATAAGTTTATAGCTACTTACCTTAGTATATTAGACTAGGAGATTACTAAGAAGTTCGCTCCCTCCTACCTAGTATAATAGGATAGGGAAGTAGAGATCCCTTACTTAAGCTAGATAAACTACTAGTATAGCCCCCTACCTATAGACGATAAAAATAAGATCAAGAAGCTTATCAGCTAGAAGAAGAACTAGGATAAAGATAAGATTAAGTCCTAGATATCTAAGGAGTAGAAGTCCTTAGACATCTATATTACTAGCGCTTAGAATATATATATATAGAACCTTAGGAATATATCTACTATATATATTATCTTATACCTTAGATTCCCTAATACTACGAGCTTTACCTTGTTCGTCCTTACTAAAGGTAAGTAATATTCTTAACTCTAATATCCTACTTATACCTTTGCTATATCTCCTATAGTAGCTAGCCTAGCTAGTCTAATTAGTCTTAGCTACTTAGCCTAGCCCTCTTAGCCTAATTAGCCTAAGTCTATAGGACTTAGGGTTTAGGGTTTAGGGTTTAGGGTTTAGGGTTTAGGGTTTAGGG